>VWZS01005050.1:711061-1003886 GCA_013397075.1 Rhabdornis inornatus
AAAAAAAAAAAAAAAAAAACAACAAAAAAACACCAGGAGAAAACTTTTAACTGAAAGGCAAGAATATGCTATTGGATTCTGTCTTTCACTACTCTTTGGGCATTCATCTATTGTTGGTTGCTCCACTGTTATGTCTATTTCTCAATGTGTGGCTCCCAACATGTAGGCTGGAATTGCTAAGGGTAATACATTTCAGACCGTAGGTATACATTAGTTGGATCAGCAAAAAGTAAATACTTGCTGAGCAGAGGAAATGTGTATAGAAGAAGCTTACAGTCTGTTAAACAGTTTGGATCATTCTAGTTTAGTATCCTGTCTCTGACAAAATATCAGGACCAGCAGATATGCAGTAATGGAAACTTAGCCAGCAGTTTAGTTATGTCAGAAAGTCTCTTCTAAAATATGGAGATGAGGCCTTTGTCCTTTTCTGAAAATATTTGCCAAATCCTTAATCATTTGGGTGATTGAGTTTTGCCTGTAAGAGCATTATCTTTTCTTTTGAAGATTTTGGTCTACTAGCTTTGAAAAATAATTTTATTTTATTGGTTTGAAATTACTTTGCATCTAATGGCATTGAATGCTAGCATGAGCAAATGGTAATACGACTCCTAACAGACTGGGGTACAATTCAGAGATCTAATATTCTGCAATGTAAACTGATTTTTATGCAACTTATTCTAAAGTTCATGTGGAGGATTTATTCTTAGATCTTACAGTAAAAGATAAAGGATGTTAGTTTAAGACGCAACTGCAGTTACATGGCTAAATAGCATTGCTAACAGTATAGCTAACACCCTGATAACAATATAGCTAAAAAAAATTTGGATCTGATCAACCCAAAACTAATGCTATGGCATCAGACTGAGGATTAAAAAAAGAGAAAAGCATAGAAGAACCATGTAGCTAATAAAATCAGTGGGGAAAAAAAACATGAATTAAAGTATTTCAACGTGTCACATTTTGTTTGGCTTCCAGTCTATGTTCAGCAGGTGGTTTCACTGAGTAGCCCTCAAAAATTCAAGATATTCCTCTTGAGCTGTTGCAGCTGAAGTAAAATGCTTGTGTGCGTGTGTGTATGTGTGATTAGCTCCAGTGCCTCTCCCTTGTGCATCAGCTTCTGCTTATGTTTAGCAGGACTTTTCTTTCATCATATTGTCTACCTGAGCTGTTAGCTTAGATTGTTTCCTAAGACCTTCTAGTCAGTGTTTGCATTTGCAAGGACTGTGACTTAAATGTGGATAACGTGTCTCTTTTACTCTCTTATGCTGATTTGCCATGGGAGCGGTTCCTTTGTTTTTTGCTGGATGTTATGATTGACTTTAAGTATTACAATATTATGTTGCTGTTGTCATATATATGCAAATAGAGAAGCAGAATGTCAGGGATGGGATTTAATTAGGTCAAAACTGCTGTATTAACTCATCTGGGAACTATCCAGTAATAATCTGTACAATATAGGTCATTCCTTCCATAACAATTTCCAGCTGATGGAAGGCTGCCATCCACAAGCCAATCAGCCAATCCACAATACAGGGATTGCTTCAGCCTACTGCTGAAACTCCGCTGTGCTTCTCATCTATGGAGATTAGGTGACTAGGGAAAAAAACATTGTCCCTTTGCTCTTCCTCAGTTTGTTCCTCGGCCTCATTGCCTTGTTTCTTGACTGCTTTAACAAGCTAGTGCAGAAACAGCTTTACTAGGCCAGATCTCTTCTGTACTGTGTCTTAAAGGAGGGCTTCTCATGAGATAACCTCACCCACTTCTCTTCTCAGTTGCTGCATGAAGGATAGTTCTACCTTAGTCTGTGGAGGAAGTAAAACTTCCTGCTTCACCCTAAAGAAAACAATTAGGGTGTGGTCACTGCAGACCAGAAACACCGCAAAGCCTCCTTGGAAGGGATGGGAACAGCTCCTCCAGACATGAGATAGTTTTCTCAGGCCAAAGGAATATGGTTTTTCTAGCTTTACTTGGATGTGTGAATATTGATGATTCACAAATCCAGAACTGATATGGTTATTTAATACAATATTTCTATTAATTCCAGTGGCTGTCACCTTTTCATTTAGACAATCCTTATAGAAAATGCTGCCCATTTTCTATATTTTACACAAAGATTCTTTCATTTCTATGAAGATAATATATTGGGATAACTTGAGACTTGAATCTCAAGTGCTTAAACTTTGAAAAATGCAAATAAAGACCTTTCCAACCTGACAGTTCATCAATACAGATTTTGAAGTCTTTCAATTTCTCTTCATGGGATTTTGTTGTAATTGACTCTAAGAATATGAAGGCCCCCATGAACAGTTCAATTTTCAGCAAAGCATTGAAGTCTTCTATTCATAATTATGCTGGCCATGATGACATGGGATGTATGTTAAGGAGAGAGCTCTTTCACACTGAATTAGGTAAAAATGCTCTCCAGAGCAACCACAAAGGGTTAAGGTGAAACTTCATCAAATGACCTTTAAAGTGCTAGGATGTTCTGTAACACCCAAGTATTTCAGACCATTTCTATCCTATAAAGAATGCAATTTCAAAGAATAGAAACTGAAACTTAAATTGACTTGAGCACCAAAATAGAAATAATTATGCAAAAAAAAAAACCCTGTACATTCATTTCATTTGCTATCTTTAGAGTGCATTTTTGTCAATATACATATATAAAATTTTATCAATGCTGACTTATACTCTTGGAGATTAGTTAATCTTATGTGTACCTGAAATTCTGTAAAGCATGTGTGTGGTTTCCATCTAGCTGTCTAAATAATCTGCTCTAGATTCAAGAAAAAATATTATTCTATTATATAATAGTTATTATTTTCTTAGATAACCCTGACCTTGCATCTTCATGAATTTCAGTTATGAAAATGAGCCACACCATGGGAGCAGGCAGATTACAAGGCTGAGGCTGTAAACAATAAATTGAAACATCATAAGATGCACAACAGTGCACAACAGTTCTGCACTCCTTCCATATGCCATTATAACCTCTTTAAGTAATAATGGTTGCTTAGAAATGAACATAAGGAGTGTTAATAGAAAGATCTGAAGTCAAGCTGGGTTTTCACATGAGGCTTTTAGCCGTTTCTTACAGCACTTAGGCCAGCGGCTTTTGTGTCAGACCAGTGCTGTTGAAATTCATTCTACCACTGTATTCTGTGTCTAACAGCACCTTATTATTTCTTGAAGTTCAACCAGTCAAGGGTTATTCAATATCTTTGAAGCTCATGTTTGTCTTTTTAAGAGAGAAAAATAGTCTTCTCTTGGATATGTTACTGGGCCTGACTCTCCAGTGCACAAAATTACATGGTATTGTTTTACACATGCTCATGTTGCCTGTATCTAGCTTAGCACAGAGCTAGGGGTATGTCTGGAGCAGCTTAGCTGGCAGACATGGGCATGATATCCATGCTAACATGAATTAAAAGCATTAAAGTCCAAGGTGAGACCATATACATTTATGCAAAGTATTCAGGTAACAGTGGGTTGCAGCTAACACCAATGCATCTAGAGAACTTTAACTACCTCAAGCCAAGGTTTTGTGAGAAAGTTTGAACTGATATAAAACTGTCATTCTAAAGTTATATGGAAAAAGCACATTCAATTTTAAAATGCATTTGAAGAATTATGCTAAAAAATGCTTGATTTTAATTTTTTTTTTTGTGAAGTGGCCTGTTAGAATGTGAATGTCAGAGTTAAAAAAAAAAGACACAAAGTTAGTTCTGTTTCTAGTGTATTATCTCAATTCATATTTTATTCTGAATAATATTCTTGAATGGAACTACAACCTTTAAATATTCACAGCAGAATTTAGGTTCACATAAACCCGTTACTGGGTGAGATGTAGATCACAAATGCTTTGCACATGATATAATGAAGGTAGCAAAAATACCTCTAACCTACGTTTCCTGACCTTTGATTTTCAAATGGCTGGAATCTGACTCAATATATGCAGAATGTCTTTCTCAGCACATTATTTTTTTGTCACCAGAAAAGTTCTGTTTGCCAAGATAGCTCACTCCTGATAAAATTTAGCACCAAATTATATGCCACCTTGGATAAAAGTATTGTTATATGACTAGAGCACTTGTTTACATCAGAATAATGCAAAAAATCCTATATTCAACCCAAACCCGACCCAAACATATAGAGGGACAAGGTTGTAGCCTATTGTTTTAGAGTTGAATGCGAATAAAAATACAAATGAAAAAATAATTAAACCAGTGAGAGAAGATCTTGCAGAATGCTTTTTAAATGTAGTATTAACTGTGATCCCTGATAGCCTAATGTTTCCAGAAGATATAAGCAACAAGAATTGATTAGGCAAATTTCATCATACCCAACAAATGTACTTTAATCTGGACCTGATAAAATATTTTCTAAAATAAAGATTTTGAAAGTCTCAGTGCTCACATTTACCTTTCAACAAAAGTATAATTTAATTTAGTTATGGCCATTTTATTTTGCTGGTTTGCAACCTGCTGTTATGAGGCACTTTGTTCCTGAAAGACAGGAATAAAGAAATACTCTCCCACTGAATTAAGTAAGTAGAAGGGTCTGGAATAACAGTTTAAATTGAGGTTGAAATGGCCATCTGATATGTGAAGGGTTTATTCACTGTTAACACCATGAGATCATAATTTTTCCTAAAATTTTATTTTTCCCAAAATGTTTAAGTGCAAAGCTGTAATCCTAATACCTATTGAATTTAACAGTCTGTACTATGTAACAGCATTCAGTTACAGGGTCTGCTGCCTTTAGTATAAAATATGGAAGTTCTGCATTTGTGTTACTAATAATTATGTACAACTGATTATATTGATCATTGTAGATGATCATTAAAGTAGTGATGCATTCCTACTAGTGGGATGGAGGGCGTTAAAATTCTCATGAACAAGACAGACCAGCCTGTCAAAACATAATTTTCTGTTCTTAATATTGGATATTTTTTGTTGGGAGAAAAAAAAAAAAAACGGGGGTTCAAAGGTAGAGGGGTTTTTTTTTTTTTTTTTTTTTTTGCTGGTACTGAAGCTGCTAATTTTCATATGGTTGAAGCAATATAAAAGTTTCTGTTTTATATGAATTTATAGGAGGCAAGGGATCAGGCATGAGGGAGATGACTTAGGATTCAAAACATTGCAAATGTTTGGCAGGTTTTTTTTAGAGGGAAGGAAAAATCTCTTGAGAGCTTTGTTTTCTAAGGAACAATATTACAAAATAGATGGTTACACAATATAAATTGGCAAATAAGAGAAGAGATTAATGATTCTGGCAGATAATTTAAGCTGGCATATTATCTCAACCTTCTTTTTAATGTAAGAAAGTTACTTTTCTTCCTTTATAAAAGGACAAGAAGAAATTTCTTACCAGCATTTAGGTTCTAGATATCTTGAGTGAGGCTATATTTGGTTTTTACATTTTTTTCACTTATAATTATGCAGAACAAGAGACAGCACTGAGGAAAGGAATTTATACTTTTTTAAAAAATAAAAAAAAGGTGAAGAAAGTGAGGTAAAGTTATAGTACATAGAAGGACCCTCGACAAAATACATCAACAGAAAATTACAGCCTTCATAGAATGCTGTGCATATAAAGTTTCCTAACAGCCTTGTGCTAATCATCAGGATGCTGATACTCTCTTACTTTATATAATTACTTTATATAATTTTGTGTGACCATGTCGCACTGGTTGGTATTCTGTCTGAAGATTAATTCTTGCTTTTGGATCTTGAACACAGTAAGAAAATAGACACAAAGCCTCGGCCTCTTTATAAAACAAACCAGATACTGAGATGATGATTCAAATTATTAGCATCCAGGAAGCAAATACTGTTACCTATATATTGTACTCACCTTCTATATGTAGTCAACAATTCAGGATCAACACTCTGAATGAGTTTACATGCCCATCAACCCAGTTTGGCTTTAAATAAGACTCATGTCAGATTTTAAGTAGTGGGAGGCACATATAATCTTTTTTTTTCCTTTTAACTTCTTTCTTTTGGTAGAAATGTGCTTAGTTCTAAATTTTATTTGTGGGTTTAATTGAACTGAAAGGTGCTTTGGCAATTTCAGCCTGATTTAGAGCTGCTTCTGAAACACAGCTGCTTCACACAAGTAAAAGGTTACACCATTTACACTAACTGTTCTTAATTTCTTACGTAAGTGATGCTTAGAGATTTCTGAAGCCAAAATAGAAAAGAATATCCGTGTTCAAACTTCAACCAAGGTACATGGTCTGTTAAACAGTGCAGAATAGAAACACTTCTCTCTGCTTTTAAATCCGCTTTGGAGCAAATCTTTACCCTTGCAGGTGATTTAGTTTGCTACATGGGCAAACCAGATACATGTGTGTTTGTGCATGTGTTCAACATTTCTCAGAAAGGTCAGCCAGGGCGTGTCTGTACCTGTGGTTACTTTGCTATTTGTTTGGACAAGGAAGCCAGATCAAATAATGCTGAGATGAAACTACTGCTGTTTTAGTATTGTTGATTTGCTTTTGTACATGTTTATAAACCAACCACTGCATCCCAGACATCAGGCTTGGATTGGAATTATTCTCTGCAACATTTTGCCAGCTGTTTTCAGAATAGAATGGGAAAAAAAGCTGAATAATCCATAGCTGCTCTTAAAATATTCCTAATGGATCAGGTCTGTTAGCTAGTATTGCTGTCAATGAGCCATTTGCACTGTGAATAACTTTTTTTTCATATGATTAAATTGGTTTGGCTGTTAGTATGTCCGTTTCTTTCTTCCCTCCAAATAGAAAAATCACTTTCATAGACTCATAGTGTTACTCAAGGGAGCACACATAAAAGTCCAGTGATTCATTCATCAAATTTCCATGTTTGAGTAAGTAATGAGTTCAGACATCAGTCTGAAGTGATTTTTATTGAATTACCCAAAAACTTGAACCAAAGACATTAGAAGACAAGAAAGGAAGAAAAGGAACTATCTTTCCTGATCTTATTTCCTTCCTTACTTGTCAGAGAGATGAGCAACTCTTCCATTGTTTCGAGAAAGGTAATGTTATTTAATTCTCCTTCAGGTCCAGCATAAGGGATATGAAACCCAGCCTGAAACCTGTTTAAATATTTCTGGCTTTTGCCATGTCAGGGTAAGATGGTAGTGTGAACATCACTGTCATATTTTTAATCATGCTTGAAAAGTCAGGCTGTTAGAAGCAAAGGCAGTGACCTCCTTTACCTCTTTTAATCCCTGAAACTAAGTTGCATGCCCTTCTTTCCCCCTTCCATGACTCAAAGATCTTCTCTAATGCACATTCTTTTGTTTAAGACTCTCAGAAAGAGTATGGATAAGTATGAACCTTTCCACTTGAGAAATGGACACTAAACAAGCTTTGCAGTACTTGTTTCAAAATAAATATTTAATTTGGCATGTAGGTGAAATGAAATTCAAACAGGTCAGATGAGTTTCCCAAGGTTGTATGATGCAGAAATTAATTTGAATATAGGAACAAAAGGTTTTTGATAGCTAGTCCCTTATTTGATTCAAAATGTCTATGTGAGGCACAGTTAGGAATAGTAACAATGGTATTTGTGGATATTTTGTTTCAAAATCGGCTAAAGAGTGAACAGGAAAATATGAATGACTTATCCCAGAGAAAAGCACCAGAGATATTTAAGGTATTTTTTGCCTGGTTGAAGTCTGAAAGGATTGTATCTAGTCTTGGGGCTATGGGAATGTCATCAAAATTTCTCTTTGTATTTAAAATGCATGTCCCTTCCTGGAATTAGCCTTGAGATATGTCTAGTTTGACATATGTAAACATTTCCAAATCAGATATTTAAAGACCATGGTAACAGAGAGGATTTATTGCTGTCCATGTTTTATTATTTGATGCATTTGGATTGGCTTTATTTGCTTTGTCTTTCATGTGTGAATCGTGCCATTTTGTCTTATACTACAAAAATGACAGCATCAAATGTATAGCAAGCTGGTTTCCATATGTCTTCTAAATGAGCTCTAAGAGAGTTTAATGCTAAAGAAGGGTAGACCTCTCTGGTTGGAAAAAAATATGGCAACTGTCTTGAGTGTTTGATCTGCATGTATTGAAAAAAATATTTGATTTGTGGAGATTTGTGCCCTGAAGTATTCTTGTGTTGCAGCTGATGTCTTATGCATTGTTACTGGGCATTAGAAAGGTGTGACATACTAACAATGACAACCTGCTATGCTGCTGCTGTTTCACATTTCACAGACAGCTAATTTTCCTTACCTCCCAAACTAACTGCTAGGGAGGCAAGCAACCTGTATGAGCATTTCTCTGCTTTCTGTAAACCTAGTAATTATGTTACAGCTGTATGAAAGTGTAAGTTTGCAATGGTTATACAAGTAGTCTTCAGGGAGGTTTTCAGTCACCAGAGAAAAAAACACTGGTTATCTCCTCCTGCTCTCAGAGGATAGTTGGAATAATTGAAGAACAGTGAAAATCTTTGCATCTCTAAGAGATGTTAGTGGTGTTTATCTTTTTTTTTTTTTTTAAATTGAGCGTTCTCTTATACAGTATGAATTTCATTTTGTTTGGCTTCCTGTTTCTTGGGATGTTTTCCCGTGATGGAATTCTAGCTCATTATCTCATATATTAATGGATTACTTGGGATGGCCATTCACTGTCAAATTCTTCTCTCGTCATTGTCGTTTGCAAACTGTTTTGAACACACATTTCTCAAAACAAGGTTTCTTATATGAAATTCTGTCTCTGTTTTGTAAATCATTAATGGACTTCATTCAAACAGCTTCTTAAAATACAAGCCATTGACTCAACTGATACCTCAAGATTTCTCTCTTGTTCTTTATTCCCCACATTCCTCCAAAAATATTGTCAGTTCATTCTGAAAATTCAAATGAGCCTTTGATATGACTTCCTCACTAGCCAGCTGCAGAGCTGTAAGTCTGAGGGAAGAGACTGGGAGAAAAAATACCTCCCTGATAACATTTGCAGTCTTGCAAAAAGTTGGAAATATGTGACAATATGAAGAAGTTTAAAACAGGGCAGCTGACTGCAATGTCAGGGATATCCTTTTTGAGTGATTCTGTGAAATCAGAGGATTGATAATAAATGTCTTTCCCAGTATAAAACTGTGGGGAAAATATAAATAAGCAAAAGGGATTATTTTAACCAATAGCATTAATCATTAATAAATCATTTGAAAAAAATATCCAAACCAAATCCACAACAGAACCCAGCAAAAAAAAAAAAAAAGGCATTTATTGACTAAGCACTGAGTTACAGAACAAAGTGCCATGACAGGCTGAAAGAGCTGAAGAAATGACATGATCACATAAGGTGGCATTTGGGTACCAATGTCATGGGTTTAAAAATGAGTATGTTTTCTATTTTTTATGTGCTATATCTTTGTTGCGCAACTTCTTCAGTTTGCTTCAGCAGATGGAAAAATTAATTGCAAATTAGGAGAAAATATGTGATGTAAAATTTGGTTGGTAAATTGATGTTAAATTTTTAAGATGCAGCCTTTTTTATCAGCAGTATGATAATATATGTAGATGCTTATTTTTCAGGTTGGGCAAAACAACTGGAATGTTCAGGTTTGAGAATTAGGGTAAACATTTTCTTGCAGAAAATGCAAGAAATTCATGAGATGAGAGACCCTTCTGAATGGTTGAATCTTTGTGTGTTATTTTCACCATCATAATCCATGAATGAAATTACGTGACTAAAACTACATTTAGCTGGAATTGGATTTTTCCCCATAATTAAAGTGATTAAAACTGTGATGTATGATTCAGAGAAAATTATCATAGGAGTCAATGAATAGTAATAGATCAGTGAACAAAACACCTACAATTATATTTCAAGTGAGATTTTTCTGTTCCATTTTTCATAAAATAAGCAATTCTCCAGCGGCTTGCATGATGAGCTTTGGGTCAGGAAAACATTCTTACAGTCTCCAGTATTTACAAAACGTACAGTGAAAAAACAAAATGGAATAATAGTTAGTCGAGCAATATTTAAAAAAAATAATTATTCTGTACCTTCCTGTAACATTCCTGAAATAAAATAAAATTCAAACTCAGAAATACATTAAATTTTAGTTGCAGTCACAGTCCTCACTCAGTGTGGGAAATATGACCTTTGCATTTCAAGAGTAGCTTTTACTTGAGGAGTAGCTTGTGGGATTGCTACACTAGTTTTACTCTTGCTGTGCTCAGAAGGGATTGTTGGATTGTTCTGGTAGAGTCACAATGGGCACCTGTTTTCTAGCACAGCTGCTCCTGGGCCAAGTTTTCTGTTGCGTCATTTCTTGTTTAGTACAAAGCAGGTTTGAGTTTTAATATTTCTGTATAGTCTTCAGCCTAAGCTATTGTCTTGTAGCACAGATCTAATAGAACTTGAAGTTTATTTACAGTCCTTTATGGTCTTTGACTCTGTGTTTTGAAAACAGCTTTAAACACAGCAGCAAAGGCGTATATGGGTGGGTGTGGATATCTGTATTTGCAGGGCTGTGGACAGTGTGTTCATTTTAGCTTTTGAAATGGAAAATACTTTGGTCAAAACTAGAAACTGTGATAAATCCCAGATCCTAACTTTACTGAAGAATCATCTTACATTGTGTACCTACCTGTATATGAAGAGCTCAGAACTGTTATGTTTTTATATTCTTTTATTTTAGATCTACGAAGAATAATTAAATACTGTGTCAGTGTCAAGTAAAAAAAAAAGATACAACAGTGGGTATTGAAGCATTTGCTATTTCTGCTTTCTTTGACAGCTTTTTGGAAACCACAGCCTATTTCTGTATGAAACCAAAAATGGGCGAGAAGGAGGTGTCGCCACATTCTTTCTTCAGTATTTGGCATGAATTCAGTTCTGACTTCAAAGACTTCTGGAAGAAGGAAAACAAACTTATTCTTCAAGAAAGGTACATTTGTTTGTTTGTTCAAAGGCTTTTCTCAAAGAATGTTATTGGGAGCAATCGCACAGAAACCAGTCAGCCACACTTCATTAGCACACAACCTATTGAATGCCTTTTGGAGTTTTCTCAGGTTTTGTTTTTTTAACAGATCATGGCACCCACACCCGGCACCCACACCCACCACCCACAGCCCCCCAGCCATCCTAATTTTTGAATGGGATTTTAATACCAGCTTGTGCTAAAGTCTTTTGAGTCCATCACCTGAACAATGTTTTTGGCAGAGCATGGAACTACTATGCTACTATGAATCCAAGGAATGGAAGACTTGTTTTAGGCCTGAAAATTGATTAAAGATTTTCATCAGCATATTTAGTCAAAGAAAGGCAAGGCATTAAGATATGGCATATTGTAAACATTTGCTTGACCATGCTGGGAAAAAGGAAGACAGAGGGAATAAGTCAATTAGCCCTGTGTTAAAAAAAGACTCAGACTGAATTGTATTGCAAATCACAGCCCAGGTGATGGGGTACACAAAGTCAAGTGTGGTATAACATGGCATAAAGAAATGAGACAGTAGCTTTGAAAAATCAGCCATGGTGTCTGGTTCATGTTTTAGAGAGTTATGAAGTCTGTACTCATCTGCATGCTGATAGTCCATTGTGGTCACCTTTGTTTACAAAAATTATGCCAAGAATTAATTAGCTGTTTAAAAAGTAATAAATGTCATATAGGGAAAAATTAAACAAATTCAAACATGTAAATTCTAAGCATTCTTATATAATCCTAGAACTGTTAGCAGCATGAGTTGAAGCTACATCTGAGCCTAGACGTTGATAGGGTTGAAGCTTTAGATTCATTAAATTATTGACTTCAGCCTGTTATTAGGTAAATTGACAAGAAAAGGCCCATTTTCCAAGTGTACTCATCCTATATAATTTTCACAGACATCTGATTACTGGTTTAGAAAGTTACTGAAAACTTTCCTGAGGCACCTATATAGTCATTGTCATGTATACCATATATATTTGCTGTAAGTGGGTACATTTTTGGAACAAGAAGTCTCATAGTGAAAGAAAAACTGAATTCTGCTACTATAGCAAGAGCATGGTGCAAATGTTAACACAGTACAGCAGATCTCTGGGGATCTATTTCATATTACTGATTGTCTGAATTAATTTTATGTAATTAAGTATATCTCTTTGAAACTGATTTGACAGTTAAATATCTTTGGTTTCCTATGCAGGGATTTAGCTGCCTAGATAATACCAGCTAATTTAGTCTTCTATATTTTACAGAAAAGGATTTAGGAAAAATGTCCTTTTATTATAAAATACTAATCTATTTTTCTTTTTAAAAAAACAAAAATCCTCCAGAGGGTTCTCACTGCAAAATAGTTTTCTTAAAAGACACTAACTAAATTAGCACAAAACTTCTTCCTCCTTAAACATCTAAAGCTTAAGAGAAGAATGGGATTGAGATAGGATCATTTAACCCTCTTTGAGTTCCATGTATGTGAATGTGTTGAAGCAGCAGGGAAAAAACACTGACAGCTTGTCCCTTCTAGGGCAAGGGTGGTTTTAGCCCAAAAGGAACTGAGCATGTATAACCTACAAAGTGTCTGCAGGGGCCAGATGTGACAGGGAAGGGAAAGGGCAGTAAGAAGGACCTAGAGTAGGAAAAGAAACTGGGAGATCCCTTGGAAGAACAGCAGGGAGACTATTGTTGAAACCCAGACTCAGAACTGATGGGTTGAAGGAGGTTTTCACTCTGTAACTTCAGTCCAGGAAGTTATTGAGATTAGGACTGAAAATAATACATCTTGAAAATTACAAGTAGATTTTTGGTTTGAATTTTAACTTTTACTTGCCTCATTGAGTTTAAATCTTCTGCTCTATTGAATTTGTTCAGGTGAGGCAGGGTTTAGTCTTTGGGGACCTTTGATGTCTTGGTTGTGCTCAACTCTGAGATCTTTGGTGCTGCTATGTCAGGTCTGGCAAAGTCAAGCTCTCTTCATTGCATTTTAGGAATTAGAATTTTTTGGCCAAATTGGCAGTAAGAGTAACAGTTTTTCAAGTAAGACATATAATTTTCCCAAAAATTAAGAGTCTTCTTTGGTTAAACAACTGTCTTACCAAAGCCTTTGCACAGAAAATACTTTGTCTCCAATCATAGTTCCACCTGATATCTGAAGTTGTCTTTTTAGGCTTTTTTTCTTGATTTCGTATTTCTATCTCTCTTAATAAAAGACAAGATGGTATGTTATGAAGGTGTCTTGGTATTGAGAAATCAAAGGAGAAAAATCTCAGTGGAAAAATACATGTGCTGCCCAGAGGTGCAAGAATGTACATCGTGATGATTTTCAAAATCTCAGCCTACATCAAGAGATCTGTAGGTGACAAAAATCTGAAAACTGCCTATTGCCTCCGAAATATAAATAATTATTTCAAGAAAGTAGATTTTCCCCTTTAGGCAATTTTCTTGAATTTTTTTTCTGTTGATAAAGTTGAGGAGCAGGCTAAAACTTTAATGATGAGAGAAACTTTCTGTAATTGTTCATTGACAGCGAAATCAAGGGACAGATATGGTAAGACTTTTCCAAAGACTGTGGAATGCTACCTTGGTGAGCTATTAACCAGGTTTCTGCATCATGAAACATACTTTATTTGCAATAATTATTTATAAAATTTATAACTTTATTCTCTTGTCTTTTTTAGTTCGATCATCTTTATCAACCCCTGGTTGGTTTGGGTTTTTCTAGAATATTCTGTAGCCCAGTTTCCATATGGACTGCTAATAGAGGCTGTTCCTTATTTAGTCTCTGCAAATATGTGCTTACAATAATTTAACTCAATCTTATTGCTTTACAATAATTTAACTACAGGATTTTCATAGATGGTATTACCAAAGGTGGTACTATATTTTGTTACTGATAGGTTAAGCGTGTATGTTCAAAAGAAAGTAGTCAGACAGTTCTTATTTTAAACACTTTTCACTTGGCATTTCAACTTGCCTATTGGTTTGCCAGGCATTTATATGCAAAACATAAACACTGAAGTGTCAGACTTCATATTTCCTTATGAGAAGATGAGAAAAGAAAAATGGTGCAAAGTTAAAAACAATTAATTTTTATGAAGTTTTCTATTGCTTTCGCTCTTTTCTCACTTGAAGTAAAGCAGAACTGGAAAATACCATATGTAGGGGAAATTGTGCATGATAAATTTTTAAATACAGTAGAAATAAAAAGAAAAATGCACCTGAAAATTAAAGTAAAAGCATAGGTCTGCCAAGAGGCTTTCTGAGCAGTACTATTTTTTGTGGTCACACTGCAGTTAAGGCCAACTAAATAATTCCATTAGAAATTGATATTGCGTTGTTTATAAAGTTTTTGATGATGTTTTGTGGAGATTGACATTTCTGATGATATATCTATCCTAAATATGTATCCTTTTAAGTGAAAATTTTCAAATACTACTTCTTTCTGATCAAGCAACTTTTGAAAAATCCAAAACAAACAAAAAAAAAAGCCTGCCAAAAAAAAAAAAAAAAGAAAAAAAAAAGGCAGAAAAGCACACACACAAAAAAGGAAAGCCATAATCAAACTTAATGGGGAATGTTTAGAGTTTTTACAGTTGTGTTGTTGTCATGTCCTTTGAATATATTTAAAACACGTCAGTCGTAGTCTGTGGTTTTCATTCAGACTTTGCAAACCCTGGAAAGGTTTACTGTCAGTATAGCCTGCATTTTGTGCTTAATCAGCAAGAAAGACTAGAAGAGCAGACATCTTTTCCCTAATATTTTTTGATGTTGTTTGAAAAGAGAGAGTATGATTTTGGACTTCACAAGCTTCATGTTCAGCACCCTTATTATCTATACATGAATTTGAGGTGTTGCATACCCACAGATGCACGTTGCTCTCTGAATACACTCAGACAATGCACAGCTGCAGTAACAGCTCTGCAAAAGTCTCCTCTTCTTAGGAAAACTCTTAGGCAATCAGACCACCAATCTACAAATGCCTGGTTTTCCCTCCTGTTTTGAAAAAGTGTCTTTTACAAGCTGACCTATCAATGTATTAACCCTTTTCTCATTTATCTTTCTTTCACTTCTAAAAATGTTTTTTCATGTTTCTGAGTTAAATGTAGTCAATCTTAAGTGCTCCGTTCCAGTCTAGCACTTCTGTGAGAGCAAGAAATATTTTTATTTTTCTTGACATCCAGCAAAGGCCTGCAGAATTGTTGCCCAGACCCTACCATTTTCCTACCAATCAGGAAAGGATATCCTGTCCTAAGAATGAAGGATAAAAAGAGCTCATGAAGCAATGTCCCAAGTGGGAAATCTTGAAATGTTCTAAAAAATTAAAAAGTTAAGCAACTGCTGGTCATGGAAATAAAATACAAAAATAGTTATTTATCAGAAAATCTCATATTGCTATGTACAGCAATGATTCATCTTTAGGACTATATCTTCTCTTTATGGTCATTAAATACACCCTGGCTCATTACAGTAACAAAAAGAGCAGTCAGTCCTTTAGGAAATTTTACATCTTAAAGTTCCATTGCTGTCAAATGTTAGCATCAATATCCTCAGGTCATAGATACCAGTTCAGACCTTACTAGAAACAGATCAGTGATATGGCAGGATCTTGTATACAGGACTGCAGCTCCACCTTCCCTTTCCCTGGGTGCCAGTGAGGTGTTTACCTTGTCAGTCCTCTCCAGCTCTGGATGTGTTTCCCTCTCTTCAGACTGTTCACTGTTCTAGAGGGTTTGTGCAACTTGGCAGATTTATCTTACATTAGTTGAAATTCTAGATGAAGAGCTGGAGGAGGAGCAAGGGGCAGGTATAGGTGCCCTGTACACATGGGTATAAGGCATACAAAGGCTCTTGCCTTTACAAAGAGTCGTGTTGCTGAACAGAGGCTGTGTCAGGGACACCAGCAGAGGAGAGTTCATAAGCAGGATCAACATGATGGTAAAATTCTGTAAGTCCCTGATATCTTGCATCACACTAAGCTTGAGAATTTCTTTTGGCTGACTTTATTCAACCCTTTAACTCCCATGATAAATCTTTGACACATTAAAAATAATCTATAAACTCAGAAAAATACACTCATCTCTCAAATGCAGGAGTTGCCCGTTCCCGTAAGAATAGCCGTTAAGCTGGCACCTGGTGTGTCACACTGTGTATATCTAGATGAAAGGGAGATTCCTGGCCAGCATGTCTCCACAGCTCATTGATCTCCCTCTGCAGAAAGACTGGTATGTCTCCCTACAGACTCGTCGGCAGGATGATTTAAAACTTGCTGTTGAGCAATTTAAAGTCTGGCATGGGATATCTGTACGTTGCACAGTGAGGAGCATATTGGTAAGCTGCCACTTCTGCTTGCAGAGGAGGGCATTAAATCCCATAGCACGAGCAATGTCCTCTCAGAGTAATTTAAGGGATATTTTTTTAACGCTTATAATATGAACCAGTGAGTCAGACTTGAGAGTGAGAAATCGAGGGACATGGGAATAGGTACTTGCAAAGAAATGCAGAGATGGAAGAAAAGAGAAGAAAAATGTATATGGAGTTGCAACATGAGAGGGAAATGATGAACATGTGGAGTGTGTTTAGTGGGGTCACATTTTGCTTGGCATGCTCCTGTAATGCCAACTAAAAGCTCCAAGGGTTATGTTAGTGAGTAGTTGTGGGCAGATACATTTGCTGAGTCTCTTGGAAGCTTTAATCTCAATGTGTTTGTTATACTCTAACCAACTGAGCTGCATGCTGGTAGGCATGGGTTTACAACTCAGTTATAATGACATTTCAAAACAGAAGACGATTTTGCATGACACTAAACTGAATAATTACATGGATCTTCAGTTTTTGGGAGTATTTCAAAATTGTTAACCTTAATAGCTTTCTGGTCAGAATATACTGGTATGGGCCCTGGAAAACCTACTTTAAAAAGCCTAAACACACCAAAGATTCAGCAGCTAGCTGTGAGGCAGTAGCTCACAAAGACACTGTTTGCTGTCCAGATAAAAGCAGTTGCTTAACATGTATGGTTTGTTTTCTTCTTCCTTGTGCATTTTTTGGCAATTAGTCTTTTTTTTTAATATTATTATTAATGCATCATCATACTTTGCTTTTGGGGAGGTAAACAGAACTTTCATTTCTTAGCACTGCTTTTTGGGGAAAAGTTAGTGGGAAAAAAAAGCATTTGGAGATCCATTTCTCAGTCTGGATATTTGGTGGAAAATCCTTTTGAATACCTTAATGTAATATTTTTAAGCAATCCTGTGTTTTATAAGACAGGAAAAATATTCCCATTTGCAGCTGTGAGCCAACTGGTGCTTACAAATAGTAAACTTAAACAAAGTAAAGGATCTAGTAAAAAACTTGTTCTAAATGTGTTATATTTCCTAATTTTTGTGACTTGTGTGAGGTTGGATTCCAGAATGGCCTCCACGTAAACAGCAAAGGGTTCTTCAATAATATGCATCTGGTGATGGTGTTGTATCATGCTGGCACTTGGATCCTAGTATGTGTGTTTTGCATGAAAAGAAGGTAGCTAACAATCATCATTTCATAATGAAATTTACAGACTCTTTTCATGGTTGTAATGTCAGACTGGGTGTGATAGCCAAAGCTGTAGTGATAGGATTAGGATGCCATTATTCCTACCATGTGGTGATCTTTTTGATCTTTTTTTAACCTTTCCTGATTCAACACCTCTTGAATAAAGAATGACATTTGTCTATGATAAAAACAGGGGCTACATATTCAATAGATACTTGCTTATTGGTGAAAATAATTCTATAATTAAAAACTTTAAACAGAACTCTTGTCATGCACTATACTTTTTATACTTGTTAGTGGTTTTATTCCCAGGCAAAATTATCACTTTGGCATTTGAGGTGCAATAAAGCATTGTAATGTCTTACGAATGAGCAGGATTTGTCATTAAACATTAGTCTTCAAATGTTTGAAATGCTCACAAAGGTTTAAAACCTACTGTAACCCAGACTGATTCTGAACTACTGAAGATGTGAATTTCTTTGCTCTCCAGCACTTTGCTAAACCAGTGCATGGAGTTGGCACAATGGCAGCATCCATTAAGTGTAAGTGCATGGCCCTGGGCATGTTTTATGCTATCAGTATAGGAAATAGTCTAATATCAGGAGGTTTTCTTACGTATTTGAGAAGAATCTTACTGCGTCTGCAGTAATTTTTGAGTTGTTACATAATGATGGATGGACACTTTTTACCTCATGCAGCAAAGTTCAAGGCCTCTTACTTTCCCATCTCCTGCACTGGAGATCTCTAAATGTTGTGGCTCTCTAGCTGACTTCAGCATTTTTTATTTTCTCTTTGCTGATCCCTTCTATTCACTCAATTCTCATATTTGCTTGTACTACCAATCTGGTAACTATCAATTGTCCAGTGTAGTAGCCCCAAAACACCCAGTGTAGCAACTCTTCTGTCCAGTGTGCGTTTCCTTATTCTCTTTAAGAATCATCTTCTCCATGTAGTCTGTTTACTGAGACTTTTCTTATCCTTTTCTACATGTTGGGTTGTTTGCCTTCTTTTACCCCACCTGGTGCTTAAAAATGTTTTACAGGTAACACAGAGTTTCACACTTCTGTTCACACATGAGCTTCTTTTGCTTGCTGATTACGTTACTAGTTTTACCTCACTTCTGTTCTTCTTCATTTTCCTTATCATTTCCTCTTGAATTTCCTAACCAAATAGCCCAAATGTAGCCAGCTTCTTTGAGAGCAACCTGGCTTCAGTTCCAAGAAAAACAGTGGAAGGTGATGACTTTCTTTTCTTAGAGTAATTTCAATCTTGATATGTAAAAAAGTGATTTCCATCTTGCCTGAAGGTAGCCAGGTACAGCCTGAAATACTGACCGCTCTGACAATTTAATTACAAAGGTCATTGAATGTATTTAATGTATTTAAGTGGGAATTTGTATGTTTGCATTTTATTAGAAACGTAGCCATTCTGGAACAGTTCAATGTTTTACTTCATTCCATTTTCAATGTGAAATTCTCTTTAACGTTAAAATTATAATCTTTAAATCATGTTTTACATAGTATTCTCTTTATTTTATTTGTACGGCATCTGTATATCTCTTCACAGATAAGAGCAGAACCCCTAGATCACCAAGAGTATGATTGCCAGAGAGAACCAAATACTAAATACTTCTAAATTGAAATACTTTGAGAATATTTTCAAGTGTTTGGTGAAGCACAGTGAGACTAAATGGGAAAGTTTAATTTTCATTCCATTTAGCCTCGAAGCTTTATTTTAGGCCCATTTGACATGATTCACACTAAAAATTTGTGAAATGTATTCCTCAACATCTACACTGTTGACGGAGGAGGTATCTTATTCAGGGTCCTGATACAGATTATTTTCTATGTTAAGTGGCCATTTTAATCTATTTGTCAGTGGCCCTCTGAGTAAAATTATGGTTAATCACTGTGTCTTTCCAACAGCCACTGCCTCATAGTCTTTGAATTAACCATGCAAGGAGCTGGCAAGGATGTCAGGATAGTCTAATACATTATATCTCTGTTGGTAGGCGAAGGTTAGGTTTCATCAGTTTGTTTGAGGGGACCAGGTACATTAAAATGTACTTCTTATCTATATAAAGTCTTTGCAGTCAGTTACTGAATCATATCTGTGTCATCACTTCAATCCTATTGACATGAAAGTAAAAGGTCTAAATTTTTTTATTCTACTTTTATATTGGAAACTGTAATTTTCCATCCTGGGTTTTATGTTTTGGTTTCTCTCTTAGCAAAAAATATTTTCAATATTTTAGTCAACAAATAAAATATAGGAATATTGCCTTGGAAGAATTTACGGAGAGAGTTTTAAAGTTTTCTGCCCTTGAAATCGGAAAGATGTTTGGCATTTGATAATTTAGTGAAGGGTTTTTTTATTTGTTTTTATATATAAAGGTATTATAAACAAGTTTAACTCAGTCTTCAACCCAGATAAAGCTACATAAAATATTTTGGCAACACTCCTTTTATTTAATTGATAATAAGCACTTAGTATTATAAAAGTATTGGCCTCAGCCTTGTTTCGTGTTAAAAAATGCAGAATATATGCAGGAAAAATGTCTTTTGGGCTTCATGAACTATACTGTCACCCATAAAAGCAATATCTGTCTGAGTTTATCATGGAAGTTTTTGTGAGCAGCTCTACTATCTAAGGCATAACTTTCCAGTGCTCTCACTGTGATTACATTTGTCATGTCATAGTGCTCACTAGTGAAGTGTAAGGCGACCAAGCCTAGATGGAGCCAGTAGGAAATGAATCTGTCTGCCACAGATACTTCAGACAAAATTATTAATGTTTAGTGGCAGGGAAGTGGCTACCCCTTCAGTGAATTGAATGATGACAGAAAGTCTCAAAGCTTTGATAAGGCCATGGCCAGGCTGGCTTTTGGTTTAGAAGGTAGATAAAAACACTCTTTTGGGTTTTTAAGCATGTCTGGTTTCTTTTTCCTGTGTGCATGCTGAAGTGTAACTTGCTTATTCATCTTACAGGCTGTCTTGAAACTTAATCATAGTTTTTGTATGTTTGCCTCACAATAAATATGAGTTACAAGGAGGTGATAGTGCTGGAGAAAAGTTTTTATTATGATGGAAATAAGAAACTACTTCTTTTGTTAGAGGTGACAATTGGCAGACGCAATCTTACTAGTAGCGGATTTCAGGACTGTATTCTTAGGTTCTGTAAGTCACTGGCTATTCATTCCCTTGTAGATTTTTTGTTTAATTTTTTTTTTTTAACTGATCCACTGATCACCCAGTGTTGTATGTTCCCAACATGTTTTCTTATCGTTGGGGCTATTTGGAAGTATATTCTTTCTGAAATACTGCAAGAAATGCTTTAGCTAAATTTAAGGAGATTCAAGTGATGAACACTCATTAATAAGTATTTCTAGAATCTGCCCTGGGCCTGTATAACTCTGGTCTTCAAATTACTACAGTGAGAGTTAATCAACTCTCTGGTTGTCTAGGCTGGGAAGACTAGTTTTTGTAGGATTATTTTCTCACTAAGACAAAATCAAGAAACTACTTGGGAAAAGAATAAGAGGCAAAATTTGCTAACAGTAACACAGCTGATGCTACCTTTTCTGTCAAACTCATATGCTCACTTCAGTGCCAGAATTGGCATAAGATGGGACAAGGTTGATAGTAAATGAACTAGCGTCAGTTTGCTGAAATAAAGTGAGTTTGAAAAGTGGTTGCAAAGAATGAAGTGGGATAGTTTGAGCATCAGTTCAGCAAAGTCAAACACACTGCAAACTTGGAAGTCATTCCCACCATACTAATCATGTTGAGGGTTCCACCTGGCTTCTTCAAGAGCACACCATGCCCTTTCCGCCTCCATCTTCCTCTCCCACTCTCAGATCATGCCTTGAAGATCTGTCCTGCTTCTGAGAATTTGGTTGCCATTGAGAGTGATGGCTTTATTAGGGGACCGAACAGCCTCTCTAACAGAAAGTATTGGTAGTGTAGAACTAAATAGTTTAAGTAAAAACAGATTTCCAGGAAAACAAATCACTCTATCACATGCCTGCCTTTGCCTAATGGTCATAATTCCCAGGAAGTGGGGAACACTCACCTTCCTCAGACTTTTCTTCCAGAGGCTCCCCAGTGGCAGCCTATCTTTCCACACAAGGCCTGGCAATTGAATACCCGCTCCTCTCCTAGGAATGTCTTTTTAACTGTTTTTTTGCTCTTTGGGCTCTGCATTGGCACAGTGGTAATGCCATTTTGGCCTGGAGCTTGGAAACATATTGTTGTATGCTATTGCTTCTCCTTTTGTGACTGTTGGAAGCCTTGTGTTTTTTTTCTCCAAAAATCCTTTTTCCTCCTCCCATTATTTAATTAGATCCATTAGTTTCTTCATAAACCTCTATCAACTCACCAGAGTTGAGTTAACCCATAATCACTAGTGTTCATGCAATTTTTGCACTTTTTTGTCTTAGGTTATTATCTTGCACCCTCATGCTGATCAGGGTCTCACTGAAGTCAGTGAGAAGTAGTGCAGGAAAAGCCTGAGCAAGAGGAAGGCACACAGAGATTTGCTTGCCTCTGAGAAATATGGCTTGAACCAGGCATGAGCTGACAGAAGCAATGTGGTTTTGACTAAATCTTGTTAGTTTCATGGAAAGATGAAAAAACATTCATGGCCAACAGAGAAAAGCTATGACAAAAACTTGCCAGTGGCAATTATTTTCCAACTGAACTAAGACTATTGTCCTTACTTCAAAGGCAACCTTTTATCTGTTTCTCTAGATCACACAGTTTAAACAGGGCAGATGTTCCTACAAAACACATCCTTTTCCTCTTCCAGAAGGAATAAGGTTTTTTATTTTTGCATTTAATAAAATCTTAATTAAGCTGAATGATCAGCCTTCACAAACTGATAACCACACTCACTGGTTTATGATTTAGTCCTGTCAAAGGCTAACAGTTACCTTTGCCTCTATTTCACCAGTCTGCTGGCTTTTCTTGTTTAAATATAGCTGTGGATTTATACAGTTCTCCATGCTTCCAGATTTATTATGGTCACAAACAAACGTCCTTGAAATGAGCCTTTGGTGTGCTATCTTTACATTTCTCATGGCATTTCTTGCTGAGAACCATGTGTATGGGTCACATGGGCTTCACTGAGGCTCTACCCAACCACTTGGATCTTCCTGCATGGAGAGCAGGATGTGGGCCAGGAGGCTGTGAACTGTCCCAAACCCACACAGTGAGTCAGTGATATGGTTGGAACTGGAACTGAGTGGTTGCTTGCTCTCAGCTTTAAGTGCATTAGGGAGTAATGCTTCTCATCTTCTGTATTTCCCTTGGTATGAATAAATAGGCTCAAACTCCAAGGAATTTCATAAAAGCTCTCAAAACCTTGAGAACCACAAACGTACTATTGAGACCAGCACCTCTTACATAATCCTGGAAATTTGGGTAACACAACCTTAAGATTGTCACTTATCAGTCTGGAGGTTTTGGATCATTTTTTGAAGTGCTGTCTCAGGGACACAGAAATTCTGACTTCCTCCTTCACAGGGTGGTGTGTTATTAATGTTTTGCTGTTTCAAGCAGACAGCCTTTCTCAAGAAAGCTGTTTCTCTAATTGAAGCAGAATGCGTAGAGATGTTACACTGACAGTGACACTTAATGGTCTTTAGAAAAGAACTGCATTATCAGTTCTATTACAACAATTACAGGTTTCCTTACTGTGTGAGGATTTTTGTTTTGAATTAGCATGAGACCCACAGGGAGCTGTGTTGTTTCGTGGCCTGGTGTGTTAGCAAGCAGTGGGTAATCCATCCTGGAAGGGGGATATTTAGGTGGGACAAAGACTGGAATTGAAGATTCCCTGGCATTTCCCAAGAATAACATCTGGATCTGTGGGAACTGGTTTGGTAAATATTTTTGTATGTTACATATGCTGCCATTTCATGTTGAGTAGCCCGAATACCTGCATATATTATATGCACTGCTTCGATAAAACAGTCATTTTGATAAATTCTACAGTACCTGTAATGTCCCTGTACAAGTACAGGGATTTGACACTAATTTACTCACAAATAAGATTTCATTTTGTTATTTAAATGATGTCTACAGTGAAGGGAGACAGCTATACTTCTATTTAAAAAAGAGGAAATTATATGATAGATGTGCTATTTTATATTTGACTTCGTAAGAGTGGTTTTTGATAGGTTAGAATGTGTCTGAATATTTAGAAAAGATCATGGAAAGATCAATGTCACAGATATTTTTCCTCCTTTGGAGGAAAGTGTATGTGAAGCAGAAGAAAAAGTTGTTATACGGAAAGAAAATGTCTTTGAATTTTTCTTCATTCTGCATCATTCCCATAAGTTTCTATTTGAAGCTATCACCACATTTTGGCTGCCACTTTTACTGAATCTATTTAAATACATTTTAAAGGTGAATTACCTGGATGCTTGACATTTTTGTTCTAGATTATGCTTCAGTCTATATGATTTGCAGTCAGAAAGAAAGCATTACAGCTTGAAATAACAAGTTTCAAAGTGGTTTTTCCTCCCCACCTGTGTACATGAAGGTCTCCCTACACTGGCAACATACAAGGCCATCAAATGAAGAGGGCAGTTTGTGGAAGTGCTGGAAAAGAACCGACATTTAAATTAATTTTTGAAAGCATAAATTTGAAACTTAGGAAAAGAACAAGGTGTGTCTGGTGAAGCTGAATAAAGTAGAGATGAATGCTAAGGCAGGTTTTTAAATGTGTTCAGCTGACTCAGCTGGAGTTTTATTTTCAAAATTTTGGCCCTTACCACACACACACAAAAATATTCAAAAATAATAGTAACACAAAATTGGATTCTCACATTGCCTTGTGTAGCCTCAGTGAAAGAACAGACATACAAGTGTCTGGAGATGAACTGTTCTGGAGAGGAACTAGCCAAGGATATATTACTTCTTATTATCATTTAAATGTTGTTTCTTTTTTCACTCTTGGATAATGGTGAAAAGTCAGACTAAGTGCCATCTCAAGTCCATATTTTTAGCAAGATCACGCCAATATAGGATTTACATTTTTGTTTTCTACTTTCCTATTTATCAATAAAATTCTCATCTCTCTCATAAAAAAAACAAACTCATATAATTTCATGTTCTCTTATAGAAAGTGTTTATCTAGGTCTTTGCAGCTCAGAGAATTCATAACATAAATCTCTATTATCAGTGATTCAGCAATCATGTGTGTTTACAAGGTTGATATATAAAATGAGTGAAAATTGTAAAGAAACATTTTACAGTGTGACATTGAACCCATCAGCTTGATTCTAGCAGGTTCCCAGTCTGAGTGTAGTCCTCTACCTTTCACATCTTTTTTTCCAATCTGCATGAAAAAATGGACATTTCTCTCACCAAGAATGTGGTGGCATTTCATAAGGTACTAACTTGGTACTATTTGCCATATCAAGAAGCACTAAGAAGTGGACCCTTACTTTTAGAACCTGCTCCTCTCTTTACATCCAAGCAGCCCAAGTGCATCCCCAGTGGTCATGTAAGCCTTGAGGTTCCTCAGCTTTGGAATTAAAGAGATGTGTGCAGTGACACGCATCACCTTGGGTTAAACATCATGTTCCATGAAAATTTTCCTTTTTTTTTGCTTTTAAAGTTAGAGAGTAAAGACTGGAAATTTAGGTTCAGCTATTTTGCCATTTTAAATACAAACAAAAATGGGTAGAAGGGCATGTAGCTTGGTGACAAACTTTATTTAAGCTGTAAATGGTTGGGATAGATGAAGAATTATTTTAAACAGTGATAAAAAGAAAAGGAGTTTTCTTAGCAATATTTGCATGAATGCTCTGAAATGTAAACTTCATGTCATCCTGTGTATTTTAAACCCTCACTCATTTGAATTTTCAACTGCAGTAAGTACTGATTGCTTTTGTAACTAGAATTGATTATGCAATTGATCATGCCTGTCTGTGTGAGTGCTGGGTATGGCTACAACAGCCCTGGAGTGCAAGAAGTATTTTGTGGAGCATGCTAATGAATATATGGAGAATAAAGTTATCCACTTGTGTCCTCAGGCCTCAACTTGTAAGTTATATACTGCATTTTCTTTGTAAATGTTGTTGGTGTACAGGAGTATTTATAGATTTTGTCTCTCTTCAGAGTCAAAGAAGCAGAGGAAGTCTGCAGGCAGAAAAAGGGGAAGTCGCTGTACAATATTAGACCAAAACACGACTCTGGAATTGTAAGTAAAAATTGTAGCAATACTTCTGTTTATATCACTTCTACCTTTTTCCCTTTGCATTTTATAGGTAGGTTATTTTTGATGTATGTTTTTGTTCTGGGTTGGTTTTTTGTTTTTTTTTTTCTTTAATGTTTAACATTTTCTTTAAAGGTGTTAAATTAACAAAGTTGAAATCTGCCTATGAGTATTACTCCACAAAATAGATGTAGCACAAGCAAGAGCAGTTTATTATTGCCCCACTGTGCCAATCTGTGTTCTTCCCAGTTTTGGTGTAGGATGCACATAGAAAGCAGAAAGGCAGTTTTAGTCTTCCAGCTTATTCAGTTTGTATTCACTCTCTTTTCTACAGATAAAGAATGAAAGGAAGAATTCTAATAGTTACACATTTTTCAAGCTGGATCACTGTATCAAATACAGTGGTTTCTGAATCACTGATATGGATTTGTGTGGAATAGAGAAACACTAGAAAAAGATAATACCGTGCTTTCACCATTCTTTTGAAAACAAATAACTTCAGTGATAATAGAGGAGTAATTCTGGTCATTCAATGAAACCTTTCCCCTATGACTGCCGAACTATTGTGAGGATCATGTCTGATTTTGCAGAAAAATTATTCTCGTACCTCACATTTAAATCATAACTTTAGCAACTGGCCATCATTTATGTTTGAAAAATATTAGAAGGTTTTTTTCATGTGTCTGTGTCCCTGTCTGTGTCCTCTGCTCCCCACCACCCCAAGACATGACCTAATTCTTTGGTGCTTTGTAGTCATAACTGTATAGCAATACTATCTGTGACACATCTTGTAAATGAAGCATGTGGTAATTTACTGTATTCTGACTAACATAATCTGGCACAGGAATATTGCATTTATGGCTTCTTATTTTGAATGTTTAGTGAGAGTTGACTGTAGTTAGTGCCACAAGAAATGTAAATGGAGTGCTAGCTTGGTAAGGAATTATAAACTACATTTTATCAATTTTATTTAAAAGCATATGAACATGGTATTTCCAAAAAAACACCCCAAATTAACATTATTTTGGATTTCTCCATCTAACTTATATACTACTGTATATGAAGACACGGAGAGATTTCTTTTAAGAAATAACTATTTGCTTAATTATTCCCATATCATTCTTATTTGTACTGAAACAGGGACCTTCAGTCTTAGTGGAAATTTGATGAGTGAAAAGGAAAGTAAACAAAAAAATTTCACAAGCAGTGCATAGGTGTAGTCTACTTCAGTTCTAGCTTCAAAGTTTAGTTGTGAAGTCAATTCTACAGTAAATATAATCAAACATTTGCCTATGTTTTTCTATGCTTTTCATATTTGTGTAAGGTGGTTTTGTGTACACTCAAATTTTGTCCTTATTTTTTAAATTTATTTTTCAGAAAGCAAAGATAAGTATGAAGATCTGAGAGAAGAAATTCAAAAGCCATTGTTACCTGGTTACCAAAACTCAACATGCCCGTGGGTGGGGAGTGAGGGAAGGAAACTGCATCATCCTGATCATTTGCTTCCTTGACCTTTTAAAATTTATGTTTTGTTCTCTAGAGTTTTCCACCAACTGATATGTTATTGTACATTCATTCATGAATGTAATCACTTTAATGGAGTGCCCAGAAATAGACTAGGTATGGACTTGAAACACCTTCCCTGTACTCTGTATCTCCTTTGCCACTCAAAAATGGTATTTTGTAAAGTGTATGGTATATTACAAATAGGACAAGTCAGCATGCATAAAAAGTGGCATCTGCATCAGTTCTGAACATGCTGAAAATTGCATTAAGTTGAACTTCATAAGAATGCCACTTGGTACAGTAAAACATTTCCATTCCTACTGGCAACATCTAACACAAATACTTCATGGCACTGCACTTAGATTAGGGAAAGAAATGTTACTCCTAGTGAATTGTTTGTATCCGTTTCATGTTGGCATTTGTAATTTGTATTTTGAATCGTTAAGTGCTGTTTATACAGTATAATCAATGCTTTCCCAACTTGTTTGGTTGCCCTCCATGACTAAATATTTGTGGAACAAGATGTTTACTGTAACTATCTTTAAAATCGATAAGGCAGCATACTTTTACTTCATCTTTTGCCAGATAGTGAATGCCAGGTGGTATGGGGGTCAGAAATCCAGCATTAAAAAAAAAAAAAAAAAAAGAAAAAAGTGAAAAAGCAAGAAAATACAGAAGAGCACAGAAGTATGATAGAGAGTATGAGAGATTTGTCTATTATAGTTTGTTAATATATAAAGCAGCTAATACTTTTACATGAACCTTAGAAGGTATAGTATAGTTTTAACTGCTGATCATTTAATTCAGACAGGCTTTTGGCCAAATGTACATGCTTCCTCTTCTGGAATTAGCTTTACAGTTAATTTAAAACTCCTTTAGAGAGCCATTAAAAGATGCACATGGAGACAACATTTATGGAAAACAGTAGCAAATTCTAGTGACAGAACATAGACTACCAACTAATTGACATCAATCTCACACTTAGAATTACAGACATTTCCTCCAGAATTTCAGTGTCCCTGACTAGGAGGTTAATGATTGAAATGTATGACTTAGGGCATCCATTTTAGACCACATGCTTACTTCCTATTTGCAATCCAGAATTCACTGTATCAGTTTTAGACTGCTCAGCTGATAACAACCCCTTCCTCCAGTCCTTATTTAAGAGCCCCAAACCAATCAGCTTGATTGATAACGATTTTCTTTCAAAGCTAATTTTTCCCGAAAGCAGACCGTGTGCACAACTCAGTTGGATGCACGTGCTTGGAGCTTTGGAGCCTGAAAGACACTGGGGTAAGGCAAATGAGCTCTAACCTGCTGGGTTGTGTTATTCCCTGTCTAATCTAGCACATCAAGAGACATTCCGAGCTATTCAGAGGCTAATATACTCTACAGGGTGTCATAAAAGGAAGTGCAAAATATGACCTCAGGAATCTGTTATTCTTCACATATACCAAGCACTAGAAAATATGGTTTTTTTCACTGTGTGAAAAGCAAGTCTCCTGTTGTTGATAAACCTATGTGAAAATCTGTACTAGTAGTAATTTCTGGCAGGGATATAAATTACCAAGAATGGAATTCTAAAATTTTGTGTTGATGGGAGTAACATTACTATTTGGGGAAGAGAAAATAAGAGATTATTTGCTGTTACAACTAACTTATGGAGAAAAAAAAAACTTTAAAGAGTAAAGCTATTTTAATGGCACTGATTCAAATCCATGTTTGTATTTATGTAAACAATAGTCTTTTCCTCCTAACTTTGCTCCTAAGTGCAAGGATACAGTAGCATGTTTTCATTTGTAGCCTTCCTGTTCTCTTCAGTACCTAGAGTATGTATATTACTATACTAAATGAAATAATAGATCATCTAACAAAGATCACTATGTGCAATACTGTATTTAGTGTTTCTATTCCAATTTTTTTAGAATGTTAATTTATAATAAAATAAAAGGAATAATAATGAAATAACTGCCTTCTCTTGTCACTCTGGCTATGCTGTAGTGTGCTACAAACTGTTTGCTCCCTAAGCACCACATCCCATTCTGTCTCCTGTGATCAAGGCAGAGCCTTTGTGAAGACAGCAGAGGAAATAAGGCTTCTCTTTGCTTGCCTTTTGGAAGGGTAGTGACAATGATTCCCAATTATGTGGATATACTATCTTTTCCCCAGATGGTGGTAGTGAGAGCTTCAGCCTTCTTTACCCAAGGACACTATGTAAAACTCACTTCTGCAGCTTGTGCATGCCTCCCAGTCTTGCATTTGTCTCAGGTTTGTAAGCTGGTCCTACTAACATTGCTGAACTAACAGTCTCAATAAATTGCTATTAAGGCAAAAATATGCATTGAAAAGTATTATCCGCATATTATAATTCTTTCATACATATACAAGTGTTTTAGCAACCTCCTAAAAGGTCCAGCAACCTCCTAAATCTGCCACATATATACATACCCTTTCTACATCTGCAGCATGGATGCTAGAAGTTATTTCAAGCCTCTCTCTCTCTGAAGTGTCAAAGGTTGACTGCAGCTGATGGAACTATACTATAATCTTAAGACACATGCTGCTACATAGATTTTTCTTGCATTTTACTCAGACCCAACCTATTTGGTTGAACATATCTCTCTTTAATATAGCTCCTCTCCAACCTGTCTCAAACTTCCATGCAAAGTAGCAGCACCACAGCTGACCCACAGAACATCCAAAGCGGACTCACAGCACAAGTTTCACTTCTGCTCTTTGTTTTTAGCAGCATACTCAACTTTTTACAGAATTCTGGACCAGTGCTCTTCTGTTTGTTTGTTTGGGTATGTTTTAAAGAGGTTGAACACCCCACTGGTCCCCCCTCCCCTCATTTGCTGCAATCCTCCCCTTTACTGCAATGTCAAGCACTCTACACTTAAGTTGGCCCTAATTCTACAAGATTTCTCACAGACAAAATTCTGAGCTTTTGTTGATTGCTAACACCACATATTGCTCACTGTTACTTAAATGCAGCAGCAAAATAAGGACTTGCAGACCTGAGCAGCAGATGTGACTTGCTGAAGGGAGTTTTACATAGTCTCCTTGGGTAAAGAAGGCTGAATCTGGTTTTTTTTATGAGGAGCTGAGAGGATTCATGTTTTTTGCCTGCCAATTAAAGCCTTTCAGAAGCATGGTACTTTCTCACGTCATGACGCTGTAGTGGGTTAGCTTTTTTTGTAGCACCTTTCATCATCCCAAAACACTTCCAAAACTTAGTTAAGTATTAACCAAGAGTGGCAGTGGGAATAATAATTAGAGGGATCTTCCACAGACTGGCTTTTTTTCTTGCCCAATTTTTCAGTGCTCAGCTTAAAAAGTTGGAAGAAAATATTAATTTCATTGAGAAAACATATAGCAAGTCATTGCATTGCAATTATTTTGTTGCAGACTCTAGGTTAAAAGCAAAGCCAAATTTGTGACACATCCACTATACCAGCTACGTCAGTTACACAAATTTAATCCACTACGGACAGAATAAGTGAAAACTAAGGAAGTTGAGGTTTTCTGGAGATAGTGTAAACAAGTCAGCAAAGGGAGAAAAGAGAGAGCCATGCCCCACACCATTCATGTCTGTCACCCATCAAGAGGATTCTCATTACAGAACAGGTTTTCAGAGATTTTCTCTCGCTTACAACAGACCCATCTGTTCCTATATCTGACATTCATCCAGCTTACTTGTAAGGGCATCTGGGGTAAGTCTATTAACACATCAAAAATTTGATGTCTTTCTGAATATTAAGGGTCATTTATATTATGTCAGCACTGTTATCTCATTTATTCCCAGCTGTTGCTCAAATTTACACTCTTAGAAACTTCACTTGCCACCCACCCCAAATTGGGGCCTTGCTAACATGGCAATCCCATTGTAGTGAGCTTAACATGCACTGTCCTCCTCCCTTCCCTGTCCTGTAGCACCTGTCTACTTTAAGAAGTAACTGCATCTGTCTGATCTACAGCTTTTCCATCTACTCTGAGAGATTCACCATGTTCTTGGATTGCTTCCACAAGGGGGAGATTTTTGGATCACAGCATATGCCTCTGGTACGGCAACGGTTCAATAGTTGGGCAGCAAGAGACTGAGAGAACTGGAGCTGGAGTCTGGGCTGTGCCTCCAGCAGCAGAGGTTCAGCATGCTGGGCAACCCATGACCTGCAAAGCAGGACACTGGCCAAGAGATGGATGAAAATGAGATGGGAGCATTCAAGGAGATGACTGCTGAGTTCCCTTTAAGCCAAGTGACAGAGGTGCTGAGGAAGTCTGAGCAGGGAGCCTGACCACACCTAGGCAGCTAAGACAAAGCAAAACACTAATTCTCTAAAGCAACAGCTACTAAAAAAAAAACAACTCTCCAAACACTGAACTGTGAGATTTGGGCAGGAGACAGGGAAGGGAAGACAGCAGAGGGTACAAGTGTAGTGCCATAAAGGACATAGCCCTTGCTAGTGATGGCCTATGTTCTCCTGCTTCTTTCAAGACCCATCACAGGCATTTCTTCTGGTCACATGGAGGCTCATCAATCAATGTGACAGCTCCCTTTCCACACAGAAATTTTGCCTTGAGAAACTGCATTATCTCTGGGTTGGTAAGGGAAAAAAAAACACCACAAACCTCAAAATACTACCCTGTGTTTGGACTGCCATGTGGTGAACCTATTCAAGAGCTGATGGCAACCACTAAAGCTCACCTATATCTTAGGATATAACTTTTTTTTCCTTATGAGTAGTTTGGTGCCTGTTACATAAGGATCTACATATATTTTAAACAAAATTATTTAGGTCAGTTACTTCTCTTACGGCAAATGATGGCAGTGTTTCAGCCAGTGGTGAAGCTTTCCTCATCAGTTTACCAAAAAGCCCAGAATAAGTTCATGCAGAATCAGCTCCAGAATCTAAGAATAATGCATTTTATTTTCCCTCTTGCCTTCCAGGTACTTCTGAGGGGAGTGGGAAACCAGGGGAGAAGTAGTTAGGTTTTCCCAACCGGTCAGGGTGAGTCATCATTCACCTACATTTGGGAGAGTGAAAAGGAAGGAAGCTGGAGAATATACTGATTAGAGAGCAGTTGGACACAAATTGTTGAAGCAAAACACCTGGATGCCATATAACCCTAGAGTAGCTTTATTATTTAATCTATAATTTAATAGTTGACCTATAAAATAATTACATTATACTTAAAGCATTTCTTCATTTTTTGTTTTCATTTATAAAACAAGAATTAAATATAGTTTTAACCATTACAAGCTCAACTCAGTTTTTACATAAACACAGCTCCAAGAAGGAGCTTTAAGCTGCAGCATATTCATATTGCAAACTGGTGAAAAACCAAGGAAGGGCATAGCTTAAAGGTAAAGATTCTTGCACATTTTTCTTAAGTGAATTTACTAGCGTGCTTTTCTCTCTCTGGTCCAAAATGTATGACTTTCAGTTCATTCATCTGAAGTGAGGACTGAGATCCACAGAGTCTATAGTAGATTATATTGCCACCTCCCCCCTCTGCACTCCACCCACACCCACACTCTCAAGGCTTGTCTGAATTGTGCCCACCCTAGGGCTGGCATGATGCAACAGGGCAGCGGCAATAGCCCCTAAAGCACTCCCTGTGCAAGGAGTCTCCCTGCGCACTTGTGGCACATTGGAAGGTCACAGCAGAAATGTGGTGTCTGTTCATGTAACAGGGCTGCCAGACCCGACCAACCTCACCCTGCCCACGCCAGTCCCTGTAAACCGCTTGGAGCTCGTGTGGAGATCAGTCCTGAAAGCCTCTTAGGGAGGCCTGTGTCACATAACAGAGACCTGTGGCTCTGGAGCCCCGGCTGGCGACACTGCTGAACACATTAACCCCTTGAAGTGGCTGCATGCAAGAGGCTGGTGGGGAGGGGCTCTGGCAGCAGGCTGCAGATGCTGAACTGTGAGACATGCACAGGGAGCCAGCGTGTCATTTTTAATTTGTAAGCTTCAGACAACTGCGTGAGCACTGGCTTTGGTTTGGGGGAAGGGGCTGGTTTGACACAGGATTTTAATGCAGCTGGGACTAATATAGATCAGAACTATAACAAATGGGGTATACAGGACATGTTAAACTCCATCAACTGAATAACAACAGAGTATGATTTAAAACGAACTGCAAGTGTTCATCAACACTTACTGTGCAGGTCTCAAAAACTGACTGGACCACCAATAGTGTAGCAATTACAACTTACTTTCTGCCATTCCAGTGACCTATTCCAGCAGCACTCAGGCATTTGTCCTTTAACACGAACACATTTAACATGGTTTCCAATCATGGGAGAGACGCCACTCCCAAAACTTGATGACATTTATGTAGCTTTTGTATTCAGTCCAGCAATGACCAAACTTTGTCCTTTGTGTGACAGTGCTTTTATACCTTTGGGGACACATCACTCCCCTAAGTGTTCTCTCCCACCGCTCTTCCACCTCCCCTGGTTTGAGCAGGCATAAATATAAGGTCATAAATGGATGTTGTTCTTTTTGGAGTAAGAAGCACACAGATATATCTAACATACAAAAACCTACCAAAAGCATAATAAAACCACGTCCATTTTAAGCCAGGCAGCCGACCTAGCAACCGAGTCTCTTAACATATTTTAATCACTGGCATACTCTGCCACAAGAAAAATATACATGGCTAGGTCTATAATACTTTAAACAGCTGTTTACTATAGCTAGGTTACAAAATAAACACTGCTGCAGAGGCCATGTGTTCAATATACTCTAACCACAACAGCATCAGAACCCACCCTCAGTCTGCTCTGTGGTCACCGTGGCTCACCCAGCACCTCACCCTCTTCCCCTTGCTTCTGATGTGCCGTGCAGACAACAAACCCAGAACCATTTGTCATTGCACAATGGAAGCCGTCTTAAGGAGAGGAGCCTCATCAGAGAGTCTTGCTTGCTTTTCATACATTATTCCTCGTTACTCTCCCTCCTCTGTGTCCCCCAGTCCTGGGCAGCAGCCCAGCATTTCCAAGTGATAGAAGCAAGCTCCAGACCAAAGCACAGGGAAGACTGTTCTCAATTTGTGGAGGGAACTGGAGTGTAGGGCAGAGGGCTTTACTCCACACAGTGGAAACATTTAATGCTGGATTCAGCCAACTGGTCACTTAGATGATCAATCCCAACTTCTGTGAGCCTGCTCCACTCCAGAAGATTCAACTGCCAGATGATATTTAAAATACAATTAAACTTTATGGTGAAGTGCCTAACACAGCCAGTTAAAAAGCATTATTCCAGTAGGCAAGCGACAAGGAGCCTTTCCTTGCTGGAGAGATGCCTCCTGAAAGAAAATAAAACACCAAAAAAAAAAAAAAATTGAAAAGAAGAAACAAACCAACAAAATGGACAGTCTGCTCAGTGGGAGAGGAGAGGCAGCAGTAAAGCTGATGGAGGCAACACCAAGCAGCAGCTACGTGCCTGTTCTCACAGTTTGCCTGAGCTGTTCAGATTCACAGACATGCACCGGCACTGCTTGACCTTCTGAATTTTCTTGAGTCGGAACGGTGGGTCCAGCTCGGGGCACTCCAGCTGCACGGTCGAAGAGGTGACCTTGTGTGGCTTGCAGAACGCACAGGACTGGAAGGACTCCTCCTCCTTCTTCACGTGCCGCGGGATGTAGAAGGAGTTGCACTGCCCGTAGCAGAAGCGGTTGATGATGGTGCGGCTGATGCAGCCCTCCTCGCTGACAGTCTGCCGCAGCGGCTGTGTCTTGCACCAGTCGCTCTTGAGGTACTTCCTCTCGGTGACCACCAGGGCCTCCTGGCTGGAGGCCAACACCTCCTTGTTCAGCTGCTGCCGGCGCTCCGAGTGGTTGCTGCTGCTGCCTTTGTACGGGGAGGGGATGGCACCTGCAGGGCGGTTCTTCCTGGCGTCCGCTACTCGAACCAGCGCTGCCAGCAGAAGAACGGACAAGGCAAGTTTCCAAACCATCCTGCAAGGGCAACACAAGGCTCCGTTAGAAGGAACGTATTTTCAAACCACAGAACCGGAACGGAGTTGGTACTTCACGCGTGCTTTCAGAAGTGGAGATCTTATCGTCTTTATAATCCCATCACTTTTCCTAGATTAGCTCTATTCTAGAGTGATTACTTATCATGAAGAGGACAGGCCCTTTAGAAAGTCACATTGCTCCCACTCAGCCCTCCCCAAACTCTCCAACTACTTATTTTTCCCCCACAGGGACACTTTCATAGCTTTCATATGCTTTCATAGCTGAAGTGGTGGTTTTACAGAAGCTTCAGCCAGAAACGTTTCCTCCTTCTCTGTGAAATCCTGGGCCAAACAGCTGGGCAAACTCCTGGCTAGCAAAGGCTCAAGAGACTCTTGCCAAGATGGTGAGAGCTGATTTGGGGATGGCAGGGGAAGAGGAGAAGGGAATACTAGGTTACACAAAGTGCACTCCCATGTCTCTTCAGCCCCCAAGTCCCAGTCCAGCCTCATTCCCCACAGAAGTAGCAAGGGGTGTCCAAAAAACTATTTTTATTATTTTAAATTGCTTCTGACGTTTCTTAGGGCTCTTAAGGCACTTACAGGCTTGTATTTGTTGTCTTTGTATGAGGCCAAAACCTTGATGGATTTATTTTTGCAGTAAGAGGAAATGCTTAAACACAACTTTGAGGACTTCACAACTGTAAGGCCTCTTGGGCAAATGGTTTAAGAAGGTTTGTAAACATGAGAGGATTCAATATTTATTTTAGATTTTAAGGAATAGGTTAGAGCATAAGTTTGTTGCTAAGTTAAAATAGTCAGCCCGATGGCAAATAATTTTCTTCCTATGGTTGTCTATTACGTGTTCTTGTTCTGTGGAGCATCTCCTACCAGCTCTTGTCCAATTCATTTTAGTAATGTGTCTCAATGTGCTTCCAGAACATCAGGCTAGGTGTACTAAATTTCTTTATAAAGTCAATGCTCACTAGTGAACTGCTCATTTGACAGTTCATTTCATATCACTCTCCCCGGGAAAGGAGAACGGAGGGTCTCTTCAATGCCAGAAGTGCATTAGTTCCCATTTGGAACTAGAACACTTCCAAGTCTTGCTGAAGTGCTCTATTCACCTTTATTCTTAGTGGATATTTTTATAGTGTATAGAAGAAAGACTTATCGCTCTCCTCACAGTAAAGCTTCAAACCTTTCCAAGTAATGATTTTAATTTTTTTTGCTTTAGAGAGATACCTAGACAAAAAAACTACCATCACATGGTAATTATAATGTCTAACACTATAGACACTTCAGATGTTGCATAGGTACTCCCATCTGGAAAATATGTTACTTTCCAAACAATGACACCAAAAGATTTAAAAAGTATTTGCAGTAAAGGTGCAAAAGAAGACAAGAATAGCAGTAACAAATGCTTCTCACCTAATTAAGCAGACCTAACATGTTTAACTTCTGTGGAGATAAAGAAAAGAAACTACTCTAGCAGACTAGGTGAGATAACACCACTAAAGGTTATTTTCTAAGTCTGCAAGATCTCAATGTCAGAATTGGACTGTTTCTAAGGGGAGAAGCCTAAAGTGCTAAAGGAAACAAAAGTGCTAATTGTATAGCTGTAAACAGAGGATGTTCTGATGCAGAGTTAAATTTCACCAGAGTGTATGCTTGAAACAGAACCACCTTTAAATGGAAACCAGCATTTCAAAACCACAAAAAAGTTCATTCATCTGCAACCATGCCATCTCCCCACTGAACACTCACTGTAGCCATGGGTACTTTAAATCAGTGGCCTATTTTCACACTGCTTAGTATTCAGCATGCAAGTCCAGAAGTTTTGTCCAGAGTCTTTAAACGAAGCAAGACTAGACTTGGCTTTGCTGGCAGGTATTGTCGCCAAGTCCACTGGATGTCAACCCACACAGCCAGGCCAAAACCTAATCAGGTAATTAGTTTCAGTTGAATATAGTGTTCCATGCTTCTTTTAAATTGTTCTCATGTTATTCTGCACTGATGGCTGCATTTCAGTAGTAGATAAAACAACTGATTCCCAGTGCTTTGTGTTTTATATAGAAGGGGGAGGAAAAGAAACCAGATTTACAGACCTTTGTGTTCTAGAAAAACCTTCTAGAAAAAGACAGAGGTGAGCTCTCCACAACATGCCTTATGCCACATTTCTCAGGCATACTCTTCTACTCTTTCGAAACACAAGGGATACTGCCTCTCCAGTCTCATTTCTCTGATCCTGGCATAGAAGACAACAGCAAAGGTCAGAAGGAGAGACACACCCTCCCCCCCCCTTTTCTTGGGATGATCTTTAAGGTTTTTTCCAACTTTCATGACTCTACAATTCTATGAAACCCTGTGTTACCACACCTACCCTTTCTCTTCATAAAACGCAACTTGAAAGGGCATGTTTCCTTTTTGTGTCAAGGGTGGTGGTCAAGCAGAAATCCTATGCAGGAATTCAGGAAAGCTGACAGAGAACTAACAACTCAAAGTCTACAATATAGAGAAATACTATAGCAGTATTCTAACTGCTTAAATGGTTTATGTAGGCATGGAGAGCCATTCAATAGAGTAAGTAGGATTTATTCAGTAAGTCTGTGTTTATAACTAATAAAGCATTATTAATCAAAGCCACTATTGTACAGTTATAAACCAAATATTGCAATACGTGCAAGTACTTCTACAGACAGGTAGGAACGCACCACTTATTTCTGTCATTGATCCTTTATCAAACTTGAACCTTGCAATATTTACATAATGGAGCAATAATCTATTCTACACTAGCAGGTCAAATGTGCATTCTGTCAGATCATGGAATTTCTAATCACAGCGTTACCCCTTACTAGCCTGCAAATCACCCCTTTCTAAGCCCTGGCACACAAATCCCCTATTCAAGCAAGTAAGGGTGCAAACAAGGTCACACGGTGCCAGCAACTTGCCAAGGACTACACATATATTTTCAGCACTCATATGCAATGAGAAGAGAAATTTCAGGACTCCCAGAGAAAGAGAACATTTTGGCAAACTCAATTTGAATGCAAAGCAAGACGGTGAATGCTGTCTGCCTGCAGACAGAGTGGCATGAGAAGAAACACAAAATGTATTGGAGAAGAATCTGTCTTTTGGCAAGGACAGGGCAGTTCTGCCCTACTTAGATGGAACAGAATGAAACAGCATGTGGCTGAGACCCTGCAAGAGAGAACTGCCTCAAGAGACCAATGCCCCTACGACTTGCACCAATGCCAGCCTGGGCCCCTCATTCCTGCTGCACCGGGGGTCCCCATAGCAGACCCAGTGGCAGCTCCTTTGGGACAGTTTTCAACTTCTTCAAACATTGTTGACAGCTGCTGCCAGTTCCCCCCATGCCTTTTTTCCAGTGCATGAGCTGAGAATAACTTAGCCTTAGACAAGACACCCAAAGAGGCCTGGCTGCATTTACATATCACATGGCAAGTTTTTTCTCCTTGAGATATGGAAATCAGCATCAAGCATGAGTTCATAAACTCATCACACTCAACACGCTGGAGCTGGGCTATCAGGCCTAGGAGTGCAAAAAATCCTTGACCATGGAAACAAGAATGTCAAAATCCAGCTCTGTCATGCAGAGGTCAGATCACTGTGCCAAGAGGGGAAGACCCAGGATCATTGTGTCTGCCCTTAGCTTTATTTCTTCTTGGTATCCAATTACTGTGTAACATAAAGTACCTACCAAGGCAGGCTTCCTTTTGCTTGCTGACTTTCTGGCCCTATAACTCATGCATTCTTGAAAGTAATCCAGCTCCAGAGCAGGACAGGCAGTAATGTAACCCCCAAAATAGTTTATAGTTCTGTGCTTAGGGAAGTTCTCTCTGAATGGGAGCATTGGATTTGCTTTCAGAATTCAAGGTCATTATTTTCAGAGAAGACCCCCTAAGAAGAAGTGCATGCTATGGTCTGAAAGGCAGGGCAGAAGGTAACACCAGTGCCCATCTGTGCTGACTGGCCACTCTGATGTTTCCTCTAGTTTTCAAAGTCATGACCAGTTTCTCAGCTCAGGATGCAGATTCTGACTGGGAACTCCTGTTTTGAAGATCAGCCTACTTCAAGGTTGCAAATGGACAGACAGAAAGAGTGATATTAATGGAAAGATCACTGTGATATTTTATGTTATCTGCTCAGGAAATCAGGAAGTGTGAAACCCATTTATTTGCTTTAGCATCTACTTTGTAGCACCTACAAAGCACTCAGCATTATCAGCATTCCTGGAGGCATCCAACTCTCTAATATAGGTATGATACAATCATCTATTCACCAGGCCTTTCTGGAGGGAATGCAGAAATAAAAGTCACAAGCAATTTAAAACAAAACAAAACACAACAAAACACAACAACAATCAAAAAAACCCTATCAACCAAAAAATCAACCCATACTAAAAAATCCAAATCTGCAAAACCTGTCTTACCATGGAATTTGAGACTCTACCTATTCAGCTTAATCACAGTATAGATTAATGAAGAATAAGATTTAGTACTATAAACCTATCAGACACCCAGCAGAAGTACAGTCTCAAGTATTCTAAGAGCCAGTGGCTGGGAAGATGGTAAATTGAGATTTTTTTGCTTTTGGAAAAATTTTAATTTAATTAACAGCTGAAGAGCTTCCCTTGGACAATTATTTTTCTGTAACTACCAGCAAAAGGCAGGCATTACAGATCAGATTAAATCAGGTCCCATTAGGTAGTACAGTACATAGGTGGCCACATTTGACCACCCGTATCACTTGCTTCCAGTTTCCACCCTGCAAACTTCAGAGACATCAGAGCTCTCCTTAGGGATCACTTGAGCATGGCTGAATGCATGAAAATTTACCAAAATTTTTTTCTAGTCCACCCTTACTTTCATATTAGACCTCGTCAGAAAAAGAATCTGTATAAAACAGTCTTATGTATAATAATGTAAGAACACAATGTACATGGTTAGTTCTCACATTTAAGATGGGACACAAGAAGAGCTCCTTGAAGACAAGCCAGGCAATAGCTTTTCAAAGAACTAAAACTTGGCTTTAGCAACAGATGTGGAAAGTCAGAAAATATCAAATTCTCTACCAGGAAGCCAAAAATGCTATTTATTTAATTTATTAATAGTTAGGCATGATTCTAATGGTACAATGTTCTCATAAAGACTTCAGTAAAGACTAATCAGGCATCTTTGTGCAAGGGAGGTATTTGGGGCTAACTTTTCTCTTTTAACTATCCTTTGGAAACTATTTCTCCCATGTCCCAACAGCATTAGCAATAACTGAATGCTGTGTTGTATCTCCTGTTGCAGAGACATGGGCGTCTTATTAAATCGTTCCATCATTAATAGATTCCCATTACTAAATTGCCAAGAGTGAGGCCAGCTGCAACAACAAAACATGCAGGAGGCTGGGCAGACCAAACTTCTAAAAATGTGAAAAAAACCAATACTGCAGCTAGGATTCAGTCATTCAGATCTGCATTATAGCAGTAGTTACCATGTTCTAGGAGTGCAACACAGTGCTTTTCTAAACCACTGCTCAAAACAAAAAAGGCAGTAATTATTTAAATACAAATAATTAATGCCATTACAGAAATTTACAGGAAGAAGTTTTTCCATTCTTGTCCTCTAAGAATGTTCTATAGTGATTCGAAAGAAAGCTATTTTGTTGCATCACAGCCCTAACAGTAGATGGTTGGGGGAGAAAACATTTCCTTCAGACTTAATAAATTCCTAGTACCCTCACTGGCTTGCTTGCATGGAGATCCTTCCTCCTTCTCCATCCTTCTCTCTCCCTTCCACAAAGCAGATCCATCCTTTTCTCTTGCACAAACACTTCCTCCTGAGAGAGTCAAGACTGCCTACAGGGAACACCACAAAGCTTTGAAAGAATCAGGAAAGGTCCTCCTGCAGGCTGGATATGTTAGGAGCCACACTCTACTGTGCAAGCTCCTGCTTTGTTTTTTGAAAGGGGGAGATGAAGTTAGGTTTGAACAATGCCAGCCACCATCCCTCAGAACAGGAGAGCATTTCCCCAATAATGCCAGAACTTAGAAGTTCTCCTTATCAAGGCAGTTCCTGGAAACAATGAACTTAAAGTATTGAAAAATAAAGTAAATCATCGACAAAATGGAAGTATGTAGAACACACTGTGGAGACAGTCTATGCCAGTTGAAAGAATGTTGCATTGTACTAATTCACCTCTCAGCAAATAGATTTTCTACTACCAAGAGCTTTATCTTGAATTTGCCCTGAAAAGGTTGGGAGTTCAGAAGAATTCCTGAGCCATGCACAAAAATATAAGAGGAACCAACAACTCAGACAATTATTCCTGTCTTTCAGCAATGTGTTATGTGTTATTTTTAGGACAGAAGGAATAAGGAAGAAAACTGGAAAGTAAACTAACCCCTTACACTCAAACTAACCAGCTTGAATGCTGGGATTTTCCTTCTCATCTTGTCCTCTCTCTTTCGTATCTGCCTTTACTGCCAACAGAAATTCATGTTTAAAACCACTGAGCTATTCTTTCCTTCAGGAACTTAAGACAAGCTCATTTGAAACCTGTTTAAATGCAGCTGGTCACTTCATTAGTGTTAAAGGATCACACTACTCCAGCAGCTCTTCTTTGCACTCTCATCCTGCCACAAAGTATAATGACCTAAATTTTGTATCACTGATTTATAGTATTAGGCTCTTCATAGGCTGAATCCTTATTTTGCATAGCTTTTAAACCTGTGGGGTTTTTGGGGTTGTTTGTTTGTTTGTTGGTTTGTTTTAAGTAGTATTAGTGCTAGAGCAATAGAGAGAAGTTTCTCATTTTTTAAATCCAGGACCAGGAGTTTTTGAGGAGAGTCACTGAAGAACCTAGTTGTAAACTACCACTCCAGAAGACTGAAGAGAGGGGAAGGAAAGTATTGATGAAGTCAACCCTGGTATTTTGACATACTTTTATCATTAAGGAGATGGAAGTAGAGTTAGGCCACTTGAAACGAATATACAGAGGTCATCAGAGAAGTAGAAATGAGACAAGGAAGCTTGAGGCCATCTGGAATTAAATCTGGCCATGTATGCCAGTGAGAACAAGAAAGGCTTCTTCAAATGTAACTATAGCAAAAGGAAAACTAAGGATAATGTGGATGGCATTACTAAATGGAATGAGGATACTGGTAACAGAGGACGCAGGATTACCAAATATCTTCTTTGCATTGGTCTGATATGACATCCCTTAGGCATCTCTGACCCAGGAGACCAGCGTAAAGGAATGCTGGAAGGAGGACTGGGTTAGAGAACACCTAAGCAAATTCGGTACCCACAAGTCCATGGTCCCTGACAGGCTGTGTCCATGAGTACTGAAAGAACTGGTGGACACTGCAGCAAGGCTGCTCACAATCATCTTTGAAAGGCCATGGCAGTCAGGAGAGGTGCCTGAGGACTGGAAGAAAGCAAATGTCACCCCAGTCTTCAAAAGCTGCGAGGAGAACCCAGGGAACTAGTGGCCAGTCAGCCTTACCTGAACCCTGATAAAAGTGATGGAGCACCTCATTCTGGAGTCCATCTCTAGCCACATGAATGACAAGAAGGTGACCAGGAGAAGTCAGCATGGATTCACAAATAATAAATCAGGCTTGACTGACCTGATTGCCTTCTGCCATGAAACAACAACCTGTATAGATGAGGGGGGAGAAGCAGATATCATCTACCTCAAATTTAGTGAGGCTTTAACCCTGTCTCTCACAACATCCACAAAGGCAAAGTCAAGAAGTGCAGGCTGGATGAGCAGATTGATGTGGATTCAGAACTGGCTGAATGGCAGATCCCAGAGGGTCGTACCCAGAGGCACATGGTCAAGTTGGAGGCCTGTCACTCGTGGTGTGCCCCAAGGTCCAGCACTGGCCCAGTGCTGTTTGCCTTGTTCATCAATGACTCGGGTGAAGGGACAGGAGCCTCCTCAGCAGGTTCACTGACAACACAAAGCTGGGAGGAGGGGCCAATACCCCAGAGGCTGTGCAGCCCTTCAGAAGGACCTTGGCAGGTTGGAGAGATGGGCAGAGAAAGACTGACTGAACTTTAACAAAGGCATGTGCAGGGTCCTGCACCTGGAGAGGAATAACCCCTGCACCAGCACCTCAGGCTGGAAAGCAGCACTGTGGAAAAGGACCTGGGAGTCCTGGTGGACAACAAGCTGTCCAAGAGCCTGCAGTGTGTCCTTGTGTTCAATGGTGTCCTGGGATGGATTAGGAAGAGCATTGCCAGCAGGTCAAGGGAGGTGATCCTGCCTCTCGACTCAATTCTGATGAGGCACATCTGGAGTGCTGTAACCAGTTTGGGACTCTCAGTAAAACAAAGATGATTAAGGGACTGGAAGCTCTCCCTTATGAGGAAAAGCTGAAGGAGCTGGGCCTGTTCAGCCTCGAGAAGCGACGACTTGAGAAGGGACCTCATCAATACCTAGAAGATTCTGAAGAGAGGGTGCCAAGAGGATGGAGTCAGACTCTTTGCAATGGTGCCAAGCAATAAGACAAGAGGCAACAGACAGAAACTGACACATAGGAAGTTTCATGTAAATATGAGGAAGAGCTTATTCACTGTGCAGATTACCAGGCAGTGGAACAGACTGCCCAGAGAGGTAATGGATTATCCCTGACTGGAGACATTCAAGAATTGTCTGGATGCAATTCTGTGCAATGTGCTCTAGTATGACCCTGTTTGAGCAGGAAGGTTGGACCAGATGCCCCACAGTGGTTCCTTCTAACCTTACTCGTCCTATGTGATTATGTTCATGATAAATACCAGTGCTTCCCAAAAAAGACACATATAATAGATGCAATTACTAAGGCCCTGACTAGAAGAAAATAGTGCAAGAAACAATGCTGCAAGTTGTGTTGGTTTGGGATCTTTTTAAGGCTAAATGTTAGCCAGGTAATAGAGTGAAGAAAGACACTATCGACTTTATATGACCCTGTATTTATCAGTAGCAAAGACTTGGATTCAACAATTGTGTCAGCATTTATCATTTTAAAACAGGAAAAGTGAAATAAAGAGAAGGAATGAAAGCTGCAAGAAATGTAAAAGCAAAGTCATCCTATAGTACCTGTGGTAATGTAGCAAAGCCTTTTATAGGGGATTAGGAACACACATAACTCTGATTGAATACTAGCAGGTAACTGGACAAAGGAGGGTTTTTTGTATCATTATGATTAAAAGCCCTAAATTTTGTTGCTATTTCAGCTTCAGGAACTTGTGGTTTTAGAACCAACCACAGACAAATGTCTGCCTGGTGAGCACATGTGAATTGTCCCAAGCAGAGTGAGATGTCCTACTCAGAAGTGTCTGGGTAGTCATCAGTACTGGCAGTATATGCAATACTGGGGAAAAAAAAGGGGGAGTGGGAGGAGAGAAAAACCCACAAAATAAAACCAGATTTCTCCTAGCTGTCCATGAGGCTGATTCTCTTCCTCACAACCTGGTTTTAGAGAATGCTACAGTCAGGGGGTGGAAGGAATGGATACAAGCAGAAGAGCTTTTTTGGAAAAGACTGATAATTCTCCTATGAATCTAAAAAATGTCTCTCTGCAGGAGTGAACTAAGTTGAAAAGATACTTGGTCTCCTTCTCAGTGTTTCTCAGCTTTTCAGCACAAGAAAAAGAGCCCCAAAGAGGCAAGTCAGTTCTGTTTGCATATGAACATTTTGTCCAGAAAGTAAAAACAGCCTACATTTAACTTTATTCTTCTGTGTCGAAGGCAGCTGTTACACTCCCATTTGGCAGCATTTCATTCAGGAGAAAACAGCAGACTTCTGCCCTTGGGAAACTACAAACTAAATCTGAAGGGAAGCGGTGGCTTGAGCAAATGTCTTAATTTGTGACCATCCTTCAGCCTGTTGGAAAGGAGGACAGTCAACCCAAGAATGGGGAAAGTTCAGCATTTAAATACAATAGCTCATTTTGTTGCTTCCTCACTGGAGAATCAATGCTACAAAAGACTATTTTGCAATGAACAGTCTCCATTATATTTTTGTTGTTTGCATTACAACAGAACATAGAAATCTCATCCAAGACCAATGCCTGACTAAGTGACACAACTTCAAATGTTTGTAGACTGACTTCGTGACCAACATATGGCGGGACCAGAACTGAGCTCAGAGGGGAAGTGAGTTACTGGAGGTCAGAAATTAACTGAGAATGGACTGTTTCCAATATCTTTCAATTGCACCGCATGGCACCAATACTCTTCTTTTTGCAAAGAAATACAGATTTGTTACCCTTAGGCAAGCTTTTCTTTAAAAACATTTTATTCTTGTAAATGAAAATTGTTTTGTATGAAAATTTCCAATATAGTTTCTCTGAGTTTTGATTGAACAGGGATGGAGCTTGGAGCTTAACTGCTTTGCAGCTTCAAACAACGTACAACTTCTAGAATGCACGGCTCATTTTCTAGCCTCAATAAGGGAGACGGGCATACATCTTCAATATATGTTCCTTACTGCACTTGCACCATTCTAAAAAGGGGGCGTTTGAATGAGTTCTGTTCTAGGAGAAAACGGAGGTCTCTAAAGCATCATAAAAGTGCTCAAAAGAAGTGCTTGCTTCTCTTAATGAGCTGAAAAATGCAAGTATTTCTCAAAATCAACAGGTGGCAGGCAATCTTATGTATATAAGAAACACCAGATTAATCAGCAGAGAAGTAACATTTAAATTTTTCCTGATTTTCTGGTAGATTCAGTTCTATTCTTTCAGGCTCTCTGTCAAGATGCTATCCTCAGTTACCACATTATGACTCTGATCATGTTCCTGTTTGAAAAATCTAAAATGTTATTGATAGTCTAGTCTTTATATTATGAATTTCTGTAAGCCAGTATTCTATTTATAAAGTTGAAACACAGATGGTTCAAATAAGAATTGCTCTTATCCTAATATCCCACAAGCTAATCTTTCTATTAGGTAGTATGCAAATTCCTATACAAACAAAATTTCAGCTGTATATCCCTCTACTTTCTAATATGCCATTTGTAAGAACCATTCCAGCTGTATTTTCATACAGTTGTCTTAAAAACGGCATAGATTTATTATTGCTTGGAACGTTTTTCATTTACATTCATCTCTGCTTAAATTTGCCTGACAAAGCATCAGTCCTCCTGACTAAAACTTACAGCAGTTCTGGGGACAGAGTGCAGAAGATCTATGCTAATGAGCAAATAAAACACGTATTGACCCCATGCAGCCTGCTAACTCCAACCAGGTCTATGCCATGCAAACATGTAACTAAGTGCCTTACCAGACTTACTAGTTTCACAGAAAACCACTTTTTCTCCGGGGTGAGGCTAAATCTAGGGAATCTTCTCATCCTATTTTGCCTTTCCTTCAGTTTAGAAGCAACACATCTGACACCTCACAATTATTTTTTTTTTCCTCTGCCAAATTTCAAAAGGTTTGGACAGCAAGGCAGGTTTGAAACTTCTACTGCATTACACTAAGTGTGTTGTCTCCTAGGGTACACAGGGAGGCATGAAAAATATTTCAGGGAAGGAGATGGGGGGAACAAGCCAGTGATATCACAACTTAGAACAGGAGGTGTGAGTAGTACAGGGGACGTTTAGGGTTACTGTGGTGGACTGGCACACTGAACACACCCATAGAAAATCAGAGTTCATAAGCTCTAATGTTCACACGTAACACAAGACAACCTTGAAACAGCAGTGGGTCACCTCAAAGTTTTTAAAACATTCTCTCACCCAGGGTGTAAGCTGGCCCAACAGCATAAAGCTTGTTTGCACTCTGTGTTGATGGAAGCCAAGCAGGAACAAGTCACTGCTGCACACCATGCATGGTATTATCCTTAGGTTGATCCTGTAATATTTTGTAACCTCTTTTGTTCACAAACTTACCTGGAGAATTACCAGATGTTTTCTTCTTTCCCTAAGAGCACCAGTCTTCTGCTTGGCTTACTTTTGCAGTTACTTTTTGTGGGTCAACCAATGGCCCATCACAGTCCCTGTTTAATTAGTTTTGTTTCAAATGTTTAACTCAGCTGTGGGCTTTGCTCTGAAAGGAACCCTGTTCACTCAGGGTCTCTACATGAAAAACTTGATGTATGCAACCAAAATATAATTCACACCTGTAAGGGCTGAAAAGTGCAGCAACCCCATGCTCTGATGGGGGCTTTTTCTGTGTTTTTGCAAGTCTATAAACAAACGTGACATTTGGAGTTCAAAACCTTTAGAGTTACACAGCTTCTTGGCTACTCTAGTTCATACACCAGTTGATACCTTGATGCAAGTTCTTCAGTTTGGAAATATTTTGACCCTTGTTTTTTGTTTTCTAATATATAAAAAAGAATTTTTGCTTCACTACATGTCTATTGATATTTCCAAACTGACAAAACTTTTTGACTATCAGAGCTGTCAGATGGACAAAAATAAATCATAGCAGCTCAACAGCTGTCAAAAGAAAAAAATGTTTTGAGAGAAAAAAATCTTTTGAGATACTGTGAAGTCAGGAACACAAAATTTTAATTATATATGCACTGTCGACATAAAATGCTAAATACCTATGCACTTCAAAATAACTGTCCAGAAATATTAGAAAATATACAGCACACAGAATGAATGGGCAAACTACCATTTATGCACTGTTACTGGCAGTGTGTGTCACAACTGAAAGTAAATAGAAGAAAAATTTTCAGTTAAATGCTGCAGGATGATTTGTAGGAAATTTAACATCCAAATACTGGAAATTTACTCCATCCCTCCCACTTCACACTGCTGGCAGTGCGTGGCTGTCCCATATCTATGTTCTTGTGGCTTTGATTCATGCTCAGATCAGTGATTCTCCCTCTGTCATTATAAACAGAATGTAAATATTTGCCCTGTCTGTATTCTGGTTTACAGACCTGACCAACTACTGAATTTGAAGGCTGTAATTCAATCACAGAAGGATCTGTTGCCATGTGTAAACCAGGATTTTATGTTTTATGACTTAGGCTTTGCAGAGCAGCCGTCTTCCTACTCACCTCCCCCTCTCCTTGCCCATGACTGAATTATAGTTCTGTCTCTAATTGAAGCCTAGTATTATTCTATTTCTCTTCTGTGGAGAGAAAGACCAGAGCTATCATTCTGAATACACAGCAAGCCACAGGAGCCTAAATGAGGTACTCTAATGACAGGTCCTCCTCCACAGCACATTTGCAGTCTTTCTGCTAATTAATTTGATTTCCTTTGTCTAGACTAACATAATACAGCGAGTTATGCTCATTTAAAGGGAGATCGTTAGCCTTTCAGTTCACTCCAAATGAGGAAGAAAGAAGAGTCAATAAACTGGAATCTGGGGGAGACTGACTGACTTTGGCCTTGACTACATCATTGCTTATGTTTTCACTTGACCAAGACTTTGTCTCCAGGAGAACCCGAGACAGCACTATCATCAGAGGAGAGACTATAATCAAAATCAGATATCGTTGGTATGTGCATGGCAAGGCAGTGGCAGCTACACAGAAGGGTTCTGTCTATGATGGACTGCAGTCAGCAGCTTTCTTCCTGGCAATCACTTGGCATTTGCTGTTCACAGCTCCTGACATCCTCAGAAGCCTGAACAAACATGTAATTAAAAACACACATGAGCTGATTTCTCCAGACTCCCTTCACAGAACAAAAGGAGATTCAGTAGTGTGCCACTGGACTAGTAATCCAGATGCAAAGCTAGTAATGGAGTTAAAGAAGTAACTTCCTCACTATTTGGAAGGCAAGACCTACATTCACCAGTTTTGACAATGATTGAAACTTATGAGCGGGATAAAGTCTCAGAACTGAGTTGTCAGTCAAATATAGAACTTGGGAAATGGAGTGATGCATGATAAGCAGATGATCAGACCTGGATTTCAAAGTTCAGCCATCTGGGTAGATCCAGTTTTAAACCCAGCAAGAAAAGTGACAAGAAATCAGATGTCATACAGGAGCCCTGTGGGGTGGAATGAGTTCAAACACTTTTTAATAACAGCAGGGAAAATCTTCCCCTATGACAAAAGAAGAAGGGAGAAAGCCAACAGGAGCAATCACCAACCCCTTCTGCTCACACATCCACAGAAAAGCTCCCCTTCTGTAGACAGTTTCAGGACCACTTCTATCCCTGTAACCCCAGTTGCACTTACAATTTTGCAGCATCAGAGAGGAAGGATTCCAACTTCATGACTTACTGGCTGAGGGGTTATTTTTTGGCTCATAGTAACTGGGCACCTTCTTTACTCAAACACAAGCAGAAGATAAACTGCACCTGGAGGCTCTTTATTAACTTATTCTGACCTTGTTTTTTTCACAGTGTTTGGCCACAAGCCATTCAAACTGTGTCACCACAGTTAAGGTTTGGGTATTTTTCCAATATTGATGCTTTCAAGATCAGCAGAAATAGACAGCAATGAAAGGAAATCTGAAGATTCTTCTTTTTGGCTCTTTCAGAAAGCTAATGTCAGAAAGGTCAGGAAAGTATCTTGGAAAGAGTTAGCCAACATCTAGCTATAAATTTCAGTGTGAGGTCACAAGCTACATCTCTCTTCCAGATCTATTCAAGGACTCTTCCCCAGTTCTACCTCAGGCAGCTCTTCCTTGAATCTTAGAGACGAGAGAGACAACCCTCCTGGTAATCTTGGATGACTTAATGTTACTACACAGAAGGAAAAAGATACCAAGATGCCATTGCATGTCAGTGCTTAACTGGATTGAGAGTAATGAATGGTCCATATGAAGGGGCAAAGAGCTTCACTTCTGACACGACCACAATGTGAGACCCTAGCTAACAGGTCCACATGTGACCAGTAAACACAAAACTGGTTGGGAAGAGAGGGAATGAGTGATCAGGAAGGTTGCCCATTCAGTGTTTGCTTTGGTTTCTTTTCTCTTATTACAAAGTAGTCAGAGAACATAGGCATTACAGTTCCCACCATTCCTAACCACTTAGTGCTGGTTCATGCAATCACATTTCATACAGAAGCAGAAAGGGAGTTTGATCAGATGAAGGTTTTGTTCCATCAGATGAAAGTGCTTGTAATGGCTCAGCAACCAGATGCTATCTGTGCCACTAGCTAAGTCTCACTGTAGTTGATTGTAGCCACATAAGACCATCCCAAAGAAAATGCTCTGATCCATAGATTTACTCTGGTTTCTACTGTGTGATCGCACACACAGCTCACATGTTCATTTATGAGTGATTTAGACCAAAAATGCAAAAAATCATTATGTACCCTTGAACTAGACTTTTCAAATTGCTTTTCTTATGTCTTGGCTAAACAGTAGACTTTTTAAAGAAGTTATGTGTAATATGGGAATAAGAGGGCAGGAATCTAAAATAAGGAATGAGGGAGAATATTTTCTGACACTATGAGAACAAGACATATTGAGAACCTCATCTTGCTATTGGAGCAAATATTAACATTGACCTCTGTCTCCACTTAAGATCAGCTAAATAATAAGATTCTGAATTGTCCCTTATTCTTTCTTTTCAAGAAGGAAGTGAAGTGAGAAAAAATTGATTTTAAGATGCTTTCAATGTAAAATTACTAAGTCCTCAAAAGCCAAGAAGACATTTCACAGTTAACATGAAACACGTTTTTGTCTCAATAATGGGAAAGCCCTAAAAATGCATGTCAATTCAAACTAGGGCCTTCAGGTGCTTTCAGTCCAAAAATGTCTGTATCTCTTCCTTTGAAAAAGTATCTTTGAAAAGAAGTTTTGATCAACACTTCTGAAAACTTTCATTCCCACTGTGTGAAGAGACAAAAAAAGTTTCAACTGAACTTACCACAATTCCTGTAGTTTGATGGACCTCAATGGTCAGTGACAACCACAGCTCCATGGGACTTCCTATGCTTGTATTTTGAAAGGAGGCTCAGTAAAGAATTTGGCTTGGCTTAGGAAAACAAGACTATGCTTCCTCTCTTCCCTTACTTAGTTTCAGAACAACAGCTTTGCTTTGAGTGATTATTTCAGCTTCTGTAATTTTTCTCCAGCACAAAATTGTAGATAAGCTTCATACATATCACATCAGTGATTTGGGCAGCATAAGAAAATGGTGAATGTCAGAGCAACAGAACTAGAATTAGGAAAAAATTATAAAAAATGCACCTAGCAAAGGTAAAGCTAAAAGCAGCTCACCTGTCCGAAAATCTGCTAACTTGGCAAAACCCCTTCTTAGAGGATCCTAAGAAGCTCTTAATTAGCACAAAAACTGAAGAGTACTAATTGCTACTTGGCAAAACTCTGCTTATTAAAAACGAAGGGACATTCGTGGGGTTTTTTTTCCCTTGTTTCCCACCCTGAAAATCAAACACTTTGTTCTACAACATGAATGACACAAAAAGCTACATCAAAGCAAGTGCACACTTCTATATCTACATCTTTGTTATAAACTTGAAGGGGAGGACTCTTAAGCTTACTTAAGAAAATGTGAAAAAAAAATTTTAAAAAGGATATTAAATCATTAGACTCTATGGTTTAAGCAGAATATGCAATGGCACTGCAGACTCAAAGCAGAAAAAGCAAGACAGGTGATTTTGAAATAATAGAAATAGATTTTAGAATGCAAGCTACTAGTGGATTTACAGCATAACTGTACAGAAGACATGAAGAGCTCCTCTCGATACTATAGTTTTAACAAGGTCTTCTCTATCTCTTTTCTCCACCCCCCCATAAAAAACAAAATATTATTTGTTTAAAGCTGCTCACCAAACCCATGGCAAAGCATCTAAGACAAACAGGAGATTTAGAGACATGTTAGAAATAGGTAACAGGGACACACATATCGCTTGAATCAATGTGAGCAATCCAGAAAGCACCTGTTCCCACACCTACAAAGCCTCCAGTTTCATTCTGGACTGTGACATTGCTTATGTGTCCACATGCTGGTGTTTCTGTAGGATGCCCAGACAGACAGCTGGGTAGGTGGTGATGCTGTCTTCTGCCATTCACACAGAAGACAGATGAAGTTTGGGAGCCTCTCAGCAGCTCCCCAACAGCCCTGCTTTGTCATGTGTGTTTCACATGCAGCCACCACTGAGTGGGAGATGAACCGCTGGAACTGCTTGCTACCAGTCATCCAAAAATGTAGCCAGAGGGGGACGCTACTTATCTTTCTTGTAACAAGCCTTTCAACCACATCTTCCCTGTTTACGAATGCAAACTCCTGGTTTCTGTACACACATGAACCAGAGATAATTTGGACCCGCATTCCCCTCTCTTTGGAAAAAAAACAAAACAAAACCAAAATCATAAAAAAAAACCCACCAAAAAAACCACAAAAAAAAGTTAGTGGGAAAATGGAAAGCACAAATAGGCATTTACTGTATTTTACAGTTAAAGCTGGATTATGAGGTAGGCAATAAACACAAAATTCCTGGACCTGAAGGAAATTACAGTGCCATATTCAACATTGTTTTGATGTCATTAGGCTTTGAGGTATGGAGGGTGAGGTCTTGATTTAAGGTCCCTGAATTATATCATCCTCCCTGACAGATTAAGAAGGTCAATTTTCTAGACTTTTGAGGCCAAATGAAACTAATCACAGACCAAAACAATTAAAACCTATGCCTTTTCCCCTCAATTTTACATTCTGATTAGAATACTGCAACGTACTGGTTCAAATATATATTCCCTCTATGTATATAGTCATTTTAGGACAGCAAAACTCCGCTTTCAGGAAGAGTAATGGCACATAGAAAACCCTGTATCTGACCTTGGGAAATAATCAAAACAGCAATTAATGTCAGCTAGATATATTTCTTATTGCAAACCATGCTCCTCTGAGATAAAGCTTAAATCATCTTATGCTATCACCCAGTCCAGGATGCAGTTTAAGTCCTCTGGACTGTGAGCCACTGTCACTCTGCTCCTGATCGCATGTTCCCCCCCACCCAGGACACAGGCATGTGTGCAGCCACACAGCCAGCAAGACAAGTTTGCTGATCCAGCCAAAAAGGTTTGGCTTTTTCTGTTTTGCCTGCAGGATCAGTGGTGCTGCTGGGCTCCCATGCCCGTGCTGGGCTGCTCTGCCTTCCTAGTTCCAGCCTACAAGCACGCTGCCTCCAACCAGCGGCCACACCACACCCTGATACTCCTTCCAGACTGGGGCCTGGGAACGCTGTCACCCAACTTACCTGTTTCAGGGCGGAGGAGGCTAATGTAACTGGGAGGGTGTGGCTGATAAAGGTGGCGTTGACAGATGAAACTGCATGCTTTGGCTTCCTATAAGAGATGCATGGTCCTTATATCTAAATGACCTGATATTAGTAGTACAGTCTGTACCACTGCAGTGAGAAGGATTGATAATAATAACAATAATAATAACAGAATAGAGTAGAATAGAATGTGATGAGCAGTACCATTTCAGATGCCCAAGAGCATCACAAAGTTGTTTGTTTAGGCTGACACATCAGAGACAGACCCTGTGAGAAATGCACACTCCTCCACAGTGGCCACTGGAAGCCAGGTGAGAGATGTGGCATATTTGGACAGGTACACGTGCTAGGGCAGCAAGCTCTCCATCAGGACCTCATTCTGCTATAAAGACACAATAACTCAATTATGGAAAGTGTCTTAAACACTACACTCTGACTTATGACTAGATTTCCAAAAGTGGTATGCGCAGTTTATCTCAAGTCCTCAATGGATGTGGGGTACTTAAGAAGAGGATCTTTTATCTTATCTTGAAAATGTGCTCTGCAACTGTAGTGCAAAACTAAATATTAAACATGGAAAAAGAAGCATGAAAATGTACTCAAACTTCTCCATTCTACTGTCTGGCTTTGGAGTGTCTTGCCTTTTAAGTGCAAAGGTTTCTACTGCCAAAACATCAGGGTTTTAACTGATTAAACACAACCACTGGTTACACTGCAAAAGAATTATCTATATGATATATGAAACACTGATGCCTTCTGCTTCACTCTTTCTCCACTAACATTATCATCCTACCTGTCCTAACATTTACCCTTGCTGGATTCTCCATGCCTGATCCAGAATCTAACCTGGAAGATGGTGGCAAGGTGGCTCTTTCTTTGTGTGAAGATGCTATGTGCCCATGCAATTAGTAAAATGCAAAATTAAACAAAACCGAATTAAGGACAAACAAACAAATAAATAGTGTGGTTTGGCAAAAAAAGTTGGAGGAAACACTTTTCCATTCTCTTTCCAGGTAACAGATTTGCCAGAATACTCATGAGACAGGACCAATTTGGTCGTTTATAGCTTGAAAAGAACTGTCAGAAGTTATAATACATTTTGAATGCAAATATTTGTCCAAACTCCCTTTCAGAACAGAGTACTAGAGCTGTAAAAAGAGTTGGTCACTTGTTCTGCTATTGAATTCATATGGATTTTTGCCCTCCTTGGGCAAAAACATAAATTGTGTGTTCACGTGACATGCTAAGAGATGGAGTGATGCTGTAAATATCTGAATAAGGAAAACACAAGGCAAACATTCAGGAGCATTCATTCAGCAGAAGGCTGAAGCAATCTGTTCATTTGGCCTCCTACTGTTTCTCAGGCTCCAATGCCAAAGAGCACCAGCTTGTACGTCTGCCACCATACAGACACCACAATGGCCAGCAAGTCAAAGGGAAAATGCCTTATCATGTTCCTAAAGCTTCTCCCTTGTTACTGTACAAAGGCACCTTCATTCTCCAAAAGCCTGGGTGATTCTGAGAACCACGTGGGCTAAGGCTTTCCATTTAACTAGAGCTGCTTTTATGCAAGAATAAATGTAATATAATTAACAGTCAACAGATAGGACTAAGCTTTCATGCAGGTACGGGAGCATTTTAGTAATTAGGACTCTGATTAAGACAGGGCAGCTTTAAACTAACACTGTAGAAGTTAAGCAAACACTTAATTGGCTTCCTACATTCAGGCCTAAAAGCCTGTTAAAGTTACCAGACATTAGAAGAAAACTGTGGTAACGTACCCGGCACACCAGAAAGTCATAAGCACCAGGGAACACACCCTCTACCCACCTATAATTAGAACTAAAAGATGGAAATTTTAGGACAGTTAAATAAGTTTGAAGTTTGGATCAGTTGGCATTTAAACAGGGAAAGGTGCCTGCCATCTTAAATGTATAGCTCTTATTTTTTAATCAATTGCGAAGTAATACTTATTCTTAAAGGCTCTGTACTTCACTGACAGCTTTTTTGTTAAATCAGCTTCCATACACTCCCCCAATTTTCTGTTGTTTCAGTGTGCATTGATGTCTCCCACAATGGTCATCACAGTAATACATAGGTCCCAACACATTCCACAGTACACAAGAAACTCCTCTGCACCTGGAAATTAAAACAAAAATCCAAAAGCAGAAGTTAATCCAGTTTATATGCTAAACTCAGATCTGTGACCACCACCCTTCACTGATGGTACACTGAGGATGTTAAGGACAAATCAAGAGGCTATTTTTGGCCCTGAAAACATCAGTGCACAAATACAGCATGGAAAGTAGTATATTATGAACTAGTTCTGGGCACCATGCTTCAGGAAAGCCATAAAGTCTTCCCAAAGAGAGGCAAGGAAGAAAGATTTATATACACATAAAATTTATATACACAGAAACCAACTTAATGTGACAAGATTGCAGGAATCAGTGATCCTTAATACAAAGAAGCAGAAGTCCAGAGGAGTGATGTTAAGAACTTTTAAATGCATAAAAGACAATAGCAAAGAATGAAATTATGTTTTCAGTCTTCACAGATTTGAATGTAGTAAAGTCAGCAAATAAGATTTCTGACAAAATTCCTATTAATAAGCACCATGATACAGACAGTGAGGCATCAGAATTGATTTGCCTAAGCTGTAGATTCGTCATCAGAATTATTAAGGAAAATGTGATGCAAAAGGAAAAAGCAAAATCACACCTTCCATGGATCATGTTAGATGAAATGGATGCTAACAAGCAGGAGAAGAGGCAGACGACTTCTCAAAGTTCCTTTAATTCCTTTTTAAGTAAATAGACATATATATATATATGTAACATAGAACAACCATTATCTGCCAAAACCCCATCTTTTTAATAGGTTGTGGAGATTTTTGCCTAGTTGTCATCTCTCTTCTCATCTTCCTAAGCTTTTAGGTTTTGTGCTAACTATCACAGAAATAAATCATCATTCTTTTTTGCTATGGGGTAACCAAACCACTACTCAAAGCCAGCTTGGTGTTTAACACACTGCAATCTGCTAAATGTGAACCTACCAGGCTTACAATGCAGATACTATCAGATGGTTTCAGAATTAAAGACTCGGTTTGACTTCTTTTGCTGCAGGCAGAATACATAACTCTCGTGCAATGCTCCTCTGTTGGCAAAGGAGGTCAAGATTCAAGATTTTGAAGAATGTCTTGGCTTTTCCAAAATTTCAGTTATTTAGAGGAAACATTGCCTTGTTTATTTTTTGAAGAAGATGAATGTAAGTTATAAATAATTAGAAAATAAGTCAGGTTTCCTAAAAGATATTTAAGTATCCATGAAACACACAGACACCATTTTCCACATAAGGCTAATTTAGGCAAAGTTTTAAACCATCTTTGAAGACCAATATCAAGACAGAGGAGTCAAAACTGCTTAATCAGCCAGGGTGGTTAGATGAGAAGATGGAAATATTGTGCCATGCACACTTTTTCCCCATGGTCCCTTCAGAGTCAGTGACTGATGCATGGAACTAGAAGGCTGGCAATGGCACTGCTGCTGCTGCTGTGACATCAGCTGATGGGGCTGCCAAATTCCACAACCAAAAACTGAATGGGGCAGCTGAGTGGCTTCTTAAACAGAGGTCTCAAGATGACAGAACAGGCTGACAAACAACCACGTCCTCAAAGATCTGAGGCCAACTGAAGAGCTCTGCACAGAAGAAAACATCTGTAATGTCCTCATGACAGCAAACACCCAAATTCCTCTCTATTTGCAATACCTGTAATTAACAGGTGTGGAGTAGTTTGTCAACAGCTGTTATCATAAAGATATGGCATTTGTCCTACAAGTACAGCAGTGCTCTGTGAAGCTGTACGCACTGTCCAACACTCCCTTTCCCACAGAGCACGACAAATAAGATAATGAAATTGCCCTCAAACAGAAACTGAACACACACTGGAATAGAATTCATTTCCCATCTGCCTCCTTTATCCTCCCAAAACTGATATATAAGTTTTGAAATTTGATTTACTTACTGTTGCTAGTTCCCTAAAATTAATACAGAGAGCATTTTCCCTATGAGGAACTGCCTCCTTACCTAGATATAGTCTAATATTTCTGATTGCTACACACAGGTGAGGTGACATCGCAGTGTGTGGTTTCCTAAAAGCCAGGAAAAAGTCATTCACCCAAGAACAACCTAAAACAAATATTAGTTTTCTCTTTACTATTACATTCTTATTATGCACGGTTATTTGGTAACCAATATACTGCTGTTTCTGAGAGAAGCCAGTTGTTGAGGTACATGTTTTAAACCAATGCTACATTTATACTCTCTTGTAACCCAATGTAAAGCTACGATCAAGTGGATATACATACGTTCATAGTCTAATAAAAAGTACATCCATCACTCATTGCCAAGGAATTACTGCAGGATTGGAACAAAAGGGAAGTTTAATACAAGATAGAATCCTTAAATAGATCAGTACAGCAGAGGATGAGAACATCCTGCAAGGCTTCATGCACTGGGCAATACTGCAATGCTTTCTACCAACACAAAGTTCCACACCTGCCCACTGTGTTCAGTAAGCTCAGGAAAAGAAAGTATGGCAGATGGGGGGATTCTCTGCAAGTATATATTTAAAAATATTTCAGAGGCTTTATCTGACAAATACTGACTTCATTGAAGTGAATGGAAAAAATTATTTTAGTTCAACAGAGACAATAATTTTACTCTGTGGAAATACAAAGTCCTTAAGGTTTAAAATATATTGTCATTTAGATCAGGCAATGATCTGTCTTCAGGTAGACTTGCTGATATTTGACACATTTCAGGCAGCGCAAAAATGTACTGCCATTAAAAATACTTGATCAGTTTGAAGCAGCCAGCAAACGCTTACAGTAAGTCACTTTGACAGCTGACAGATGGAAAAAAAAAGAACAAAAATGACACAAAAAATGCTTATCAGGAAGTCCTTTAAAACAACAGATTAACAACATTTATGTTCTTACAATTGTGTTATAATTAACTATTTTTTATCTAGCCATAAGTAGGAAAAAATGGACAAGGGAAAACTCCAAAAATGAATGTTTTCTGCTTAGTGCGAAACAGCAAATAAATCTAGCCTAGTAAACCCTAATCTAGGTTAGAGAAGCCCTTGGCTTTACAAGACCACCAGTTTTGCAAGAGGTTGCTGTTAAACACAGCTAAAAAGGTATCCCCCAAAAGTGCCTGGACAAGTCCCCTCTTTTTAAAGACATCCAGTCCAATGAAATCCTACAAGTCAGAGGTAACCCACACTTTCTTCTTTCTGATTTTTCTTGCTTATGCAAGTTAGTGAAGCCGCCTGGCAGGCTCACTTAGAACACCTGAGAAGGTTCAGTCTCCCATTAAATGCCTTTCTAAGAAGTTTGAGCCCACAAGAATTTAGTATCAACACACCACAGATAATTATCTACTAACATTCTCTCCTTCCATGACCTTAGGTATAGGGACCTAGTAAGAACTTAATGGAAGACCACGGTGGGTAAAACAGCGAAGTAAGTGAAGAAGGAGAAAGAGCTGTAATACAAATTTTTCTGGAAGAAAATGTAAAGAAATGAGTAGTATTTTGTGGCACAAGTGCCATGCAATTCTAAAGCAATAAATATATAAATATACTAGGAATCACTCCATTAATTTACACTCCTGGTTTGAACCAAATTCAGACTAAGTTAAGGTTCACTTCAGAGATACCAGATCAGCTGAAGAAACCAGAGATATCAGACCATCTGAAGTCATGAGGTTCAGTTTCAGCAATGGTGACACATAACTGTTTTTCTGAAGCTAATGGTAATTTTCCCACAATGTTTGCATTACTTGTTGGCTTCATAACACAAATGTCTTGTTTGGTAGTTCCCTGGCTGGAAGGACCTAGTTACTGCCAGTTGGCGGTACCAGGCAAATCATTTCAGCAAAGAAAGGCTGATCCTAATCTCTTCTCATGCAAGGCTAATACAGTATCAGTGAAGAATTCAGTATCTGTATTCCTTTGTGTGCACAGCTCCCAACTGAACTTTGGACTTGTAAAATTGTTTGTTATATAGGACTTCCTCATCTTGAAGTAAAGTCATGTTCAGTGATCCTTAAAAGCATCTGGGAAATCCCACAGCCCCTGAAAGGCTCACCAGCTCTGAACTGTGACATTCTGGCTATTGGCACCAGAGGCCATTCCTTATGTGAGGGCTTGACAGTAGAGGGGAGGGGGTAAAATGTGTTTAGCTGTACTGTGGATCTAATTACATCTTCTTACATCTCCAAGGATCTTATCACCTTTAGATCCAGGGTGTAATTCAACCTACGCATTCAATCCTCATAGATAGATCCTCCCCAGCCTGCAGTTGCACCTTTTTCCGTGCAGATTGAAAATCTCAGCAGATACATGCAAAACCAGGAGCATTAAGCAGCATCTTGCAACATTTCTTAATCTTTCTTCCACCTTTTTTTTCCGAACACTTCTGCAGAAGCCTCCACTTATTAGATGTAGGGTTCTGTAAACACTCATTTCTTCAGCATTATCTGAAGTTTAATAATTTCTCACTTTGGCACACTGATTTTTGTACACTTTAAGGCTAATCCCCCAAACTCCCTGTTGGCAGTACAAAGAGTGCAGGTGTCTGCCCTACCTCTGGAATGCCTGATACCGGAACACCTAGTTTTTGTGTTCTTCAATAATCCTTAGGAGTCCTCAGAGTGATGCCTCTACTGAATTATTTTGGTTGCTCAGTTTTACATTCAAAACCAGGTCCTTTGGAAAACCACGACTTGCACTTCCATAATACTGTGCAGTTCACTCTACAGATCATTTCGTTTGGAAGCCACCTACAAAGCAGTTTACCTATTAGCCTCCTGCTGCTCTGCAAGGTTTATTAAATTCAGACTGTCAGGCTAATATACCTTCACAGCTCCACATACTGAGCAAGGACCACATAAGATTCTTAGGCTTTGTAATTTTAGGCAGACGAAGACTTAAGCACTGTTAAGAAAAAGGTTTAAGGCAAGTTACCCAACAAAAAGTTTGGGGCTTCGTGTTCACAAACTAGCACTCTAAGCATTGTTATTTGTAGAATTTCTTTGACCTTCTCAATAGGCCAGTCTTCTGCATAGTGAAAATAAGTGGGAAGAAAGAAGGCAAAGGCTGCTTTTATGTGCCACATAACTAAGCAGTGCCAGAGGGGCCAGATACATTTATATTCTTCTTAAGCTCTTCTTAAGTTACTCAGAGATTGCGCTGAAATTTTCAGAATAAAAGCAAAATGCTCCTTTCATTAACTTATGCATTAATCAAGGTTTCATTGCAAGTCATACACATATGCAAGGTTGGGCTAACAGGTATATTTTAAGTAAAGGGTAAGCTGATATGAGAAGGTGACCGAGACAGAGGAGCAATGTCACAGCAATTGTGGATTCTTGATTTCTTTAGTGTAGCAAAATAACACAATCCTATGAGCAGCAAGAGAGAAAGAAAAAATGGCAAAATACTTAGCCTTCATCTCCCCACACCACTACTATGCCCTGTAAAGCTGCCCTGTGAACAGCAGCAAGCAAGATCTACAAATGTGAAGCCCTTCTTCTTGCAGACACCAGTGATTGCTGTCCTCAGCACAGACTCAGACAGCATTTGTCTTTCTCCCTATTCTCCTGTACATTCCTCCTGCAGACCTCTAACAACCCTACATCAGGGCAATAGTTGGATGCCACAAGATGATCTGGAGAGAGACTGCTGTCTCAACATAGCATGGAGGTGACTCAATAGTGACAAAGTAAATCATCCTTCAAAGGTAAGTCAATAGTGAATAAGTAATTTTATCTGTCAAGAGTTAACATGCAATGAATACTTCTAAAGGTTACCCAACATAAAACCTACTAGTGGTAAGATATGAGTTCCCTCACATAGGCTAACCAAGGAAGTCTATGAAGGAATAAATCCCACTTGACTTCTCATGAAAAGCCTTAAAAACAGCAAGGTGTATGTATACAGTCCTAGAAAAAGATTATACCCTAAGACTGTTAGTTTACAGCCAGATATCTTACTTAAAGATGTATCTTGTAAGTATTTCTTAGGAATCATGTTACGTTGCTACGTAAAAATAAAAAACAGTGAATATGTGAGCAGAATAGTTTGCAATGAATAAAAAATAATCCTAAAGCTGCTTTAAAAAAGCCCAAAAACACTTGTTGAACCCACACACACTGTGAAGCCATAAACAGTCTAGAATTTATCTTCAGACCACTGAAAAGTTCAACACACTTTTCATTTCTGTCACTATTTGCATTTTCCTTTTTTTTTTCCAGTTACATGAAAGCATTAATCTGTTTGGATTTTCCTCTTGAATGTACTTTTCAAGTTCTTATATAAATTTCTAGCATGGCATGATATATTTCCCATAAACTCTGTGAAGACATAGCTTATGATGTTTAAAACATTCTATTTAATTAAAAGAAATTAACAGTCCTCTTAAAATGTGCAAGCAGCAGTTGTGTATTCTGAAATTCAGGCTGTAAGTATACATCCCTTAAATTTTCCTAACTTCTTGAATAAATAGATCCTTTGAGGTTTCCAGATAAGATATATTTCAGATTACTTAGTTATTACCCAAAGAATGCTTTTGCCACTCTGTGCAAGTAGAGCTGAAAGTGCATTTATCTTGCTATAAATAAGGTGACTCTTAAAGAATGAAGTTCAGAAGTGTTAATGTCAACCCTTTAGTGGACATATCTTTGACTCCAAGTCCCAAAGCACCTAAGCTACTTAAACTCAAATTTGAAATCAATTCTGACCTCTACAATACATGCAAGTCAGGAAAAGCCAATTGAATAATTTCAGAATTAAATGATACAAATTTTACCATAAAACATAAGGTACAAAACTGTTTCGAAAGTTTCCATCTAAATATTATGTTAACTCACAACTACCGTGATAATCACACAGAGTAAAAGGTATAATTGAAATGTCCAAGAAAAATCTATGTATGGAATAATTCAACTCATCAGAAGCAAATCCTCTCTTCCCTAATTTATAGCACGTGGGTTTATATATGCTGCTTCAAAAGATGAAAGTGTGAGGGCAATTAGAAATTGCAGTCTCTTTCTTTTTCTACAGTATTTTTTGTTTACAGGTACGGATGATCTTGTGCAAACCATAGACAAAAACTTTGGATGTCTCAGGTTAGAAACATTAAACAGTGAAGGTAGCATAGCAATACACACTGGGGTGAAATTCTCACTGTATAGAAGGCATGGTTAAAAGTGTTAAAGTTTTTAAGTACAAAAGCATATTTGCATTGTCTTGAAGTAATACATTGTTCTCCTTCTCTGTGTAAGGAATTTAATCCAGTGTGTGCAAATCTGCATTAGAATTCACATCCTTATAGGCTTTGCAGAAAAACAAAACATTTATATTTTTTGTATCTATGCATAAGGTCATAGCTACCTCTTTTAGATACTATTCATATTTGCTTACATGCACTTGTATCACAACGCAATAAGCAGTTAATAAGAGAAATATGTTAGCCTTCCATAATTTTTTTAAAGTGCTCAATGACAATAAGAGTTTTTACAGCTCATAAAGTGAACCATAAGGTTCTGTTCAAAGAAGGACAGCATTATACAATCACAGAATGGTTTGGGTTAAAAGGGAAATTTAAAGACCTGCCAGTCCAATCCCCCCACTATGGGCAATGACATATTCCACTAGACCAGGCTGCTCAAAACCCCATGCAGCCTGGTCTTGAACATTTGCAGTGATGGGACATACACAGCTTCTCTGAGCAAACTGTTCCTGGATCTCACCACTCCCATTACCGATGTCATTTCAGAAGATTTGGGAATTCTGGTCTCCAGGCTGTCTCTTAAATAACAATCTTACTTAAAAATTTTCCACACTTAGCAACTAAGCCCGTCTATCTAGACCACTAAGGCCACTCAGTACTAACAGGGTTTTCAAGACGTCATGCAAGGAGTCTGAACCTACCAGCCTCATCAGTTAGAGGATATACAGTGTTTTGAACACTTACGTCAACATTTGCAGCACACTTTCTGAGTTTTCCATATGTATTGATTGTATACTGTTTCAGACATGCCAGAGAAAAGCTGGAACAGAATTAAGACACAGCCTAATAGCCAGAAGCAGAGCCAAGGGCAAGATGCTCCTTTTAGTTTATAAGTTTAGACCTATGCCTTGCTAAGCAATGTCACATGGGCATAGGTGTAGGCAGAAGAGCAAAACATGGATACTCTCTGGACCACTAATACTTTGTGATGCTTTTGGCAGGGAGAGTTTACAGAGCTCATTTTCCTGACAGTAGCTGGTATACGACTGTTTTGGATATGACGGTGTTGACAACATAGGGACGTTTTAGTTATTGCCAAGCAGCACTTTGATGGCATCAAGGCCTTTTCTGCTTCTGCTTCTGATCTGACCCCACCAGAAAGAAGGCTGGAGATGAACAAGAAGTGGAGAGACACAACCATGACAGCTGACCCCACCTCATATATGGGATATTCAAGACCATACGATGACATACTAGGAGAACTGTTCGCAGTGATGGCATTTGTCTTGCCAAGTCACCACTGCACACAGTGGAGCCCTGCTTTCCTGGGGATGGTTGAACACCTGCCTGCACATGGGAAGCAGTGAACAAATTCCCTGTTTTGCTTTGCTTGCATGTTCAGCTTTTGCTTTCCCTATTAAGCCATCTTTATCTCAACCAAAAAGTTTTCTCACTTTTACTGTTTCGATTTACTCTCTCCTGATCCCACCAGGCAGGGGAGTGCATGAGCGGCTGTGTGGGGCTTAGTAGCCAGACTAGGCTAAACCATGACACAGACTTCAGAGATTATTAGATTCTGTCACCTAAAAAACATTGATCATGAATGGAAATCAAAAGGCATCACAGAAGCTTTAGGAAAGGTTTACAATTAGTATGAAGACAGGACTTAAAAACACACTGAAGCATGACTCTCACCCAAAAAATTCTATCAGCACTACTGTGTGACTAACTGCTACATATGTTATTGTACATCTAGAAGTCCAAAGTGTATCTGTTGCTCAAATTAAGGCATCAGCCTTAATCGCAGTAAAGTAAGCCAGTATTCAAACGTTTTTAAAGGAAAAATAAATATATTGGTGAAACAATCTAATTAGGAGCACTTCATAACCAAAAAAATCTTAAATTGCAGTTCATTTATTTTATTAAAATAAGCCTCCCTTTAATGAATACAAATCTAAACATGCAGATTCTAATTTAAGAATTAAAAAACCCAATTTGGGGTGGTTTAATAAACAGTGACAATAAATCTAAACCCATGATAAATATAATGACCAGTAAGTTTCAATGTTCTTAAAAAACACATCTAAACATCAGTGCGGAAGAAGAAAACCCAAACAACAAGCACGGCATTGGCATCTCAAACTCTCTATATTTTACACATTCAGATAAAGTAACAGCTTAAGTCAATCATGTTTGACTGCTATCCAGTTATTCATATGAGTCAATGAAGCTGGCGTCCGAGAGGGGAGATGAGCTGGCAATGTGCCGTAGAGCCTTGAGGTACAATCTGTACATAATGGGGCACACTGCAGGCACGGATTGCAGCCTATCCATCTATGTGGACAAAGCTAAGCAGAAGAGCCAAAACAGGCAATACTCTGGTTTACCTAAAGACACAGATTTCTTCAATCTGCAGGTGAAATTGCTGAGGACAGATCTGCAGAAGAACTCACCCCAGCTGTGTCCCGAAGCCCCAGAGAGGCCAGCAGAGTTACATACACAGCAGCGTCCCTTGAGACAGGAAACCCTTGGTATGGGCTTTGTACCCCTGCATTTGCAGTTCTACTGCCTGGACAGATCACCTAAAACCAGAATAAAAATTCCCATGGTTCCTGGAACTCTTGAAGACTCCACAACATGCTGGACTGTATGACAGTCATGGTTATAATGGAAAGGCACAGCCCTTAATAAAATGAGAACTCAGCTGGCACAGAAAGGTCATCTCCACTGAATCCACAGACCTTTAAAGACCATGTGGGGGGAGAGGAATGCAGGAGAAATGAGATTATTCCTCCGCAGCTTGAACAAATTACATCAGACTTTAGTATCTGAAGCAGGTTAGCAGCTCACATTCACATCTTACATCACCAGGAAAAGGAATTAATATTTTGCAGTGACTTCATGGGTAGCATACAAACCCATAACTTTCACAGAAAGAGCGATCCTTGCTTTTTAGGCTTGTTTCTAAGAAATTTCATAGTTGAGAGGAGTGTGGAAATTAACTAATTTCCCTAATCACCCATTTATCAAATAAATGTATTACCATACACAGCACGAACAGCTAACCATAGTAGCTTCTATAACCAATAGTGACTTCATCCTGCAGTTCCTACTAATTACCAACACATGGTGGGAATAATCCACTGGCCTTTTGTGGTGCTCAGAAGCACACAGTGACTATCTGCCCACTTTAGCAAGAGATCTGACATTTCAGAGGTGATGGACATTTACAATAGCAGCTTATGTATCACTGTGTGATTATACATTCCCCTCTACTCCTAGTATTTCCTGAAAGATTTCCTGCATGCATTTCATAGCAAAACTAATTCATTCTGTTTTACTGATTTGTAATCAGCACTTGTGAAATGTAAAAATGACCTCTTAAATCAAACTTAGGAATGAAAAATCATCCCTGTGGCCTTTTCTTTTTCCAGAATTCACTCTCCAGTTGAAACATTGGCCAAGGCACAAATAAACAAACGTTAGTAAATATGAGACTGGACAGCCATTGCTTCTCAAGAGTAAATTCTGCCAATGCCAGATATGGATCCAGAGATATTGCTGGTTTTACCTCTTCCAGAATAACTTTTCCAGGGAGCTACACCCTTGTCTAGCTTGCTCAAATTCTGAAAATTGCTGTTTATGACTGTGGCAGTAATAGCTGACCTAACCAGAAGTGCCAGGAATCAAACCACAGTCTTTGGAAAGCAACAGGATCCATAAGATACAGACTCCTTATTTTGAGAGACTATGCTATGAGATTCCCAATCCTAAGCCACACGAGATGGCTATGCCAGGATAACAGTTCAGATTCCACAAATCACATCCATATTGTTAAGTTTTTTTAGCGTCTGGTGTACTTTTAAATGGACACCAAATCTGTTTGGCGGAGAGAGTCTGAGCTGCTAAATAAATAGTGATAAATTTCCTAATACTACTGGGCAGAGTGTTCCTACAAGTACAACGTGTGTTTATCAGTTTCCCACTGAGCTAGCGTTGACTTTCAAATTTCCTTTAATCTTATTATAGTAAACATAGTACAGCTCTCTGGCAAACGAGAGGAACATTCTTCCTGTAATATCATATGCTTCTTTTAAAGAAACCTTAGAGATGTCCAGAAAATAATTAGGCTCAACTTGGAATAACACAATAAACCTGTTTCCAAAGAAACGAGTTTCACAAAATATTATATTTTTGGACTGAAAAAAAACATGGCTATTTTTGTAAAGAGAAGACTGGCAAATTCTGATAGGAACTCAAAATAGTGTTTGCATGTATCATATTTTAAAGTCATCTATTGAAACACTGACAGAAAAATATTTTTCTAGTTAGAAGAAATCTACCTGAACTGAAGGAAAAAGCAACTGGAATTCTGGAATTAGAATTCAGAAAATAGGGGACTTTACTTTGTGAAGTAGCTTTTGCAATGCTCCTTTAAGAAGAAAGAACACCAAGTGCAGATAACTTTAAAAAAAAATTAGATAAAGAAAACAAAATGGGATCTATTATGGTACAATAGTATTTAAAGCCTCTTTTCATTTGAGAGGAATGTACACTAGACAAAGGTGGGATTTGTCTTACAGCTCAAAAAAACCCCAAAAATCTGGGCTGAATTGTTGAATAACTTTATGTAAGGACTTATGGACTTTGGGAACCTGAAAGCAAGACAGTTTCAGGTAACATATACTACCTCAATTTCCAATTGTGTGCATTTGTCTTGTTTCCTTCAGGGTTTCTACAGAAAAAGAGTCATTACATATGTAAAAAATGGAACACAATGGTGCTATTTTCATGTATCTTCTGTGATTTTTGAACAAAACAATAAATATTCTTAATAATCATAATAAGTTTCTGTGACATTTGAATCTTCAGCTTCAGCTACCATTAAGAAGCCGCACATTCTGAGCTATGACTTTACCAAAGGCTCAGCTTCAGTAAGGAATGGAAGTATTAAAAGAGACAGATGAACAATCTTCCTCTGCCTACATGGAATCCAAGATGCTTAGAATTTGTTTGTTTCAAATTGTAAGTACTCACTGTTCACACTATCTCAGCAAAAGCTTCTTCTCACTAAAGAATCAGGCAGAGTTTCCATGGACATCATTAATGAAGAATATAGACCAAAGTCAACAAACATGCTTAGTATAAATCCATTGTGTGTAGTAATCTGAAAGGTATCAGCCAGAGAACAATTTAAATCAAAATACAAGCGATAGCCATCTCTCTCTTTATTAGAAGACTTTAGTGGATGCATCCATTAGGTCATGCAACATGTTCACAAATTCCCATCTTCTTTGCCTGTCAGCCTCCTCTTGTTCCTCACAAAAGGACATTGAGCCACAAAATATGTTGACAGAACAGGAACAGACAAAGGATAGATGGATCATAACAAAGAACATGCCTAGAGCAAGGATGTTTGATATCTGAGAGCTTCCTTTTAGATGTTTTCCTTTTGGATAGAAGCTCTGACCCACTATTTACACCCCTATCCCAAGCTCTCCCACATACTTTTAATGACAACTTTCTAGATGTTATGTCAATGGAGACTGGCCAGATTTATGGGCAGGATCTCGCTTAACTCTAAGCCAAGCTAGTGTTTTGGCCTCACTGGAAATGAGATTAGGTCTGAGATTTGCACCCGGGAGAAAAACTTCAGTTCCATGCCAGAAATGGTCATGGAGAATTTTTACAATGCTGTTTGTTTTTTCTTAGCACTACTGTATAATATCAGTCTATTTGAGCATTATCATAACAGTACTTAAGTAGGGTAATAGGATAGATGAGACATGGCTGGAATCCACAACAAAACTGCATGTAAACAGAGATGGGCAACTAATTCACATCGAGACCAGATCAACAGAGTCTTCCAATTCCAGAAAGTGTTTGTACAACACAAGGTCAACAAGGCATTCTGCATGAGCTGTACATGTGTTGTTTCCAAGTTTTAAGAGATGTTAAAAATTCAGGAATTTTTCAAGATTTATTGTGTTAAATCCACAGTCTGATGTTGTATTTGTGCACTGCCCATCACACTCAATAAAAACTGGTTCCAAAATGAAATTTGGAGGGTAAATAATATATTTTCCTTTCACAGTGTACTTTACTTCTCCTACTTCCTTAACACAAAATAGACAGAAACAAAAGCTTTATCAGTCTTTCTCTACTTGAATATATCACAGTTTTAATTTCCTCAAGTTTCATTGCAAATTATGTTTTCTGAAAATACTCACTTCCTAAGCAACAATGACTTTAAAACTGTCAGGAATAAGAGATAAATTTACCTTTTTTCTTTCTCTAAAAGTCCTGTAATAAAAACAGTAGCATGTGTATTTCTATATACAACTCATCTTTACAGTGTAACCAATTCTATATGGCAGCACAGTCTATATGAAAAACTGACCTTAGTAAATCCCCCTAACTTTAATGGCTAATCTAAAATACACCATTATAACTCTTAGAGATATTACCTGGACAGTGATGAAGAACAAAATATTCAGAATGTCATATATAAGTATGGTTAAGCAGAAATAAAAAAAAAAAAGTTAAAAGTAGGTGCTGTAAGATGACTTTTTGAGAAAGACAGGTTACAACTGAAGTTGCCATGATTGTATCACACCAGATATTGAAAGATGGATTGCCCTCTGTTTCAACGTCCTGGAGCGAGACAGATTTTTATGGTCTGCTTCCCTTTCTGAAACAGGCTTCAAAAATCTTCTTAAAATTGATAATAAAAGGCTTAATGCATTGAGAACAAGAAATACCATGGTTTCAAGTGACATATCATCATCTACACAACTCATGTTAAATCTATACTTCATCCCACAGAGAAGCTATGCATTGAAATAAGACGGAGTAAAGAACTTCTAGCAACAGAAATACAGACATGTGAGAAGGAAACGCTCTTATTTTTCACTTCCTATTGTTTCACATAGCACAACATTTTTTGCAATCTAAAAGCAGTCTTGGAGCAGTCACAGTGACCCAGGACAAGAAGAATATTTGTATCAAGTATGATATACACATGCAATCCTACCATTTCAATCATGATCCAATGGAAATATATGTAAAACTGAAGAGTTGTTAAGAAATCCATTTTTTGCATCAATGACAACCGTCTTCTGTTTCTACGTGAAAGAATGATTTTATCCCTACTTGCTCCAATAATACATTTTTAAGAAACGCTTTCATAAAAGAGATAACTGTTTATAATTAACAAAATAATTTTTCAATTTAAAATCATTTTTTCCCAAAGAAGCAAACTAAAGAAAAACATGAAACTGTAAGAAGCCAGCCAAATCACCAAAAAAGAGAGAATGGAAATTTTTTCCCTGTATAGAAAACTGCAGAAAAAATGTTTAACATGTCTTAATCAAGCTTGAAGTTTTAAGTGGAAGTTTCTAAACATCTCCCCTTAAACACTGCCCCCTGCCTGAGGCAATTAGACTCCAGGATCAGAGCATGATTCTCACCATGTGCTGGAACTCAGGAACTATCCCCACAGGTGGGATCTCCTCCCAGGCAATACCTCTGGTGCCCTGTGGGAGATGCAGTCAGCCACGATGCTGTACCAAGGGAACACAGTGCAGCATTTCTAAATGACAGTTTTAAAGTTTCAAGCCAACATTTCTCACCACTCCCAAACACAATGAGGAATATAAACAGCCTTATGGACCTTCATATACAGAAGGGCTATGGCCAGTGACAGGCAAACAACCATGAAGAAGAACCAGCTGTCCTTTCCTAAATGCAACTTCTGTGTCCACACCCAACACAAGCACAAGGCTACACTATCCACAGTTCCCACTTAAAAAACTAGTCCGCTATCACATGCCAGACTAGAAAAAAAAAATTAGCCTCATCTTCATTTTGAACCGAAGAGATCTCTGCAGGACAGCCCCAGTCGGTTGCAGGGCTGTGCTCTCCAGCTGAGCCAGGAGTTTTTTGGTACCAGGTATCTGAGCAAAGAGGCAAGAAGCAGGGACTAGCCCACATCCCTGGGAAAGACGGCTAGTATGGGCTTCAGACTGCGTGGTACCTCAGCAACAGCATGCTGCAAATGGACCAGGTCTACTGTAGAAGCTAGCACAGCCCAACAGGAACTGACAGGCACAGCAAAACATTTAGGCACAGAAGACACTGTATGTATTTTATCAGGTTTTACTTCATGCTAGAGTTGGTCCTATGGATCATATTTCCAGCAACAGCTCTAGCACATCTTTTAGTTTAGATTCATCTTAAAGGAATCCAACTGGTCCACCATGAGGTATATGGAGATGGACAGTAAGTGGAACAACTGAAGGATGGGCATCAAAAGCCCACTCCTGATATGAACCACAACACCATAAATGCACAACCACACCTGAGAGCATCTGCGAGCAGAGAGAAAGACTTCTTCGTGCTACTCTTTAAGATACTCTTCAGATGTCAAAAAGTCTGTACAGTAGCTTGAACCACTCTATTCTTACTCAGTAACTTGGAACCGCTCATTGAAACAATTCTAACTCTAGATCAGAAATTGGTAAATACCACTGTACCAATCCCAAATTGGAATTTATCAGTTTCTGATTATTGGGTTAGAATTACTACATTATTTTAGCAATAGTGTCAGAATAAACCAGTTACCAGATCTATCAAACAAAATTCAAACAGGACTATTTATTACAGAAGATGATCTGGATCTCTGAGATTTGCACTTTCATAGACATTGACAAAGGGTGACTGAAACCAAGCATTTTCCAATTTATTGATGCAGTTCAGTGGGTACTTCAGGTATTAATTTTTACCCTCACCTGGTACTATGAAACGAAACAAAAATCTCCACGGTTAAATTCTTTAACTTTTCATACATTTGTTCTATTCCCCATTGAAAGTTAGGCACAGTCTATTTGAAAGATTTAAAAAGAATATATTTCAGCTAAAAAAATCAGTTCAAAATCTTGAATTAGCAGCATTTATTTTTGTGGCACTCTTGGGGGGGTCTTACCGATGCTTTTCACTGACACATCTTTCCCTTACTTATCATACTGCAATGAAGACTGAGCAAAATCTGCTGCTACCAGACATGCCTCCTCCCTGCACACAAGAGCTCTGCCTGAACAGCGGGATACAAGAAAGGTGAGAAGGCAAAATCCTACTTGCTAGGTTTCTCACTCATCCTACAACAGAGAGAGATTTTGCAAACAAGTCCTCTCTTTTCAGCTGCACAGTGATCACAAATATTTAGAACTTAGGACTTTACTTGGATGACAGCAGTTCACAAGGACCATGCAACAAAAGTGAGAGAGAGACCACTTGCTCAGAGCCTGAACACTGTCACAGCACCCTCATGTCCTGGCTCTCAATACAGGCACGCTGCTGTTCCACACGGTTACTTTCTTGAAGCGACTTTTTAAAATCTTAGGCTATTAGTCTTCTTCAATTTTTGCAAGTAATGAAGAAAGTCCAGCCTGAGAAGCAGGAACCAAGTTTTGCAAGTGAAGCATCTGCATTAAAATACATCAAGTATTATAAGCAAAGACTTCAGGCTGTGCGCACTTCTTTAAGTTCAAGAAACAATCTAATTCCTTAAGGAAACACAGCATCTGTATTGTGTTGGCACGGGTGGGAACATAAGATTCTGAAGTGCTTGCTGACTTCAGCCTGGTTTAGCAAGAAATAGCCTTGAAGCAGCCTGATAACTGACTTCCTAATTGGGGCTCTGACATTGCTTGGTCTTGCACCTGCTGCTTCATGACTGTTGAGAGGGCTATGGGATTCATAACCTGGGGCTTTTTCTCAGGGAGTCTCTATCGTTGGGCTGAAGTTCACCTGATTCTACTCACTGGGATTTCATTCTGTTTATTTCTCCTCTTTCAGAGAAAAAAAAAAAAAGAAATAAAAAAAAAGAGGTTTAACTTGTTATGAGCTTTTAATTTTGTCCTCAAAAATCCACCAGAAGTTATATAACCACTTTCACAATAGCATGCTAAAAATAAGAGCTGTTCAGCCAAATGCCACTGCAATTTTTTATAAGACCTGTGCCTCCAATTCTGCAAGACCTGTGGAAGCACAAATATTTCCTTAACTTTAGCAGAAAGTCAATCAGGAGCTCCTTGTGAGACAGATAGGGGTTTGTATAATCCTCAAGTTCAAGGTAAAAAAAAAAAAGAGTGTCTGTATACACACACGTATATTTCCAAGTCATGACTTAAAGTAATGCTATTCGCTCTTGGAGCTGATCCCTCGTGGGGTTTCATAATCACAAACCATCATTAACCCAAAGCAAAGAAAGAAAGGTACAAAGGGGCACAGGTTTCAAGCACGAGCTAATTTTTTTTCTGGTTTGTCTTTGTTTTTCCTCTGGGAGGGAGCGTGGGGACGCGACGCGCGACGCTCCAAAGGCTCGGGGACCTGGCCATGCAGGTAACTTCCCAGGGCGCTCGGAGCAAGGCAGCCGGAGCTCGGCGCCGCTCTCGCTGATCCCGTTCCCTGCCCTGCGAGCGCCCCGCGGACGGCGAAGGCTCGGACACGCCGCTGCCCCGAGCCGGGTCGGGCCGGACCGGGCAGGGGCGAGGGGCGCGGTGCGGGACGGGGACTGCGGGACAGGGGCTACGGGACGGGGACTGCGGGACGGGGACTGCGGGCGTCCCCGCGCTGTCACCGCCACCGCGCCCGCGGGCCCCGCCGCCTGTCCCCGGAGGAGCGGTAGGAGGGCAGGGGAGGAGGAGGAGGAGGAAGGAGCGAGCCGGCCGCAAGAGGAGCGGTGCCGGGTCAGGGCGCTGGGCGCCCCCGGCCGCCCCATACCTGCACGGAGGCGGGGAAGGGTCCGCAGCGCGCTCCCTCCGCCGGCTATAGATCCCAAGGGGCGATGAAGCGCGGTGGCGGTCGCCGCCCGCTGCCGCTGCTGCCGGTGGTGCGAAGCCCCGGCCGGCTGCAGATGCCCATAGGCGCTCGGTGGGGCCAGCGGTGCGCGGAGAGAGCGAGGCGGCTGTGCCGGTCCCGACGGCTGCGGGGAGCGCGGCACTGGCTCGGCGCAGCCACTGCCCGAGGAGAGGATCAAGGCCCCGCTTTCGATTGGCTCCGGTGGCCAAACAGCTCACACCGGCCTGCCCGCCCGCCGCCTCCCGCCCNNCCCTCCCTTCCCTAAGACGACGTCCAATCCCGAGCCCTTTGTTTATGTAGGGACATTCTCACCGTGGGTCTGACAAAACACCCTCCTTCCCTTCGCATCTTCCTCCGTGAGCTGAAGGACCCGCAACTTTAAGCGTTCATGACATTTTGTGTCATGCTCAATATTCAGACACGTTTGTTCTCTGAACATTTTAAAAAATATCCCTAGCTAGTAAAATTAAAAGCATGCAGTGTTTGATCACCTGAGGGCTAAATCAGAGGTAGGACAAAGCATTCTTTGCCTGAGTTGAGTTTGCTTTTCTTGCGCTGTTTGGGCTCCTAGCCCCAGCTGGGTTAACTACGCGTCAAATCTTGGCATACACAGAAAATAGAATCAGGATGCCTTCTCATCCTGAGTTTCAGGTTATTCACTCTCAGCGGCTGCGGTCATTCCTTGGTGCATCTTTTCTGTTGGTATTCCTTTTGCTCAGGTTGACTTAAGTGACCTGTAGAAAAGTATTCTGCCTCCTGCAGATGTGCTGTAATCTTAAGGGAGATCTTAGACCTGTCTTCTGGGCAAAATGGCAAGCCTTTGGTTTGACCCTCTGTTTAAACAATATACACTTGAACCAGATAAATAGGTCCTGTGGGTTTTCTCAGTGCAGGAAGATGTTGTAATATTTCCAGTAAGCATGCTGGCAAAATTGCTTATTAAAATTAGGGGGAACAAAATAATGAGTTATAACAGATGCACTCTTAATTAATTCAATGACCTGCATTTAACTGATGCTGTTGAATTAAGGAGCATCTATGCCTGTTTGTACATCAGATGCCATTAAAAGTCACTATTTATCCAAATTTGGCAGATTGAAGCATTTGAAACAGAGAATGAAGTTGCAGAGATACCTTTGCATGACACCAATATGTACATTTTTAATGGTGACCTCCATAACATTTCTAATTGAATCTGTATTTAATTAATTTTTTCCTACAAAATGGTATGTTATTTTCATTCCCTATAAAACATGCATACTTTTGTCTCTTTGGGGCATACAGAACTAGTTAAGAAGGTTTTGTTTATATTTTGTACAGGCAAAAGTCAGAAAAATAAAAATAGAAATATTGAGAAATATATAAACCCAGACATATTTAGAAATATCCATACTTGGAGTATAATCGATCTCTCATTTTAAAAGCTTTGTTAGCAAAACCATCCCTTGGTGAATTCAGTGCATTCAATGACACCTCTGGAACTTTAGTTACCTCCCAAGAATAACTAAAAGATCCTGTTCCTTTTTTATTATATCTTTTTCCTTCACATGTTGCGGATTTATTTTTCCCCAGAGAAATGAAATTGCTGGTTTAGAGACCAAGCTACATTTCCAGCCGTGGCCCAAGAGACACAGCAGCCACTGCACCTCCATCACCCCCCCCGACACCTCTGTCACAGGCATCTCTTTCCCTGCATTCTCCTGATCCAAATGACTGGCTAAAATACATATATATATATATATACACACACACACACATATATAAACACTTCCTTTCAGTATTTCCTAAGTCAGAAAGTGTTGCCTGTCTGTACTTTGACTTTTTTCTGGGGAGAATGCAGACTCCATTTTCAAGGCCTTTTTTCAGCCTCCTGTTTTTCTCCCTCAACAGATGGGTATTTGTGTCAGAGGAAGGGGTATAGCCCTTCAGCTGAGCGTTGGCTGAAGCAAACATTATAGCAGGCTGTTCCCTTTAGGCTTCCTTCTAGCTACTGGTTTTCAATCATATTGCCTTATAATTTTAATGCAAATTTTATATCCTGCTATGTGTTATTTTGAGGGAAAAAGCTCTGAACACATTACAGGAGTTTTCCTGTAATATATTCATCATACTCCTCCTTACAGACCAAGAACTTTCTTTGGTGTAGATGACTTGGGACTTAAGATTTCGTACTTCCAGAGTTGCTACTTTCCATTAGCTATTTTCAGCTTTGTGTTTGTTTCCTTCTGTCTTTGGATTCCTTTGCAGCACTGATAAGTTTCCTTCTAGTGTTGTTCAATTTAATAGCTTTTAACCTGTCTGTTTTATTTATGTCTGCTTAAGTGCTTATTTAATCTTTTCCCTTATAACTATAATGACCTTCCACAGGTTACTATAATCCCAGAAGGTATGTGGGGAATTTAAAGATTTAAAAGTCGTTTGACTTCATAAATAATTTTTATTTTCTCATTATGGGCTTTATTTTTAAACCAAAAATGTTTTGTTTTCTGTTTGATCAATGATTGTTTTTCCCACGTATTTCTTTCATATAGATAGTAGTAAGCAAACTGAGACATTCTGTATTCTAAACAACTTTTTTCTCTTTTTTTACAGTTTGGTTAGTGAGAAACTGCAAAGGGTCTTGATCTGACATTGAAAGTACACAGCATATTTATTCTTTGATGTGGTCTACAACTAGAATTTTATGCCATTAAACGTACTTTAGTTATGCAGATTTTGTTTTGATTTTAAAAACTAAAATAGTTATATTCTGCAGATAGCATTTATCCAGCAATATCACTGTAAAGCACATTTGTATTGATATTGCTGCATCTTTTCTCCACTGTGAGTGCCTGACTTCTATTGTATGCTGTAGTTAAACTAACACACTAACCTTTTAATGTCCCCTGGCAATTACAGAGCCATTAATCCAGCAAGATGTTGAAGCCTATACCTACTTTTAATCTACAGATTTAATGACTACATTCTACTGATGTGGCCACACTTCAGGAATGACTGTAATCCATGTCTTTTGTCTCACACTGAGACAAAACACAAACAACTGGTGCCCATCTCCTTCACAGCAAGGACCGTGTCTTTGTCATCGCCATTAAAGAAACTGTTCTGCTTTGCAGCCCTGAACATAGAGCTTGTCTTGATCTGTGAGCACATCTGGCAGGAGTGCCTGCAGAGCATGAAGGGCTGTAGCACAGCCCCAGAGCCAAAGGAGGCTTGAGAGATGGTACTGTCAGTCACATACCCCAACCTCATTCCTGCCCCAAGACACAATCCACAGTTACATAAAGCAGAAAATAAGAAACCTGGGAGATCTGGTGTTCCCATTGGCGATTATATGAATTATTCCTGTTTGTAAATTGACGTATCTGCACTGAATTAACAAACTGATCATTTGTGTCAGGTTTTACACACATCATCCTCTCTTAGACCTTGAGTAACCAGTCAAGCTCTGCAGCCAGGAGCTAGCTTAGTATCCTCCTGGGAGATTGGTGTACTGAGACTCCTGACTGTCCAAGGGATGTTTCTGATTCAGGTACAGTCCCACAAACTGGTTTCACTGCTCTACAAATAACCCTTTGTTTCTTCGTGGTTCCTGCCTCTCAACAAATGTGCGTTGTCTTGTTCTACTCCAAGCTCAGGTTTATCCACAAATTCCAGGGCAAGCTCTTTGAATTCCTGACCGTGCTCTTGATTTGCTCTTTGGCTTGAGGTAGCCCTGATTTCTCAGTTTTCCTAGGTGCATTTTCATCTGGAGCCTTGGGCTGGTCTGTCCTTGGTGACTGACTCCTGAGTCAGTCTTGAGTTTCTTCATCCTGAGTCAGTCTTGAGTTTCTTCAGTTTCAGTGGCTGGACCCGCCCCAGCTACACTCACTTAGCACAAGTATTCCACTTGTGGCTCCTTAATAACTTCCGTTCAAAGCCACCTTTCTGAATGGGAGCTACAAAACACGAGATCCCACTGCTGACGCAGAACATTTGGCGCATGGCTTATCTGCGCGATAATTCAGCCGCCGCTGGGGTAGGTCGCATGGGCAGCGTTGGGTCGTGGCTTAGGAGAAGATGCAAGAATGCAGGAGAATGTGGCGTCCCTGTAAGATAAATCACACTTGTCAAGATCTTCAACGGCTTGTACTGTTTTCACAGACAATTAGGCACCTAAATGCCTTTGGACATAGTGCACCTGTTTTTTAGTTTGGAGTTCTTTCTAACATTGTGGATTCAAGCCAGGAAAGCACTCTAAGCAGTGGTAATTTTGATCCTGTTTTTTTCAGTACTTTATCTTTGCTATGTGAAAAACAACTCTAAAATATGTCTCTACCTAGACAGGGCAACATCCCATCCCAGAACATGAGTAAATACTTCATATACCCCCAATAAAGAACTTCATTAATATGAATAAATGTATTCCTTGCAAAAATGCCATCTCTGTATTTCACAGTTATCATGAATGAAACATTCTTAGTGTTGCCTGGTTCTGACTTCAAATCTAAATTACTCTGTGCACACCTTGGAAGGAAAAAAAGTGCTATCGCCTTTCTTTAGCTTCTTTCACTTCATTCCTATCAAAATTTCATTTGAGCTATCCAGATGCCCTGAGCCCATCTGTGTGCTCCAGGCTTTCAGGCTTTAGGCAGCTGAAAGTTGTTTCTCCTTTGTTTGTTCTCTGGGAGGAAATAATTTCTCCTTACACATCTACCTTTGAAAAGTCTCCAGAAGGCTCACAAATTCAGTTTACCAGAGTAAATAAGATTAGTCTACACAGGACCTGAAGTAAATTTCTCCTTGATTGGAATTTTTTTCTACCCTGGGGATGATTCCAGCTTTGACTGATAAAGATTTTATATAAAATGCTGCCATACTGTTTTTAAGGAGATGATAATAAGAAAAGGGATAACTAGTGAAGAACAGAAAGAAAAAAGCAGAGGGAGGGAGAAGGGTATGAAATGTTAATGCCCTTTTAAGACAGAATGGGTTTGTAAATATTCACTGCTCCTCTCTCAGAATATGATAGTCAAAAGTTTCTCTCAACATTACCTTTAAAGCTGTGGTTCATTAAGTCATGAACACTTTACGAAACCTTTCAATTCTCAAAAATAACTTGAGGAACCTGAGCTATCCAGAATCCTTCAAAAACTGCTAATCTAGAATGAAAGCAGTGATTTCATGTGCCAAAGCATCACACACATCCTATATTTTCTGTTTCATATGCTCTATGACTGGTCCAGACTTTTGCTTGTAACAACTTTCAGTGATAATTAACAGAAAAAAATGTTGTTAACATCTCTGAAGTCTGTCATTCCCCTTCTCTAAATTAACCTTAGACACTCTTTTACCCTATTTTGATGATGTTGTACTGATTTTAGAGCAGACAATCCTGCCAAAATCTGGGTTGAAAGGAATTAATTAAGTCACCAGTTAATCTCCACTCCATCTCTATTTTCTCTGGTTGGATTGCAATATTATCTAGACAAAGAAGAGAGATGAGTAGCAGAGAACAGAAGTCCATTTGAGATGAGTCCTCTTCCTTCTTCTCTGCCTTGAGGGGCTTTGGGGACATCTGGATCTCTAGGGAACATCATTAAATAGGACCAGATAACCTCAAAATATTAGAGCCAGACTAGCCCTGTCATGTATGATTCACTTGCTGTATAACGCCTAATAAAGGCAGTATGTGTGGAACCAGGAAGGCAGCCAATATAGCTTCTTCCAAGAACTGTGAGTAATTAACAGGGTCTCTGGTTAATTTCTTTCATGAAAATGTGTTGAGTGAGATTCTTAAAAGTGGTGCTTTTTGTGTGACATCTCCCTCTACTCCCAAAAAGCACAAGTTCATGCAACTTGAAAGGGAGAAAAAGTAAAATTCAGTTTCAGAATTTGGGGGAAGTTTTTCTCCAGCTGCATCAGCTAGTGTATCCTTGCTCCACTTTAGTTCTTCATCTCCTGGTGGCTTTCCTCTCAAAATGTAGTCTATAATCCAGCTGTAATTATTGTATCCTCATACAACATGCCCCAGTTTCTTGCTTTAGCTTCTTGCATTTTGAAGTGTTTCAGAGGAAAAATCATTCAGAACTTCAGAGATGAAAGAAGCCTAATTAGTTGCATCATGTCGCAAAGGAGAAGAAATTCGCAAAAAGCAATATATTGTCCTTGTTTGTGAAACTTATGTCACAGCAGCTATGAAGAAGAGGAAAGGAGAATTCTCAGCCTGCTGTCACTGTTACACTTCATAAGGAATGATCCATCTCTTTTGCTCTGTGTACTTCAGGCTTTCCCCTGGTACTGCTCTTGAAGCAGTCCATCGCTGTCCATGACTGAGGACATATCTCCTTTGAACTTAACAAGCACCTTCTTCCTCACTAAAACAGAGCAAGCAGGTTGTGGAAGATGTTTGAGTTGCCCAAAGCAAACAGAGCCTATCCCCACCCCAAGCAGCAGAAGATGCTCCAATCAAACAAATAAAATGATAGGTGGTTCCTTCTGATAGCGGGGCAGATTTTAAGTGGCAGGGATATGTTGAGGATGGAGTACATGTGATAACAATTTAATATCTGCATCACACAAGGCAGAAGTTAATATCCCTTGTTATATTAATATCACACAGCACAATTAAAATTGATATTTTAATTAACCCCAAACATATCTCGCTGATAGTGATTGGCACTGGATGTTTTGGGAAATACACAAGCATTTAACTGAAACCATCAGTTCAAACAAAAGACAGTATCCTCTTCAGTATTTCAAATATATTATGAACGTGTCAGCTAATTGTTGTGAAGAAATAACACTAAGCTGCTTCTGAATTAGGTGATAAGGTGATAGAGCACAGAATATCTTATAATGTAACATTTGCCACATATGGCTGTTTCTGCAAGCCCTTGAAAACATAGTGCCTGGTTTAGATCCCTTTATGTTCAACATCTTTGCTGGCAATATGGGCAGTGGAATTGAGTGCACCCTCAGCAATTCCACTGATGCACCAAGCTGAGTGGTGTCACTGGGTGGCAGTTGACATGCTGGAGGGAAGGGATGCCAACACACTTGAGAGATGGGCTGATGCAAAACTCATTGAGTTCAACAAAGCAAAGTGCAAGATCCTACACCTGGATCAGAACACTCTCAGGCATACCTCCAGACTGGGCAGAAAAGTAATTGAGAGCAGTCCTGTGGAAAAGGACTTTGGGGTGATGGTTGATGAAAAACTCGACATAGACCAGCAATGTGTGCTGGCAACCCAGAAAGATTCTCCAATGGAATCCTGGGTTGCATCGTAAGGAGTCTGGTCACAGGTTGATGGAGGTGATTCTCCCTTTCTACTTTGTTCTTGTGACACTCCACCTTGAGTATTGTGTTCAGTTCTGGTGTCCCCAGCATAAGCACATGGAACAGTTGGAGCAAGTCCAGAGGAGGGCCATGAAGTTGTTAAGAGAACTGGAGCAACTTCCCTCAAAAGTTGGATGAGAGAGTTGGGGCTGTTCATCCTGGAGAAGAGAAGGTTGTGCTAGACCTCACAGCAACCTTCCAGTGTCTAAAGGGGGCCTACAGGGAAACTGTTGAGGGACTCTTCATCAGGAACTCTAGTGGTAGAACAAGGAGAAATGGTTGCAAACAAAATTAAGGGAGAAAAGCTTAGGTATTAGGAAAAAATTCTTTATAGTGACGGTGGTAAAATACCAGAACAGGTTGCCCAGGAAGGTTGTGGATGCCCCAGCCCTGGCAAGTGTTTAAGACCAGGTTGGACAAGACCTTGGGCAACCTAGTCCAGTGAAAACTGTCCCTGCCCATGGCAGGTGAGGTTGGGACTAGGTGTTATTTAGGATCCCTTCCAACCCTTAACATTTTAAGATTCTCAGTAATTTTCTTAAGAGGCTTTTTGCATAATAGGAAATAAATAGATGTGATCAGAGTTCATGAAAACTGAATAACAACAAAAAAAATTGTATCACTACAAAGCCATACATTGTGTTGCATGAAACAGAATGGGACCGAGATTTGGCCAGAACAAGTAGAATCTTCTATTTGCTGGAAATCTAGGAGTATTTATGTGTATTTTGAAGCGGAATGTACCAGTTTGAACAGCACCAGCTTGTTTTAATTGTAAAATTTGACCATTAATTGAAGTATTTTTGCCAAGTTTTGTTAATTTACCTGGCCATTTTTATAGAATTTATGCACAGTTAATACTTCATTCATCAACTCTATGTGAATGATGGAATTCTTTCCTTCTCTTTGCCTCTAATGTCATACAATAATGTCTGTCCATAGAGAGAACAAGTATCCAGCTAAACTTTGATATATGTGCAGTAACTAATATAGCACATTGTTTCTTAATTCCTTCAGTCCTTCTTTTTTTGTTGTTAATTATTAAGAGATCTTTGTCAGATGTGGGTGGATTCACTATGTAGTCTTCTTTTAAATAAAACATGATCCCAAGTACTGTGTGTTATGAAATAAAAATTATGTATGTAAAGAGAGAACATTTAAAGAGAGTGAATTTAAGGAAAAATTAAATGAAGATCTGTCTTTTTCTCTTCTCGAAGAGGCTAGGAATTTCTTGGATTTGAGCTGACTTTGTCCTTCACCACAAAGGTACAATGTCAGGTTCAAACTAATGAAAGAGCAGAACTACCAAAAAAATACCGGAGTAATGGACATCAAAGGGTAGGGTGCTTCAGGTAGCTGTACCTAACACTGGTAATTTTTAAATCTGATAATAAGATTTGATAATGAGGTGTCTTACTGTTCACATAAATGCTTATCCATTTTGATATCAACAAGAGATAAAATATGCTATCTATTTTAATTTATGTTAAATTATGTAGGGATTAGAAGAGGCTCATCCATCGAGAGCACAGAGCAGTCCAGGCAGTGCAGGTATGTTTATTATTTCACAGGGTCTGCAGCAGCTGTCATGAGTGCTTGACACTGCATGTGGAAAAGCACTGTTCTTTCTCTAAATTATGTATTTGATTGCAACCAAGAATTTATAAAGCTTCCGGCTGCAAAGTACTTAAGGATTCTTCAGCAAGTTAAAAATGACAGTACTTCCATTCATACTTATCTCTCTTTTCATGCCATGCTATTTAAGATCTGAATAATCCACTTTTCTATATATTATGGTTAGCCTGGGTAGGAATAAGGAGAAATTCACAGCCTAATGAAACAAGATTAGACCACTTAAATTATTCTAGAAACCAGAAGGCAATGCACCCCGTCGTTTTTTTGTTCTAGTCCTAGATCTGTACTTTCATTTAATAACTTCATGAATCCTTTAGTTGAAAAGGGAGGCGTACGTTGCTCCTAGCAAGACAGCTTACATAATTAGAAGTAAACAAACAAACTTTTGAATATATAAACATGTCTACAGGTCTGCTTTAAATACCATCACTATCTGATTAAACGTTATGTAAGAGGGCAGGCTTAGTGTTATTCCCTCTAACCACAAGAAAATTCAAAAAGATTCAGAGATAAAGGTTAGAACTTCTGCTGCTCTTGAAGTGCTGTGGGTACACATAGTGAGAATATTACCTCGTGTCATGAAGTACCATATGCTTCATCCAGGTGTCCTGGACATCTGCAGTGGAAAAATGGACTTCAGATGAGCAAAACTCCATAGTGCAGCTATAGCAAGGGGACGTGCACATATGCCTACTAATTTTCACAATTTTCATATTTTTCTAAATCTAGGGCCTGTGGGAATGGGATAATCTGGAATTGGAGTGGTCAGGATGGGAAGAAAACAGGCATAAGGAAAAGTCTAAGAAAGCTCTAGTGATAGAAGGATTTGACAACTACAAAGTTACATACAAAGAGATGGAGAAGCAGTAGGTAAAAGGTGCAGCATAGCACCTCGAAAAACGATGTATAAAAGAGAAGGGAACATCACAAGTCTCTGATGTATCAGTCTACTTTCCTCTGAAAGTTCATTGTGCTGGTGCAAAGAACTCAGAGAATATTTTAAGGACCTCAAATAATTTCAGTTTTGCATATGCACTTTTTCATATTCTGATTAAGTAATGAAATTTTACTCAAGGAAACATCTGTGGATGGGACACATGTACAAGTATTTGTGCTTTATGTGTTAGACCACTCATCCACTCAGGTAACATAAACAATACCAGGTAACCATTGCAATAAAAATGTCAAATAAAGAAAATATGAATGGTCTGAAGTATATTCTTTTAGTAAAATATAGCTGAGTGCCTCTAAATACTGATCAAATGTGGTAAGTCCATAACTTTCAAGTAAACTTTGAATAAGTATGGAAAGAAAGAGTCCTAGAGCAAACTGCTATCTATAATTGTTCTTTGCAGCATCATCTCCTCCCCAGCACTTTGAACATATATCTAAGATTGGACCATAACTCACATCTCTACTACACACAGACACAGACACACACACAAACACAAACAAAAACAAACGAAATAATCCCACCCAAAAACTCCAAAACCAAGCCCCCAACCAACCAACCAACCAGAACGAACAAAGAACCTCCAACAAAACAACAAAAAACACCTCAATGTATTTTTTCATCTATAAGAATCAAAGACCACAGTTTAAAATAACCAAAGATCAAAGTTTGTGTAACGTTTGGCTTGGGTTTTCCTTTGGGTATGCAGCTATTGTACCAACTTTTAAGTGCATGCTCAAATGAAGAGGACATGAGACATAATGCTTGAAATTAAGTACCTTACTTCACATTGACTTATTGCTTATCAAGGCCCAAGAGGAATCTTAAAAATCTTGGAATTCTCTACTCAAATCCATAGTTCTAGCTAAGGATGATCTTTTTAATAAGATAAACCAGTCTAGATTCGAAAGTTTGCAGTGATGGATAATGTAGTCCTTCCCTGCTTATGCAATTCTTATAACCTTTGTTTTAATCTGAATATTTCAAAACACAGCTTTCTGATACTGGATCTTGTTATGCCTTTGTCTGCTGGATTAAAGAGTTCTCAAAGCATTCCTGAAGTGGTTTCCTGAATGCTTTCCAATTTTTCAAAATCCTTTTGAAGGTGTAGAGACTGGGGCTGGACACGGTATTCCAGCTGACAGTTAAGTTTCATTACCTTGAAATAAGGATTAACTGGGAAGTCAAAACTACATAACTTGGTGTAGTGACATTTCACCTTTGGCGACCTGGCTTAAAATTCGTGTTTGGTCAGCAAAGGAAATTGTTTTTCTAATCTTATCCGAGCCCCTTCTGACGTTTTTCCATATCAAAAAGAATTGCTTTCACTGCCATAATTTTCCTTCACGACTAAGGACAGGCCTAGCACTAGGCAGGCTGAATAACAGGTTTGAATGGCAAGGACACACTGCCAGAGCTGTGTCCGTCCTGAGCTCAGGCTGTGGCTCCCTTGCTCCCAGGCACAAACACATTGGGAGCAAACACTGTGTGCACATGAGCTGCAGCTGCTCACTTTCCCCTTCTCTGACCTCAGGCACAGCCAGTGCAGCCCCTAGCAGGATCCCTTCTCCCCTTTGCTTGGTGATCCTGCCTGAACAACAGTGAAGGAAGCAATTTTCTTTATAGCCTTAGAATGAAATGGTACTTCACTGCTGCAAAACTACCTAAAGACTTGAAGCTTGCAAGATGAGTAACAGGAAGTAACCTAACTTTAAACCTCTCATTGCCAAACAATAGGCAATGAAGAGAGTGAGATGTTTCCAAATAGTTTTTCTTCAATAAGTTAAAAAAACTATGACCAGATACCAAGTATTTGTATTTAGGTAGTGATGTCTTCCAGACAATGAGGAGATAGGAAGGCAGGTGGAAAAGGAAAGAACATAGTTGGTGCAAAGAATTAGTATATTATTAGAATATTATTAGAATAATATAGTTTTATGGGGTTTGGATAGACTCATTAGTATTTAAATACATATGCATTACCATATGAATAGCTATATTCCAATACAGAGCTTTTTGTTTGCCAAACCCCCATTTTTCACTGCAAGATAAAGTTACAACATGGTTGTTGGAATTTATCTGACAGAATTTTACCTTCTAAAGTATTATCTGTCTTAAGTTAGTCACCTAGGTCCTCTTTTTTGACTGTTAGAAGGAAAAACATACCCCTTGAGTTATTGGTTCCATAGCCTCCCATATGGCATCAGAAGAAATTATTTGCCCTATAAACATGCTTCTTTCTCTCCACTGAGTATCAAAAAAGCTCACAAAGTCTTTTTTATTTGATGTGATTTTTAAACGGAAGTTAGGTAGTTGTTGTAGATACCCCCACCCATGCAGATTAGAAATGTATATGGATACTAATGGCTACAGTCAGTGTTTAATTAAAGCAACAAATAATTATAAACCTCTTCATAGCACATTTTTAATGCAGTGATGCCAGCTATTCTGAAGAAAATAGGATGAGGAATCGTTAGAAGATGTGTGAGAGCCCTGAAAGAAAGTCTATGCTGATTTCAAGAGCTATTGGTGTACCTGATGTTCATAAGATGTGATATTCAACCAATACTCCACCAGGATTTTCAAGGAAGAGGGAGATAAGCAGAAGATTATTGGTGAAGAAAGGTCAATGAACCCTTTGTTTTTTGCTTCAAAACATCCTGTAGTACTTGGGATAGCCTTGCCATACTCTCAGTTGGGAAGTCATGATATGACAGCTCTATCAAGCTTAAAGTGTTGGTAAGAAAAATTTGGTTGCTTAGAAATTCATTCCTTTTGGTTAGAAATCAGACTGTGTGTGCCAGAGGGCTAAACTGGATGTTTCCACTGCTTTGCTGAAGGAAGAGCTGGGATGTGGGAAGTTGTCATAATCCTGGATGGAGGCAGCCCAGCTGCGCTCAGTTTCCCTTTCCTCCTGGAAGTCCCAGAAGCAACAAGCCTGGATTGCTAATGCATTTCCTTGTCTCTTTCTCTCCTGTGTTCCTGCCCACTCTTCCTCTCCTGTCCATGATGAGAATATCTGGCTCTTGCCCTGATCCACTTCAATGCCAGTCTCAGAATGGAAAAAATCAGCTTTGCTTGCACAACTGAGATCTCACAATCTGTCCCTCATTATTAAACCCTGGCAGACTTGAAAGTGTGCATGCACAACATGGGGAGGTAAGCATTTGACGTGGGGAGCTCTCTAAAAGAGGTTGAAATACTCTTTCAGGCAGAAACAGTGGTTTTGTTTCATACCGATGCACTCTACATTGAAATGTCAACTCTTTTGCTTTTTTTTTCTTTTGTCCCATGATTTCCACTAATCAGTTTCAAAATCTCAAATAAAATTATGTTTATAGTCAAAATATCAATCAATAATAATTATATTTATAATCTCTCTGTTATAATTAGTAATTTCATTGCTTTCTCAAAAAAATGAAAAATAACAGAATATTTAAAGTAGAAACATTAATGTTTCAAAGTTTCTAATTTTTTCTGAATCTGTTCAAAACTTCCTGGAGAAAATACAAGATTATTCTTCAAGCAGAAACATTCCTCAACAAAATTTTCTTTTAAAAGGCTCTTGATGAGATGTGTTTGGATTTCTAAGCAGCTATTGCCTTAAATCATTTCATCACTGAGTTCTTTAAAAAGGAGCCTCCCTTAGTGGAAAAGAAGTAACATGCAAGCAGCCTCATCTAGAAGAATATTAGCAGTAGCAGAAATCTGCAAGGTTTTCATTTGCTTAACAGAAGGCCTTCAAAGTTTATAAAGTAGTAATGTTTCCACCTTCAAAAGGATTAAGGGTAAAAAAATAGCTTATAATTCAGATTCAAGGAAGAGAATGAAACAATTGCTTACTTTCTTGCCAAATACGATGTAGGAGGAAATAAATTCTTAGGAGTTCTTAGGAGTTTAGTAGATACTGAGAGGGTGGTCAAACACTGGAATAGGCTTCCTAGAGAAGTGCTGAACACCCAAACCCTTTCAGTGCTTAAGAGGCATTTGGACAATGCCTTTAATATGTGTTAGCCCTCAGTCAGGCTGATGGACTAGAGGATCATTGTAGGTCCCTTCAAACTCAAGTAGTTCTATTCTATTCTATTCTATTCTATTCTATTCTATTCTATTCTATTCTATTCTATTCTATTCTATTCTATTCAACAGTTCTTAAAAAACCCTTGGACTTTCAGAGATTTCAACTGATTCAGACATACACAGATTTGGTATAATTAAAAAAACAACGTCATGAACTTTATGTAGGTATGCTCACCATCCAATGTGCACTGCACTTTTCAAAGTACACATCTGTGTGTACTAGATTTTCAGAAACCATAACTGTAACCTTACTGTCACCTGCAATTTAAAACAATAACCAAACTCCCCTAGATGGAGTAGAGCAATGCTGGGCACATTGGGGGGTACCAACTGTGCTATGAAAACTGCACACCAAGAAGAAATATCTTGTGATTTCCCCATGTATTATGAGTTTGTAATTAGTTGAGCAAAGGATGGGAGCTTAGATGCATGCATGGACAAGTGCAAAAGGTGAGCTAACAGAGTGAAAGAGAAAAAGGAAGATGGACTATTGCTTAAACTCTTTGAAGGTTGTTGGCACCACCTGATCCTAATGGTCTACCTTATATGCCTAAAGACAGAACCTGTGTGTCTGTGTAGTCACAGCACAAGTACCCTCTCCATGGCTGAAGCTCCTTATTTACTCAAATGAATTGGGTACTGGAAGACAAAGAAAGAAATCAGTCTTTGAAGAGTTTTGACTTCAGTTCTCCAGTGTACAGCATGGAAAGTCCAAATGTCATCAATCCTTTGTGTGAACCCAAATTATGAATTGGAGCAGCACACTAACATAAACAGGGCTCTCTCACTCCAGAACCAGACAGGCTTGGTTCTCAGCTTGATAGACTTATTTAAGAAAAAAACCCAAACAACAAAAACCCCCAAACGTATATAGGGAAAGGATGTGTTTACACCTCAAGACTAATAAAATCTACAGTTTTGGCTTCACTCCATCTAGTGGCAACCAGGCAGAAATCCACCCTCCTCCTCCCCCGCAGAAGTAACAGTATGTGAGCTATGGCTAAAAGTTAGTTTTGGATGTGTGTGACAGGGTTTGGGCAGGGTATAGTCACTGAAGTCCAGGAGTCGTCAATTAATGGGTTTTGATGTGCTTGCCACTGACACCATGGTTCCCATTGCACCACACCCGTCTTGGTGCAGGAGCTTGGAATGGAAACTGCTCAAGAGGAGGCAGGAGGAGAAGATGGGAGCAAAGACCTGCTGAATGCCTGCAGACAAGGGGTGCTGTGGTAGAAATGTCTGAGAAAAATGCATTTGTAACTTCTGACAAAGGTTTCTTAAGCAATGGAAAGGCAACAGAGAAGGGGCAGTTCCATTTATTGTCAAATGTGTCCTAGAGTAAAAAATCTGGGCTCAAGTCTTCTTTTTCTGATGTGCTGGAAGCAGACTAGTTCTTACAAAATCTTCTAGGTATTCGCATGTCAATCCTTGCTTGAAATTATTTTTCTCTGATACTTTATCTGAACTTGCAATACTTGGGTTTCCGTGTGAGTTTCTAAACAGACCGAAAGTCACAGCAAGATAAGGCACATCTCTGTCTGCCTCCAGGTCCATGCTCAGAAGCAAAGGATTCTCTCTGAGCATATCAGTTCTCACATGAACTTGCACTAATGCTAAGTTGTATTTTATGTTGGATTTAGATATATTGAATGGTCTGTGCAAAACATATCCAAATCTAACGCCTGAATTTTAGGAATGTTCAAATACCACTGAGATCTGTAAGCTTTAGTTAAAGTATAAAAATTAATTATATATATGTGTGGGCACACACACACACACACACACACACACACACACAGAGTATATATTTTACTGCTTGTGTATATAGAGTTACATACACATAATGTAACTGCTTCTTACATAACTTAGCAAAGGATCTGGGTCTCATTCTCCTGTATTTTGTATAATGGACATTTTAAAAGCAATCTTTCTGAGGTTCTGTGTGAAGGCAGATATTCTGTGTGAAGGCAGATATAGAAAGTAATTTTACATGGCCTCTCTATCAATCAGCGTAAGAAAAGAAACAAATATCGTGAGATAATTTTTATGAAGCATAACTGAATCATGCCTCTGTTTTCATTAAAATCATATAGCAATTAGTAAGTGATGATCTGGTTTAGAAGAAGGAACATATTGTTTTTGAACACTGTGCTTTGTGTACTGTTTGGGCTAAATTAAGACAAATAACCAAGACAATATTTTGCTTTGATATCAGTAAATATTGGCATCAAGAAACCATTGCCCCATTATTTTTAATGGGAAGAATTCAGTCTAAACCTTTTTTTCATCAAGTTGAGGAGGTGATGTCATATGGTAAAGGCTGGATATTCCAAATAAATCACTAACAAGTCATTCTGGCTCAGCAATATGTGTATCAGATATGCAACTGAACATGTCTGGAAGAAACTGCATTATTGTCATAAGACTTAGGAGTCAGAGTCTGATGAGTTTGTATATCTTGCAAACAGTGACACAAGTAACCAGACATTTCCTGCACAACTCAACATTTTTAAGGGAATGTCCTAGACTTTATAGCAAATAACCTTGGATTGCACACTCAGACCCTGATTCGGCACCCACTGCTGAGTGTTAAACTCTCTTCCTGTAGGCCCTCACATGGCATGCTTGTCAAATGTGCATTGTAAAATCCCCTGCAATATCCAAACGGCGCCAGTGACTGAGATTTCGGCATTGGTGTGTGCCAGACCTGCATTCCCCAAGATGTGGCAGAAGCTAATAATTACAGGCCACCTTCTCTACTTTTCTTAGCCTCTGATCCTGAGGGTCCCAAACAATTTAGAGCCCAGGGAACTGGACCCACCCCTCAGCACCCAGAAGCTGCTCCGGTGCCCTGTGCTTGTGTTGCTCGTTGCAGATGCCTGCCCCATGCGGGGCTTGCTCCAGCTCCATACTCATGGCCACCAGCAGTGCCAGGCAGATACTGTTTTGTCCACTTCAGTCCACACATGGGAGGCCATGGATGTGTAGGTGTCTGGCTGTGGGTGTCTGGCTCCAAGGCAGATGTTCTGGAGGATGAGCTAAGCTCCCCATGGGGAGTATGCAGGAGATTAAACTGCCTCATAGGCAGTGTGTGATATCCAAAGGTTATGAGGGTATCTACTAAAGCTCCTGCTAATTTGATCTGCCATAAATCCAAAAGGTTTTGTCAGCAGGAGGAATCCAAAAATAAGCTCATTATTCTTTCTCACCAATTGACTGTGATCTTTTTCCCTAATTTCACTACTTAACCTTATGAATTAACAGAAAACAGAGTATCAGTGGAAAATCAGACCTTTTCCTGATGACAATATAGCACAGCTCCCTCCAGAAGAGGAGCTATGCCAGTATAAGCTTGGTTTATATAAGACTCAATTTTTGCAGCAGAGTTACTGAGGATCCACCCTGCAGAAAATCAGAGCAGATGTGTAAAGACTGTGTGGAAATAGGAGCCTTCCTTTCTGATCGATCTGCAGTGATACCTCAGGCACGGATTAGACCCCAGAAAGGGTATTTCTCATGCTATAAAGTCTGGAGGTGGGTGAATATTTTTACAATCAAAGTGAGACTGGGGCAAAAAAAAAATGAATAAAAAGAAAAAGCTGGCATGTTTCCAGGAAGCTCTGTTTTTCATTTCACCTGAACTGTTTAGAATTTTTACAACTGAAAATTGTTTCTTTCCATCTGTGAAGCATTTGCTCCTTGGAAAAGATGCACAAAGCCAAGACATGAAAGACATTTGAAATAAATAAATAAACTAAGGCATTCTTTGGAGAATCCATGCTGTTTTCCTACTGCTCCCCATTTTCTTATGAAGACCTCTCCACAGATGGAGGGCAGCCGTGGTGTCCTCAGCAGTAATGAGTGAGGAAAAATAATCTCAGTAAGTAAATTACAGTAGCTCATATGCCTGCAGTCTAAATAGATTCTGTTTCTAAAGCATGGGCCACAAACTAGTTTAGTAAGAGGAGGGCATCTTTCATATTATGTGCATTCAAAAATGTTACAATTTCCAAAGAATAAAAAGAAATATTAAAAATAATTTCAAAAAAATTAAAAAGAAAAAAGAAAAAAAAAGAAAAAAAAAGACCTAATAGAATCATCTGTGGGTAGTACTGGCTGATATAAATACTTTATGCAGGAATGGAATGGAGGATGTCAAGCAAGGCTATAGCACACGCTTCAGAAACAATTCAGGGCTGTGCTCCTGTTGACATTATGGTAGCTGAAGATTGTTTTGCATAGCTCAGTAGAGAAAGAGATAAGCTATTTCTCTGGCCTCTCCATAGCCTCCCAAAGTTTATAAGTACCCAATAACAAAAATAAAATGGCAGTGGTGGCTATTGCCAGGTTCATAACTCCTCCTGCTCCTCTATGACTACATCCCTCTTCAAAAGGCACCTCAAAGGAAATTACCCAGAATTTCTGACCAGAGACTGTGGCAGGTAATTGAGGGGTTTTCCTCTGCCCTTTAATCTGAAATGACTGCAGTATAGCAGAGAGAAGGATCTGCAAGTAAGGACAAGACCAAGGGCAGATACTCGCTCAGAAAGAACTGAAGACTTTCCATTGACTTTGGCCAAAGGATGTTGGCTCATGCTGGCTACAAGTTTTACCCTATGTTTTTGTCCTTGGAAAGGAGTTACCAAATGTCTATCCATGTGCTCCTGGTAGTGACAAAGTTCAATCAGTGACAGTTATCAAATTCTGCCTGCCCAGAAGCAGAGATCTGGGTTTGCTAAGGGTTTCACTGGATTCAGAATCAGAAAGCAAGTGTTGCATTCGCAGGCAATACTGCAAGTTATTATGCTGTCATCTCTCAAAGTGATTAATTATTCAATGTGACCAAAGTGATTAATTAATTATTTAATGGAACTTCTCTTAATTGTTGCTTAGCAGCTCTGAAGGAGTAGAAGGAGTCATTTTGGAAAACTGCATACCATTCTACCGTCAGGTGTGTTGATTTGCAGCTAGATCATGGCACCAGCCTCCATGGTCAACCAAATTGGAGACCATATTTCCTTTATGATTTGTGTTGCTGGAGCTAGGGATTGTATTTGAAGAATGCAGAAGAATAGCCAGATCTGGTAAGGGCCTGAGGAATCCTTTTGTTATTCAGATTGAAAGCTTGGCTGGTTATGTTGAGCACAGGGAAGATTTGCTTCCTCCTCTGTAACTGCCCTGGAGAACAGAAAGCATGGATGAGATCTCCTTTGGAAGGTCATACATTGCTGTTAAAATAGACTCAAGAGTAAATCTATTCTTCTTAAATCTTTTCTTTAGCTTACAATAATTTTGGATACACAAAATACCAAGCTTTGAGGAAGAAAAAGAAAAAAAAAGAAGAAGAGAAAACCCATAAAGGCCATGTGTTTGATCCCAGGCTCAGCAAGGCATTGTTTTGTAGATGAATTTGCAAACCTCGGTTCTATCATTCTGCTAAAGTGAGAGCTATCAGGGTCTCCTTAATGTGTTACACAAAAGGGCTGCAGCACACAAAGCCTGGAACACATCAGTTTACAGATCCCAAGAGGGTCCTGGGGAGTCTATTACTTTGATGAAGTGGTATTTAAAATTACATTACCCAGCAGCTGTTTAACCCTCCAGATGTTGCCCCTGTGGAGTGTTTAATAGGACGTGAAGTGCTGGTAGGCTAGGCCATAACCTCATGTCATCTATTCATCAGGTCACATCAGGTCTTACCATCTTCTACTAAATCAATACAGGATGACCTGACATAGCAACTTTCCTCATCTGCTGTCCTTTTTCTCTTTATTTTTCCAATAGTGAGCAGAGAAATCAGAAGAAAACAAAATAAATCCAAAGGAACGGGAGAAAAGAAGGAGATCTGAAAGCAAACAAGCTCTCAGAAAGTTTTGTTCATCTCAGCTCGTGTTTTCCCCTTGTTTGCGCTGGCAGCCCCGATCCAGCAGCTTGGTGCTGCCATCTGCTGTTGCTCCTGCTGCTCACGCTGCCCACGTTTTTGGGCAAAGCAGTGAAGGGCAACTAAAATAAATCAGCATCATGAATAAATAAAAGGTAATTCTAAAGGGAAATAGGTAAAGAGACTAGAAAGGAAAAATCTCACTTAAACTTTAATTTTTAGCTTCATTTTTGAATCCTTGTGTAACATGCTAATAGTAATTCCTACTTCCTACGTGCCTAAAAGACGAGGCATGATCAACTAGCTTTTAAGAATATTTAGTTTGGAATTTCCTGTGGCTTATGGGTCGAGGACCTGATGCTCCACAGTGTTTTTCATGGTTTAGATATTTGGTGCCACAGGTATTTGTTTATATAAGCTGGCTTCCAAAATCAGTTAAAACCAAGGAACAAACTTGTTTTGATTAGCACAGGGCACTTGTTAGATCACCTTTGGAAAGATGAAACTTTCTGTCTGAAGGCTGGATACCTTCTGGGGCATCATCAGCTTTTAACAACATGAACAAAATCCCTGTGTTCACCAAAAGGAATTCAGCTGGCATATGACTTGCCCCCTCTCCCCTCATTTGATATCTAGCTGGGCTGTAGTTCTGCCACCATCTGGGTTAAAACACAGTCCTGACAGGATTTCTGTTCTGGAGGTAGATATGGAAATGAGGAGTGAACTTTTGTTGTGGGAGCGGTCCTTGCAGCACAAACAAATTTGAACTTTTTGTAGAGTAAGAGCATTGACATCCAGGATGTTGAAAATCAAAACCATTTTTCTGTTATTACACAGACCTCTATTTTTTCCTTCCATATTTTTATTTCTGTGTGGAAACCTATTTATACTTCTCAGCCAAATCTTTACCAAAGATTTCAACGGGGCCGAGATTTCAACCCTTGCTGGCCAGTGTTAGCACAAATGTGATGGCTGTTACTATGATTACATCTAGGGAGAACTGGTACTTAGAGAAAATAACAGTTTACTGGCATCTCTTCTAGTGAAGTTTTTGAGATTCAAGTATCAAGAACTTAGACATGTATTGAACTCACTGTGCCAGCACAAATAATCTCTTGACACATGACTGCAGCCACAGAAATCAGTGCCAGCACGGCTCTCTCAAATTTGAAAGGCTTGACCACTTCCTCTCACTGTTACAAAACCCTGTGTAGGAATGTAAAACAGATACTACAGCACATGACAGCTCAGGAATGGGTGTCTGTCACACCAAACTCTTGACAAATGTGTTTTTCATCATCTGGCTTCACCTTCTGCTATTCTAATAATCCTATGGAGTGGTATCTTTGCCGAGTAGTATCTTTGCCAAGTTGTATCTGGGCAGTACTGTAGAATCCATAAAGTTGGAGCCTGGGAACTTAACAGGAGTTGTGTTGTAATTTCTAGCTCTGAGGAATGGTCTTTCTTACCTTTTCAGATCCATCTCCTCCGTCACTTACCTTTTCCAAAAATGCGAGGCTTTAAGAGTCCTTTGGGTGCAAGAAGAACAGGCCTCTTTGCATCCTCTCAGGATGAAGTAGCTAGACTCAAAAGAAGCATTTTCTCTGTGTGAGCTTTAGTGAAAAGATGTAAACAAAGCCAGAGAGCAGACTCTTGCTTACAGAATAGCAGAGCTCATGCTCCAGATGTGGTTAGTGCCAGTGGGACAGAGTGGGCTCCCATCCTGGGAACTGCCCAATCTTGATAGGCACCCATCACTCCACTTCTAAGATGGAGATTGTGCTGCCAAAGATTCAGTAGATCTAAACCCAAGTTTAGAAATCTTACTAATACACCCACAAGTCATTTTAGTTTCTTCCCTCTCCTTACTTCCCTCCTGTTCTTGTCGAGCCCAAATATCAACAGTTAAAGTAGGTAGTTGGTGTAATGCAAAATGTAAAGTGAATTGGCAACAGCATAAATCTGAAATGCAGATATGTGAAGATACATTTAGAGAGAGAAAATGTCTTTAATATATTTGAGCTGCAGCTGGAACATGAGTGCATGTGGAAGAAACAGTACTTTCAACTCATCTTACCAGACTTCCAGACCTGGAGCTGGCTGTGCTGGCGATAGGGCAGCAAGTGTCAGTCTGGGCTGGAGGTTGTGTTCATGCCTCTGGGAGCAACCAGGAAATGAAAATCATGATTTTTGTGCTGGTGTAGATGTAACTCATGTGCACTTGATCAGTACTTTGCAGGAGATCCAGAGAGAGCAATCATAGGGAGCAGGCAGCTGTAAGGGTACATGGCAACTGTGGCCAAACAGTGTTCTCCTTTCCAGACCAAGCACACTCCAAGCCAAAGTAACTACAAACAGGTGATCTGGCCTTTGAAAATCAATAGTATCACCATCCCCATATCTTCCAGGGTACAAAGAGCACTTATAAAAACAGCTTTTACTGGATGATATTGCAGAGTTCAGTTTACTTTTTAGTATCAAGGTCTTGTTTATATGGTGCATATATATCAATAACAGTTAAAGAGAATTCATTCATTACCAAATTTTAGTCTCATCTTATCTGAAAATTCCCATTCTAATTCTACCTGTATTTTAGGTATAATTGTTGTCAAAATATCATCTTCTGAACATAGAAGCTTCAAAAGATTTAAACTGCTATTGTGACTGTCCTGTAGACAATAGAAAAAATATATTGTTACTGCAGAGGAAAATTACTTGTTACATGCTTCTCACATAGTATCTTTATTAAACATTTGGACAGATATGCATCCATTTATTATATAAGTAATCTGTGGGTTCTTAGTTTGCAAAGGCTGGTTGAAAGTTCACAAGAGCAGGTTTTCTGTGAACTTTCTGTATTTGTAAGTTCAGTCACTGCCATAAATCCTGAGACTATTGCCTGCTTAGCACTATACCCCAATGGCTAAAGCTTGGAGCTCTGCATCTGAATATTTCAAAACCTCTGACCAGCTTGATTGGAGTTTGTTTTTCTTCTTAAATAATGCAAGTTGTTCTGGAAAGAACATATAATCACAATTACCTGGTAGTCAAATCCTTGGTCACTAACATACCAAGCTCCACTACCACTAATAGAGGTTTCATTGGAGCAAAGCTTATTGCAGAATTTTGTAGTTGTTAGAAAAAAAGTGTTCTTTGTGCGTGCTGTAGTTCAGAGCTGTAAGGTCTTTGTGAATGGTTACTCTCAAAGCGCTACAGAAGTTCCCCGGTTCAAGGTGGCTCCTGGCTCCTCGGAAAAAGGAATGTGGGGTTCCAGCCTGGGAGGAGAGAAATAAGTGAAAAAGGAGCATCCCTGGGCTAGGCAGGACAGGTCTGCTCAGTGCAGTTCTGCAGCCTGGACAGTCAGTGCTGAGCTGGTTCAGAAAGAAGAAAGGTGAGTGCTGACCCCAGTAAACACAGTGCACATCCATGAATCCAAGTCATCAATCACAGTAAAAGCTCCTCTAGCCCTATTTGTCAGAGCAAAAGGATTTTCAAATTATAAAACCAGGAGTCACTGTGTGGTCACCTAACCACATAATTTAGGACACAGAACATCCTTGAATTTGTTCCAATTTAAACTTGAGTAAATCTTTTAGATTAAAAAAACCCAAGAACATCTATTCTCGATTTAAAAATTGCTAATGGTAGAAAAGCCACAATAACCTCTTGCAATCCACACCAGTAGCTAAGTATTTCCCTGGTGAAATGTGCAGCCTTTTCATCCTGTGCATTTGTCCAGCTCCAGCCACCAGATCTTTTTATATCTTTTCTTGCTAGATTGGAAGAACATTAGTCCTGAAGCAAATATTTACCATCTACAATCAAAATCCTTAACTTTTCTTGGCATGCTTAAATGATGGCACACCTACCACTTCTATCCAAAGACACTTTCCAGCCATATGGTTGGTCTCAGAGCAATCTTTAAGAGTGCCTGAAGCAAACACTGTACTTCAGAGCTCAACACACATACAGAGGAAATCAGCCCTCCATGCCAAAAAACACATATTCCCAAGGGTTGCATTAGTTTCTGACCAGTTTTGTTCCTGGAGTTGACACACAGCTAATGCCCTAGGCATGAACCAGCATAACCAGTTTAAGCCCATTGACCACTGGTGAGGTGTTCTCCCCACAGCACATACAGCCCCTACAACTTGTTTCTCTGCACCTGACTCACTTTTGCCCACCAGATAAATGACTATTGCTCAGTTATACAACATCAAATGACTCAACACTTCAAAATTTTGCTTCTAAAGTTCCTTCAGTCCTCATTTTAGATGAAGGAATCTGGTAATCTTCATGATCATTGTAAGGTTTTAAGTGATCATTTTATGTTTCTATTACTAACAGTAAAATTTGTACCATATTTTTTCAGGACACTGTCAGAAGCAAAGCTGCTCACTGCTGAACTGTTCAACTGCAGAAGTATTAGCCAGTGTCATTGGTACTCTGAGTACCTTCATTTCACTGAAGTCACACATTATTATTCACTTCATGTCTAAGGTATTATGTAGTTACTGTGCTGCATTTTTCAGCTCAGAGAGGTCTCTCTCAAATGATGTAAGGAAGGGTAACAACTGCAAGTAATTTTCTGTGCTCCTGTGATGCTTTTCAGGTAAGAGCAGCAAGTTATGAATTAATCAGCTCCATGAACTATTTAAAATAATATATCTGCATGTACCAATTCATATAACATATGTAGGTGAAATGAAAGCAACAGCAAGTATAAATTAAATTTTCACAATAATTTAGTGACAGGCCATGAAGAGGACCCTGGAAGAAAAAGGGAAACAACTCTCTTGTGCCTTGCTTTATTCAGAAAGACAAATTCACTTTCTTTCTGAAATTGGTTGATACTCGACCTTGGCTCTGCATGTCAGCTCCACTTCTTTTCCCTCTTTTAAATGCTGAGCATCTTTTGATATGTTTGGTAAGTCTCTATTAATCGATTTCCATCAGACTGCTAAAAAGACACATATCACATAGGAAAAATTGCATAGCTCTCCTTCCACGTGGACCTTGGCAAAAATAACCAGCTGCAAACAAGCAGGGATGCAGATTTTCCATGATTCATGCTGCAGAACCCACCATAGGCTGTGGGACTGTTGTACAGAATTTGAGCTTTCACGGAAAAAAAAAATGCTACCAGGCAATCTGATGGTGAGGGAAGTCTTCCCAAACAGGAACTGAACATGAATCAAGTCGGGATGACTCAGATTGTTTTTGTGATTCTGCAGAGAGACAATCTGAGATAATAGCTGGGTTGTGTGAACTATTGCTATAATTTATTACAATAAAAATTCAAAGTACAATGACTTACTATTGTGAATTGTTTTTTTATTTTCTGTCTATATATCAAAAGCACTCTAATATTTAGATTTCTAGCCCCTCTGTATGAATAAACACATATTTTAAAAAAATATATAAAAGTCCTCTGTATGCTTCATAGCAAATATGCAAATTACCATCTTTACAAACATAGCAACATCCCTTTTGTATGCTTGGTGAAGTGCACTTTGATAAGAAGACAGTAATGTGTAGCAGCAAGGTTGAGTTATGATGGGAGGTAGCCAGCCTTTGGACATCAAGGAATTTATAATTCTGTCGTTATATGATAAAGCTCAAAGCTTATGACTGAGCTTTCTAGGTGGTGGGGGAAAAAAACAATGACTGAAAAAATAAGCCTGGGCCTTTGCTTAAATATATAAATTAGGTTTGTGCTGCTTTGGATTCAAAGAAAGAAAGAAAAATGGTCTGTGTTTCACAACAACAAGTGTACTGTAGGCAGCACAAAGTATCAGTACAAGTAAAGGACATCTCTGCTGTTTGTGTGTTGTACACACAGGTTAAGTAAATGGTTTTAATTTAACCAAACAGGTCCCATGACTAAAGGTGAGAAAAATTCTTCTTTAGTGCTGTTCTCCATCCTTTGCCAAAAAGCTGTTCCCAATTGAAACTATATTTATCCGTTATTTACCAAATTAGTCAGCTGAGGACAAGTTGTTCTGAAAATGTTTGTTTAAATCAGCCAGCCAGGCATCAACAAGAAAAAGGAGAGGAGTGGAAAGAAGAACCAATATGGAAAAAAATCTGGAATTCCAGGGAAAACCTTTCTGTTAACTTTATCAGGATATAGTCAAGATCTGCAGTCAACAGAGAATGATGGTTCCTAAAATAAGAGAAAGAGACTAGAGACTGCAAAGAAAGAAAAGGCAGAGAAAGGAAAATAGAGGGAACTTCCTAGATTCCCATTAAAAAAAAAGGGGGAGGGAATGGAGGTTCAGCTGCAAACAAGAAGTGGAAAGGAATGAAAACTGAGAAAGTAAATTAAAATTTATGTATGATCATCGATTTTAATGGATAGAGATGTCAGACAGTAGCCTTGTTTGCAAATTTTCCTGAATAGGTCGTAGAGGCACAGGCTGGTTTCAGTATGGATAGGATATTGAAATAGCTGGAAAATTCTGAGAGATTATTCATGTCTGAAGCTTTGGGAAGATCACATCTGGTAGTAAAGGAAAGATTTCTCTTCAAATTTAAATTGTTTGGAAATGATTGGGGAATTTTTGTTATGAAATTATATTTGGAGGGGTTGTCCCTCTTAGAGAATGTTTTAATTTGCAATTTTTACCCTGACAAAACAAGTCCCATAGAACACAGTGAGTGTAGCGAGTAAATATCAGTAATGACCATGAAAGGACAAACACCACATAGTGAGCCTTATAGGATTTAGGAAGGACAGAATCTAAGTTTAACCACAAGGAAAGCCAACTTGTCAAGAAATGTGTCTGAAACAAAATGACTAGCAAATCCTCCAAAAATCAGTCTTTGCAGGGGGAGTAAATGTGGAAGGCATATTGTCTTCTTAATCCAGAACAGACTGACGCATCTTTTGAAGAACAAACTGAAATTCTTTCTAAACTATGAAATCTTGAAGGGAGACCAGGCATGAATTTACCAGCCAGTAAAAAGATCCTTTAGCCGCTTTCCTCTTGTCCCAGCCAGACCTCCACATGCTGCTCCCTCGTCTGTTTTTTAAATAGTAACATCCAAATATGCAGCTAGTAGAGAGATTGGTGGATGACCAACAGATGGGTAGTTGGTAGACAGAGGCCACTTAGTTTGTTTCTCCCACAGTCTTTTGGTTTGTAGTAGTTTTATTTCCCTTCTGTCCTTTTTGAGTTGGCTTCCAGCGCAATGAATGGGTTCCATTTTTAATATACCGTACGTACGTAGTCATAACTTTCCCTGTGGACATGGGCAAAGAGCTTGCAGCCTTGACAACCACATTATAAATGATGGAAGCATGTGCTGTTGATGCTCCAGCTAGTCGAATATTGCCCTCCAATATTTTCAGAGTTTACTACATAAGATGACCTTGTTAGGTCAGTCTTATGAACATGGATCAGGACAGAGCTGAGCTGTGACAATAAATATCTGTCATATGACATAATTCTTCTTGGCCACCACTTTCATGCAGCACATTCAGGTACCAGTGTTCTCATGTGTTGCAGCATCCTCCTCACTTTTGTGTGTTTGCCCATGTTGTGGTGTGTCTCTTCCCAGCCCCTGCTGCTGCTACCAATGCCCTCCTCAGGCTAGAGGCCCCTGCAAGCACACAGGCACCAGTCTGATTTTCCAGGACAGCAGTGTATTGTTCTTTCGCTTTCCATGCACATACAAAAGTGTTCCTAGCACAAAACCGAAGACTAATTTTGTCAGAAATTCTCCAGGTGCTTCAGGAATGCCATATGGAGAATACAACTGACAAAAGCAGCCATTGATGATGGACAAACTGTCACAAAGCTTTTCCTTTTCCTAGAGTGGAACTGTATTTTCTAGCACGCTACACCATTACCTCCCAAGCAGCAAAAGACCCATATAGGATTGCACAAAATGTCATATAAAGCCTTATTACGAAGGGGAAAGAACAATTGGTAGCAATGACCCAAATAGTTACGGTTCAAAAGCATCAGCCTGTAGTTCAAAACTCTAGAAGCTCTCTCGACATGAGCAGATCTTCCCTTCTTCATCAGCAGCTGAGCCAGGTTTTGAGCCAGCAGTGTTTCCAAACAAATTAGTAGTAGCAGAAATAATAGTAGTAATACTACCCGCCCCTTTCCATCACTGGAAGGATTTAGAAAGCAATCTTCCAGCAGAGCTGTGCCAGTTGCACACAGAGCGGGCAGATGCAGAGGACATCTGTTTCAAAGGATGCGCCAGCAGTGCAGGCACTGTGACATCAAATGCCAGCGTACAAAAAAGGCATCAGGAAACTCGCTGTAGGATCCTGTGGGGAGTGAACATTGTCCCTCCTGTGAGCAGAGACAGGACTGTTCAGTCTGTGTCACAGAAGCAACATGCATCCTCCATCCTGGTGTTCCTGCTGCTCCACACACACTGCACCACAGTCATACACATTCACTTCTACAAATATCAGGTCACCAGTGACTAATACGAGCTTTTTAAATCTTGATGATGAATGGTTTTACATTCCCAAAGAGGAATTTTGTGTACCACTGCACATTTTTAATTGTCATGTCTGTTTCTATAAAGCTGGGAGGATAGGCTAACAAAAATCACCTGTGGTGATGAAGGGCTTTGATTAAGGGCTCTCCAAACTCAGCTGAGAACTAGCTATTAGTACCCAAACAGGTGCCAATACAAGCCAGGTAGGAGCAAAACAGAAGCACACATGTTTCTCTGAGCTGAGATGTTCCATCCCCTCTCTCAGTTGAGCACAGCACTGTCTCAGGCACCACTAGCTCAGCAAGGATGCAGCTCCAGATGCTGTGGTGGTGTGGACAACAGCCGGGCATGCTCACATTTCTTAGTCTAGGATGCATCACGCAAGCTGGACCCCAGAGGCCAGCTCAGCTCAGAGCTATGGTGCATTATTGAGAGCCTTCCTTGCTCCCTGGGGAAGCCAGTTCTGCTCCAAGCTGTGGGAAAACCACAACCAGACCCCATGTTTTAGGTTTTTACTGCCTGCCCAGCCACATCATCAGACTACCTCATTTTTAGCAAATGATCTAGACATCAGTGAATTCTCCAGATATTAAAAGACTATCCTTCAGCCTGCTACACCACCTCTGAACGTGACCCCCCACCTAGACTGCAGCCCTTCAAGTTATCCTCCATTTGTTTGTTGGTGTGCTCCCTTAGATCTGCAGATCGCTTTGATTATTTGAACATCTGGAAGTTGTCACATGCCTTTTCTGACCGTGACCATCTGAAATATTACCCAGCAGGACTTGAGGGGAGACACAGTAAGGAAACAAAAACATCCTACTCATAAGAACATGTGGCAGAAATTATCAAATGACACCACCCCAAAGGGTAGTGCTATATATCCAAGCAAAGACAAACTTCCTCTCCATCCCCTAAAGCCAGGGCAACTTTTCCCATAATATAGACTCCAGACATAAAACAATATTACATACAAATACCTAAAGTATTTCTCATTAAACATTATGTTATTAAGGTTAGTTGTCTATTACTAAAGGAGAGAAAATATTTCTTTCATCCTCTGGCTTTCAAAACTGGAGAGTAGATCCTCCTCATACATGATTCTCAACAGGAAAACTTCCCTAAAATGGTTCAGTGCCTGAGGTCATTAGGGTGCCTATTCCTCGTTTGCCCGTTGTCCTTACAGGCAGAGTGCAGGTTCTTTGGTAAAGCTGGAGTGGGATATATAAAAAATGGGATTAAAAGAAGTTGAAAAACAGAGTCAGAGTTTCTCAGCAATCCCATCAGAGGCGGTAGGGGGCTCTGGAGAAGAGGAGAAAAACGAAAATCAATGCAACTATGCAGGTGGAAGCCAGGAAAATCAAGCAGGGCTTTGGGATTTGGTTTCTCATTCTTAACAAGTACAGAAATGAACAAATGAAGAACAAATGAAGCGTGGAGAGCAATACAGACCATACTGCTGCTGTCTGGCAGCTGTTAAGCAGTTATATTTTGGCCTTTGTCAAGAACTTCTCCCTAAAATAAGAAGTAGACAGCAATGGGTTTCCTTCTGAACAGCTTCTTTGCTTACAGATCATAGGTCCAAACTCTCATTGCCCTGGAGGAAAACAGGAACAACTACATGCTCCCATGAATTACTTCCAAACTCCCCTTCCTTGTGGCCAGCCAGCTGAAAGGGGGGCAGTCTTTGTTGGGGACATGATTCTAGTAGAAGTAGAACTGCTTATTCCATCAGTCCTCAGCCTCTGCGTGTCTCCGGAGTTGAATCAGACCTTGATGTACTTGGCTTTGCACCGTGGCTGTCACTATTTCTTCTTCCTCTGGGGGTACTTCATATTTGATTGCAAAGCACTCTGACTTTTTTCTTCTTAAACCAAGTACACTGGCTACTGAAGTAAATTTCGGACAAACTAAATATATCTTGGTAAAACTCCAACATCCTAGAAGGAACTCATGTAGTACAGTGACACTGGTTCCCAGGAATCCTCTTAAAAGCAGACGGTCTCCTCTGATGTAACCTGACAAAAGTCTTCCACGGGATATGACAGAAGGTGGTTCGTTTGTCCCCATCCAGGGGAGGGGACAGGGAGCGCTGGTGTGAGCGCGGCCACAGAGGCGCGGGGCGCTGCTGTTCCCTGGCTGAACCAGCATCCCTGTACCACAGCAGCATCCCTGGACCGCAGCAGCACCCCTGTACTGCAGCAGCATCCCTGGCCGCGGTTCGTGCGCGCACCCGCGAGGTGTCACTGCTGCCCCGCCACCGGCCCGGCCCCGCCCGGCGAGCACAGCGAGCGCCGCCCGAGCCGCGCTCACCCGGCCCGGGCTCCGGGCTCTGGTGCTGCCAGGGGAGCTCCCGATTGCTGCCCGGCCGCTTCCAGCATCACCGCGGCGGCGGGCTCACAGGAGGAGCGATAGCGCGTTGGTTTGTTTCCGACGAATATCGATCACTTGTCAGCACGTACATCAGCAGGACTCCGCATGAAAGTAAACCATAAATATCATATAGAAAAAAGAGGTATATGATCACGTCAGGACTACGGGAGGAAAAAGGAAGAATAGAAAAATCACCGGGCTTTTGATAATACCTAACTACTTTACTCTACTGTGGTAAAAAAAATTGCTTTGAATCCTTCCTTTGTTTTTGATTTTATGCTCTATTTAGTTTTCTCAAATAATGGGTTAGAATGAATACCAAAATAGTCCCATCCAGTAGATTTCTCTAATGAATATTTTTTGTAGCAAGCATTACACAGTTCATAGTAGTACTATTCAGATTACACATTATTCCTTGGCAGGAAACTGCAGCAGCAGTGCAGCAGATCAGTGCTGATACACTGGCCATGCTGGTCCTACAATGTCAGTATCTATAAAACAGAAAGTAGGACTATGCAGGGGATGGAGTTGCTAAAAAAAGCCATTTCTGTGTTACATGAAGGACTGATGCTGACTGCTGCAGACAGATTTTCTCTGGTAGAGCTGCTGCTGTATGGACAGCAGGCATGGCAAGGCCTCAATAATGAGGACTAATGACCTCCATCCTGGTGCAGAAGCTCTCAGGAGCTGAAAAGGATGAAACTCCTCTAGGCAACATCAAATGTCTTTACCACATTGAGAATGGAAAGGTTTTTTCTTGCATCCTCTTTCTTGCTTTCTTTTTTGCCTTTTTTTTTGCCTTTTTTTTTTCCTTTTTTCTTTTTTTTTTTTTTGCCCCCACAATGCTATTAGGGTAACATATTTAAAATCTTTATTTAGATGTAAAATAAAAGCAGCTGTTTTTGTTATTTTTATCACTCCCTCCTCTCTCTCATATTCCTTGAAGTCTTCTGGCCTGTAAACCTTTGGTTTTTTCTTTCTTATTTAAAGATACAAAATAATCAAAGGCACTCCATCTAGTCCATGCTTTTTGTGGAAAGGGGTTGTCTTCAAAAGCTTTCTAGAGACAAAGGTGCATTCTCAGCACATGCTGTGGTCTGGGGCGAGAGAAGAAGCAGGAGAAATCCAAACCATCTTTCAAAAAGCAACCCCAAACCCACACTACTACCCACCTTACAGAGATTCCACCACTGACAGCCAGCTAGCAAGCCCAGTTTTAGGAACAAAAGGTAACTGTATTTTAAAGCCAGTCTTAAAGGTTTCACATCTCTGATTTCAGTGGAAGTATGCTTTGGGGCAGGAAAAAGAAGCACTTCTTGCAGATATGAATCCCAAAGTACAGTTTTAATACAGCAGTGAGGTTTGTGAGAGTATTTCTCTGTTGTTCCACTTATCTCTGACCAGCAGCAGAAGAGATATCTAAAATTCATATCTTCTGTGTTTGTTTTCTTAGTTGGTCGGGGGTGGGGATGTGTCTTTTTTTTTTTCCAATACCACAAGTATACAGAAAAGGTAGATGATATGGGTCTGTACAATGGGAATTGCACTGGGAAGAAGCCCTTTCGAACACAGTGGAAGGCTGATATTCCAATTTTCTCATTACGGGACAAAAAATAAAGATGGAAGTGAAAATTTCCTTCTGCACACAAATGCACTGGTGGGAGAACAGCTTCAGCTACTCCCTTTAGTCTGAGGTATCCCACACTGTCAGAAAAGGATTAGGAAAACAGCTGAGAAAGAAATCAAGGCAAGAGAGATAAGGCAAAATTTTGCTAGTCAAGAAAGGTTACTGAACTACTTCGGAAGGGATCAAGGAAGGAGAAATGGAGTCACCCAAAATGACTTAGGAATTAAAAACTTAACAGTTCCCTAAAAACAACTTTCTGGAAACCAATTCCCTCATTAATTGAGCATATCTATCTAATTGTCCGAACTGTGTCAGCAGTTTACTCTATCATTGATGAAATTCCACATTTGTGCCTCCTCCCCCAAAAAATTGTATCTGTGATTTAGGCACATGAGCTTCCATAGGCCTGTTCATTGGTGTCACTGGAGCTAGCACCCAGACCAGTATGGACCAGGACTTAGAAATATTTCCTAGTCTTGGGTTTTAATGTTCATACCTGCCTCCCACAGGCACTTTCTTTGATAACAGACAGAGACATTCTCTGTCACTCTGTGGACACCCTCACCTCACTCTTACCATGGAAGACGCTCAACCTCCTTACTTATTCCGAACTGGGATGCTGGGAGTGAATGGCCCGAGTACCCACCCCCTTCCTTCCATCAGTCCTGGGCATGAGAACAGAGGAGTCACACTTTTTGTCTGTCTCCATTCACCTAAGCAGAGGAATAACTGACCTCCCTCTTATCTCCTGAGCTTCCCAGAGACACCTCCCCAGCAGAGTGGAAAGATGTCCCTGCCATGCAGAGGCACCCTCCTCCCCAGGACATTGCCCCACACCCCTTCTCCTTCACCCTGGGGGAGCAGTGGCTGTAGGAGGAATAGAGGAACAGGGAGAAGGGATCAGGGTGGGGAAGGGAAGGGGCAGACTGCTGGGAGAAGGATGGTCCCCTGAGATCAGGACAGAGTCAGAGGCACGTTATGCATCCACATCAGCCCCTGTCCTGTGGCTGATCTACCTTTCTTTTAATGCTTTCTGTTTTGTTTTGGTTTTATTTTCTAATTTATTTTAGTTCCAAGAAGGATAAAACAGAGAAGGTAAGTACAAAGAGCCTTAGAGGGCACCATCAGACCATGTAGGAGAGATCAATAGAGCAAGAATCAGAGGAACAAAGGAAAACAAAACATAAAATATGAAGAATCCTAAAAAAGATGTTACTGATGGGGAGGGGGAGAGAAGAAAGAGAATCTAAAAGAAAAGTTGTCTAAAGAACAGTGCATTAAAAGAGATGAACTAAAACAAGTTCATAGATTTTGGGTTATACATTCCTCTCAGCAAAAAGGTAGAAAAGTAAGTCACATTAAATATGTCATTGCCGCTCATCTTTTAAAAATGAAAGGGGTAAAGGAATAAAAAGGTGGATAGAACAGATAATGTGCATAATGAAATGCCTCATTTATGTGATATCCACACTGAAGGAGAAGCTGCCAGGTTAAGAGGAAGGGTGGGAAATAGCACCCCTTTTGAAATATGACATCTATAATGAATCTAACAAGAGATTTCAAAATCTAGTCAAATCAAAAAGAAAGCCAATGAAGGTGAATGCAGCAGAATATATTTTGGGAGCAAAGTACAATAAAAATTGTGCAAATGCCACTAACAAGGTAACATTTACCATCGTGTCTTAATATTGTTTGATATTTACTGTCCATGTCCACACTTGTAAATAAGGACTATCATCTAGCATTTGAGCAGGTTCTCAGAGTTTATTATCTGGACAATTTTTCTTTGCAATTTACACATACAGATCCCTTACAGCAAATAGTGATGATGTTACTCATTCTCATTCAAGTGTTTGTGTTAAAGAACTAGGCCAGCAGATTCCTCACTCTCACATAAAGATACCTGCAGATAAAAGGACTGCAAGTAGTGCACAGGTGGAATAAAATAAAAATAAAAATAAAAATTAAAAAAAAAAAATTAAAATTAAAATTAAAATTAAAATTAATCTTGGGAAAAGAGAAAGATGGTCTGAAAAAAGATGATGCTATTCAAGAGACAGCTTGAGGCACCTCACTGACCCAAGAAGAGTCAGCTACACACAAAGGGGAGCAACAATATACACTAGACTGCACAAGATCTGGGCATCACTGTGTCACATAAGCTGGCACAGTTCAGTAGTGGCTGTCTACTGCAAAAAGGGCAAGTCCTGTAGTCGTGTGTATGGGCAGAAGTACAACAATAATCCTCTGCCCTCCTTCTGTAAAACCCTGGTGGAAGTCCTGCAAGAACCATCCTCCAAGAAATTTGTATGAACCCCTGGCCCAGAGGAGAGTAATAAAGTCACTCAACACTCCAGAGAACACCAGTAAGAAAACCAAAGGAGGCTGCGATGTTGCAATGTCCATTTATGTTGGGGACATATTATTGTAGTGACTGCAGCAGCTTGGTCAAAAATAAAGGGATAAATCAAAGCAAGGAAGATTCTGTTTAGATATTAGGGAAACAAACTTCGTAGTTTCACAGATAATGACTGTCTGGAGAGACTCTGCAGCCCTCAAGTCGATGTCCATACGAACAACACACTTTGAATTGCGCACATGCCACTTGAGGACTCCACAGTCTGCAACAGCATGAGGAGGGGAATCCAGCCTCAGAGAACTCATCCTCTCTTCCCCTTCACCTCTTTAATATTGGGACTTCAGCATATCTTCGATTCACAGGAGACTAAAACAGTCTGTTCAGCATAGTCAGATCAAAAGGCAGACTGGTGTGAGTCACAACCACTTAGTAACTTACTTAAATGAATTGTGGACAGAGAATATGTTCAAATAATTTGCTGATAATTTCCCTTGAATACGTTTGGATTAAAACCTTATTTTCTTTAAATCCCCATAGCTATTAAAAATCTTTTAGCAAAATTCCTGTTTTATGTCCCTGCTATAATAAGTCCAGTGTTATGCATCTGCTATAATGAGTGCCGTGTTAGTTCTATGCATGATATCTTTAGCTAGAAGAGACATATAAAATATGTCAGTTTTAAAATCTAAATTCAAAGAGATGTTACTCACTACGCATAAAAATAAATAATTGGAAGAGCCACAAATAAATCACTGCCTTTTCCAACTCCTAGTTCCAATAGGAACATATGAAAACCAGCCTTTCCTCACTTTGGTGGTCCGCTGTGGCTTTAATCTTTTTCGGTAAATAACATTCTAAATGAATTCCTATAGATCTTATTTTCTGGAACTGGTTGTTGCCCTCCTATGTTTTATTTCTCAGGAGACTATCTGGCATTTATGTCTCATGATTTCAGACAATATTAGGGGTGCAATTTGAAAAAGGAAACCCTAGTTATTTTATTATTATTCAGTCTTGCTTTCTAGATGAAAAAAAATATTGTTGTTGGGTTTTAAGGCGCCAGTCACAGTTGACCCTTGCCTGATTTTTCAGGTTTTAATTCCAGCTCAGCATGACTGTGGCCAATAGGTTGGCAATCCACCAGCTGCATTCTGCCTCTCTTGCTCCTAATTATTCAGCTCTCCAGTTCTCCTCCCTTGTCAGTTCTGTTCTTGTCACCACAATTAATTCCCATTTCTTAGTCCTGTGTTCACCTTCAACGCATTAGTTTTTGGCTCGTCCCCACTACTGTTTCAGCTCAGCATTTTGCAATTTACCTCATCACTATTCTAAGTCCGTTTTTCTCCCTCTTTGGTTTTCTAGGGTTGAAGGACTGTTTTTACTTGCTTCTTACAGAAGAATGGGTGAATATTTTGCTGTTGTCAGGTAGGTACCAGGGTAACTTCTACCACTCCCACCAGCCATTTTCCTTCACAGGCTGATCTGGGAGCACAAAACCACCTGAAGTGTGCAGAAGCACCATCAAACACTTTATCCTGTAGGCTTTAGAGCTGTTTTATGTACAAGGATGTTTGGGGAAAGAGACCGACTGATGAACCCCAACTCTCAGATGAAAGTTTCATGCTCCAACCAGTTATTTTAAGGAATATTACAATTAATATGCCACATGGGGGTTTTAAGCTTATCAGGCAGAGCCAGGAGGCACTGACTAATGGCTTTTCCCTAGAAGACAAGAAATACAGTCCCTTCAGAGTGATTTTCTCTCTTGGTCCCTTTTTCCTCAGCAGATTTTTCCTGAGCAGATTCCTCGCTGACATTCTTAATTGGTAAATTATTGTGTAACCAAAGTCCTACTGCAGCTTTTCAGTTATTGTACAAGCATGCCTTAATCTGAGATAATCTTAATTCTTGAAGTGGATCTTTGTATAAATTTGAAACACAAATCTAGCTTTTCTCTGTGGGAAAGCAAAAGGAAGTTTGTGCTTGCTTGGAATTTCCAGTCCCAGTATTGTATCACTGGCTGATGACAGTGACAAGGCGAAGTATCAGAAGATTGCAAATAAACCTTTTAAAAATCATATAGTCACAGGATTGATTTTTTTTTTTTGGGCCTGGTTCACTTATATGTAACTGTGGAGTTGTATCACTTGGAACCAGCTTAAACAAAACCTCAACACAGCTCCATGACTGCTTTGAAATCCTTATTAGTAATTCCTGGTTTTACTTTAGAGACATCATGTTAAATCCTGTGCAAATAGAGGAAAAGACAGCCATTCAATGCAGGCTTCATATTTCTTGAAAGCAAATGTCCTGGATTTGTCTGGGATCGATTTCAGTTTCTTCCTGCTGGTGCAGTGCTGTGGTTTGTATTTAGCATGAGAATGCTGTTGGTAAGACACTGATGCTTTCAGTGTTGTGGAGCAGGTCTTACCCTAAGTGAAGGACTTTCCAGTTCCCCATGCTCTGCCAGGGAGCAGGTGCACAAGAAGCTGAGAGGCAGCATCATGAGGACAGCTGACCTACCCTGGCCAAAGAGATATTCCATACCACAGAACACCATGCTCAGTATAGAAACCGGGGGAGTTGGTCAAGAGGAGCTGATTGCTGTCTGGGGGGCTGAGCATTGGTCAGTGGGTGGTGAGCAATTGCATTCTGCATCACTTGTCTGTCTTGGGTGGAGGGCTTTATTCCTTCCTCTCTCACTTTCAATTTCATTAAGATTACTGTTATTATTAATATAAATTATTTCAATTATTAAATTTTTCTTATCTTAACCCACGAGTTTTAGTTTTCCTCTTTTTCTCCCAGTCTCTGTGGAGGTAGGGGGGAGTGAACAAGTGGCTGCATGGTTCTTAAATGCCATCTGTAGTTAAACCATCACAGGAAAGAACTAGAATAAGTACAGAATGGGTTCAGGAATACAAATGCTCCATGACTTTTTATCAACCAGTTGGTGTTGCAAAGTGATTTGGAAAAAAAAATTTCTTAGGGTGAAGTTGCATGAAATGCCTAATGCTTCCATTTGAAACATTAGGAATTTGAAGGAAGTGATTCGTTGAAGCAGACAGTGGTATTTAATTAGTTAACTACTAAGGCAAAGGAGGTAATATACCAGTTGATGCAATTGGTGGCAGCAGGAGTTTGGAAATACATATCTCTATTTGGCACTGAGAAGTGAAGCAGAGCTCAAATTTCTGTGGATTGCCTGGCCCCAGGCTTATGTCTCAGAGCTCACATTTCTGTGGTAAAATTAAATCTCAGTTTAAGATCTGTGATTCAGTCTGGCTACTTACTAAAATTCATCTGACCTCCCTCGGCTGTGAATATTTTGAGCTGGCCTGCATGGAGCTCTTGCTAAGATCTTGATAGGACCCAGTTCTGATAGGGTATTTCCATAAAAGCTTAGTGGAATTGTTCTAACAAAAACAGAGACACTTTAAAGCAGTAATTACCATCCTAGCTAGAAACCAGAAACAGTGGCATGTGAAAACAATGAACAAACAGAAATCCCAAACCTCAAGAAACCTCAACTGAGCAGAATATGGAGAACAGCCATTTATGGATTTGTAATGCATTTTGTACTGGGTTCACTCAGACTGCCTCTTTAAAGATGCTGCATTCCTGGTTATGGCTGCATCAGGCTACTGACCGAGCTGGTGGAGAAGTGAGTGCTCCCTGCAGAAGGCAGCTCAGCTCTCTTCTGCCCAGAGCTGCTGTGTGCAACAGTCTTGTCCCTAATGGCACCAATGCAGATGGTCTTCCAAAGCTCAATGAGATGTCTCTGGTTTTCAGGCATTCAAGTTGATTGTCTGCTTGTATCTACGACCATCCCACTTTGTGTGTGCATGTTTAGGATTCATAGTCCCTTTGAAACAAGATTCTCAATATCAAACCAAAGTCAGCATGACAGATGGCAGTAAAGTTGGCTGTCCTGAGTCTATTCTGTGCATTGCTAAAAAGGCTTTTTTGTCCTGTGCACCCTACCATGCCCTGGAGGTATCAACATTTTGTCATTTGACTTAGTTCCCATCCTTTCTTTTCTACTCTGAGATTCTGTCTACTATCCTTACATCACCTCTATCAGCCGACAGTGCTGTTTCTTAGGCCAAACAGATTTCTGGTTCCGGCTCAGATTAGCTTCAGAAGCTCCATATCTACTGTCTCACAGGCAACATCAACACATGCTCATAAATCTGTCAACAGGTCTCTGTGTGAGCAAGCTCAGCAGTGGACACACAACAGCATCCCTGAACAGAGCCCTGGAATTAAAATGACAGCCTCCTCCTGCGTTGCTACCCAAGGTTTACTCCATAGACCACGTACTTAGCACTCCCAAACCACTCCCTTTTCAGCTTCAAATGTTGTCTTGCATTACAAGTGACAGCAAGGAGAAAGAAGCACTGTCCTTCCTATTTAGCAATGCACCCTTGTGTTCTCAAGCAGCTTTGTCCAAGTCCATCCCTAAGGAAGTGGAGTGCAGTCTGTCCACTCTGCGGTAGCAACTGAATCTCTGTGCAGGCTGCAGCTGCACTGCTACAGAACAGGTCTAGATGAAGGAAAGGTTTGCTTATGCCATGATGAGCAAGCAGGAAAGGGCTCTCTGCTGCTAGCTTGATAAAAAGGAAAGAAAAAGTAAATGATTATCAATAAAGTGTGTTTGATCGGGTGTCACTGAGAGAAAGAAAATGCCATTTCATGTCACTTTTTAGAAAGCACAAGGTGTGTAACTTTTGGGGATCATTTTCCTCTTGACTAATCTTCAGATTCAATATTAAAATCTCAAACTTCCCAAAGGAAAGAGATTCTGCATATTTTAATGAAAGATAAAACAACAATATAAACATACACAAATTTACAGAGAAAGGATCAACTTTAATACATCTGGAGTAAAAGGTGTTCTTTTTTTAAATATGGTATAAAAATAAATGCAAGAAACATTAACAGAGAATATACAGACAACAGACAAAGACACAGGCTTTCTTTCTCAATGTGAATACATCAGTGAAATGAAACCTTCTGTGCTAATTTATTGTGCAATAAATGTGATGCCATATGTATATTTATTAATATATGCATTTTTTACATTTCTTCCAGTTTTTGATTGACGTATTTTTTTAATAAACTGTGCCTAGCAGAAGCTTTTTTTTCACTGTACTTGAGCTTGCAGAAAATAAAAAGACACAGATCCAGCTTGATATGAAGGAGGAAGTGAGCAGACAGTTTTCGAAATGGAGGCATCGAAAGGCTAGAGAGTCCCTCGGAGTCTGTAATGCCTTAGTATACACAAAAGAAAACAAGTCAGGTCCTTGCTCATGCAACATCTTGTTCTACTGTCCTCTGAGTCAGGCAATCAGTGAGCTACAAAGTATGTATAATGATTTGAGTCTGCTTCCATGCTACAAGGTGATCCTTTTAGTAGGACTGCACTAGACTGGTTAACCTCTTTGATGTGAGCGATTTCCCCTGAGGAAAAGATAAAAACAAAAAACAAAAACAGAAAACAGAGGCATGATCACTGCAAACCTGTTCATCAGCAACCACTCAGTGTTGCCACATCACTCTCAAATACTAGGGGCACCAACTGGAGTCTGTCAAATCTTAAACCACAGGAAGTCCTTACACTTAAACACCTGCACTGCCAGCCAGCCAGATTGTTTTACAGAACAAGCCAGCAAATATAAAGGCCATTTTTGAACGAGATTGGTTTTGGCTGATGAGAAACTGAAGTTTTTGCTGTCAGTCACACCCAGAACTTGAAGGCCACTGCAAGCAAGAGTGCCTTGTGCTGCAAAGATGAATGCACAAACTGTGGTAGCTGTGCAGAGGACAAAAAAGCTACTTTCAAGTTAAGGTAAGAAAGTAAGAGGCAGATTGCGTATACGTAGGAAAGCAGCTTTTCCATGAGCACAGCTATACATTTGCTGAGACCATATTTACTATTCATAATGAACATTGGTCAGGTATTATTACATGTGACTGCATAACACTGCTTTGAAGGTGTTGGATTTCCATATATTGTTATTTTCCTCATCATTCCTGTTGCAAGGATGTGGTTTCAATTTTTTAACAAGTTCTTTTAGTAAGGTATAATGACTGTCCCACAAGAGCTAAGTCTACAGCGTGAAGAAGGCGGTGTAATGTATGTCACCCTGCTATATTCCAGGCAGATTTGAGCTTTATCTGAGCCAGACAGAAACCACAGAACCACAGGAATTAGCTCTCCTACAGCCACATAAAAGGAGTTAGCTCTCCAAGGGCCGTCCTACTGTGGCTCTGATCCAACAGAGGCAGAGCTGGCACAGCAAGCTGACATCACAGGCATACCCTGACAATGTAACACAAATATATCATAAAATATTAAATAGAAAATGGCTCTAACTCACCAGTTAGATATTTAATACTTACATTTATTATATTGTTCATTTTAAGTGCCCAATTCAGAAATATCAAACTGATTTCAACGAGAATACAGTAAAAAATACTGTAACTATGGAGAGATGCTTCATTTTCTGCAGTAAATGGTAAATGAACTTATTCTGCCATATCAATAAATTGTTAAGTCATCTGCAGTGTTATAACTCAGTGGAATTACACAATTTAATATCTATTGTCATCATCAATTAAATTTAAGCTCACAGGGATCTGTAAGTTGGTCTTGAGCATTAACTCAAATGCAATGTATCAGACTGGGTCTTTGTAAAAAGAAGAATAACTATTTTATTCTTTGTGCTGTGAAATACAAGTTGAACAAATTAAGATGAATATTTCCCCAACAACATAATTTGAAAGGAAACTCATGATTTGCAATGTTGGCAAGACTGCTCATCCATCAGGTACCCCATATCACCTGACAGTATTAACACCTACTTCTTTGAAAGATGGAAAGTCTCCTTCCTGGCACTCTGTCTTCCCTCTATCTGCCACTTTCTACCTATATTAAATTCACAGCTTCTTGATACTTTTTAATCCTTAAATGATGTTTTCCTCTAATGCAGCAGGTAAGCTGTTATAGTAAGACATATTTTCTTTTTAAATAGTCAAAAAAGCCTAAACAGTAGTGTGGCCTTGGAATACAGTTTAAAACATCAAAAACATTTCCGAAATTAATGTTTTGTTAGACAACTTTGTTAGACAATTCATAGCTTTGGATTCTAGACACAATCTCAGAAAATAATGCTTATCTTTGCCTTTCATTAACTTACTTGCAGAAAATAAAGTTTACAGGTGTACAGGTCTGGCTTCTTTCTGTAAATATGAGTTCCCTATAGTACTGAACTGCATAACCCACTTAATTAAAATATTAAACCCAGGAATTCGTGATTAGTTACAATTTGCTCAGTACTACACTGAAAAGCTGCATAAATGCTTGCTGTGGTATAAAAATCTGTGAAATAATTGTTTGTTATTATTTGCAACTACTATTTAGGAGTTGCAAAATTTCTGGAATTTCTAGATGGACAACAAAAAATTCTAGCATCTCGGGAATGAATTATGTTATCACATAAATTAGGAAGTCCTCACATAAAATCAGGCCAAAAAGTAGTTATTAGTTGATCTGATTTGTGTGATTGTTTTCTACATGTTGTCTGAATTTTCTCCTAGAGACACAGTGAGCTGCCATGACAATTTTTTTCTGTATTCCACATAACTTGCTCCCTGGATATTGCTGATCTTTGGATACTTTTTCTCCAAAGCCTACAGTGACCAGGAATTCTCTGGATGGCCCTCTCCTTCAACTCCCCTCCCTGCCTCAGAGAAACCTCCCTCTGAACAACAACAGCAAATCGTCTTTTTCCATGCATTAGTACTTCTAATTTATCACAAAGTTGGAAAAGTGACAGCTTAGAAGATACACCCTCCTTAAGAGATCTTAAATGCCTACTCTGAATCATATTAAGTTTTCTGATTAGGAAAATAAGTTTTTAATACACAGAATCCATTGCAGCCCCAAATACGGGATTATCACATCTTCTTATTAGATCTGCAGGGACTTTTTATTTTCCACTTTACAAAATATTCCTTTCAAACTCTGTTCCAAGTATACTTTTGCTTTAGCTCCCTGTGGTAGGGTTTAATAATTACTGCTTCTAGATTTCCAGATTTACTTAATTTACAGACTGATGTAAGGATCATCAATTGTAGGTCATAATTTAAGACCTGAGCCTAGCTATTTCTTTCAGATACAATATTAACAGCATTTCCAAAAGCCAGATACTGATTTGGGAACCTGCATCTAACAGGCCAGTTTTCAGAGTTGTAACATATGAACATGTTTCCTGTGCTAATGAGATTAAAGAAAATTAGGAGGGAAAAATATCAGAAACAGTAGATGTTTATCTGAATAATGAAAAGGAGATCCTTAATATTTTCAATATATTCTTGACATCAACATTTAGAAGCATATGGCCAAATTCTAAAGATAATTAGGATTTTTTGACTGTATTAGCGCACTTTGGACATAACAATGGTAACTATATAAGAATTTTACTAATAATGCAGATGCCAAAATGGAACCTGCCCACATACCCTGACAAGGGAGTCAGAATACGAGAAGGCAGCACAGCAGCTGGAATGAACAAGAACATCTAAAAGTACAAAATCAATTGGCCTCAGCATTCAGTCCCTATTTGAACATACTAACTGCTTGACATAGAGTTGTCTTTCCAGCTTTACTTCTAGTGAATTTGGGATGCAAAATTGTAGAACTATGTGCAGGTGCTGCTAGATACAGTGGTGCTGACTGACCCATTTATGCAGCATGACACTAATACCTCAAACAATGCAGCAAAAAAGTCAGCAACAACCTCCATACATATGTAGCTTAAAAAAAATCAATATGAAATCTCTATAGGCATTGGAGTTGAAATGTATGGTAGAGAAAGATCACATCTCTTCCTTTTAGAAGATTAATTATTTACCTTTCTGCTAAGCAACCTCAACTACTCTGTTTTCATGTTTCTTTATTGCTAGTGCAGGTGCTACTCCTCAGGACCTAAACTGGTAGCACTAGAAAAGAGAATTCCATGCATCTGATGGGGAAAGAGAGGTAGTGTCCTACTGTGAGCAAAATGAGATGTGGAGGGAGAAGCAACTCTCCTTGGTCTCAGTGTTCCCCATCTGCTCACATGTGAAACACCTGCAGCACACCATCAGCTCAGCCAGATCAGCAGGGAAAGCTTCCAAGTGACATTGCAGTGCACTACACACAGAGCTGGCGTGTAAACAGCCCCTGACAGGAGCACATCTGGAGAGACATGGCAGAAGAAGCAGTAAATCCCTTTCCATGTTGAGGCAGCCCTTGCTCTACCAGCACAAGGGAATTGCTTTAGCAGTGCTCTGGGGTTCAGAATTCTGCTTTAGCTTCCACAGCAGTACAGGATGCTGCTGTCAGCCATCTGTGCAGGTGTATTTCTCTTTCAGATGCAAGGAAGGGGACAAGGTTAGTATTTACTCAATTTAGGGCAGAAGTTGTCAGCACAGCTGCAGTGCTAAGTGGTTACATGTGCAGGGAAATCCTTCTGCCTCTGGCTGAGATTTGCAGCCCTTTGTTCCCTTCTCATTAGGGCCATACATGTAATCCTGCAGTGATCTGAAGCAGGAGACAGTGGCTGAACAACTGTTTTGGCTCACTCCAAATCCAGTGACATCCATTTCTTTTTCCTTTTGCACTTTGCATTTACTGCTGAGCTGCTCTCATTTGTGATTAATCTAAAACCTCTTGCCAGATGGGGTAGTTTGAACTTGAATAACCATCTAAAATGTAGGTTTCCAAGGGACAAATGCACAAGAAAAATATTTTTAGTGTGTTTGTCCTGGGCCTGACTCCTCTAGTTTCCATACATCTCTGCAGTTGTCATTCCTGCAGATAGCCTAAGAATCAGGCAAATGTTTTTCAGCTGTAAAATGGCAGACACTGGCCCAGTACCTGACCAGTCTGTGCTGGCTCCTCACTTGGATGGACCTGGTTGTGAAACTCCTAAGCTCCTCTCTTCCAGCACAAAGCACAGCAGCTTAGCTACAGTCACTGCAGAACAGCACAAGGAGGCCAGTCCTCACTGGCATGCCCTTTATCATTTTCCTCTGTGGGCATAACTCTTAAAAAAACCTCCTAAAACTAGGGTTTTTTACTAACTAGTAGGCCAAATTAAAATTTTCAATTATTTATTTTTTCTTTTTATTCAAACATGAATAAGACATCTCTTTCTGAAATGGAAAAGGCCTTCATTTCTACAAACAATTATTATTTTCATTCTTGTTTTGTATTTGTCAAATAAGTAGTTCTGTGATTTATATTTCTTCTGACTTGCTGGTTTTTTTGTTTAAATTTTGGGAATAACCTGTAAGTAAATTCAAAATTAGATTCCACAGTTGAAACTGTATTGAATTTCTTGGACAAAGCTGTACTTGAGAAAAATCTAGCCCTCAGCAGGGTTTCACGACTAGATGGACTTTTGGTCTGGCACAGTGGGGCCTTGTGTACACAAGTTTTACCTATTCATATAGAAAAATTTCTTGATTAACAGATGAGATTGATTATTTATCTGCTTTGTTCCTCTAGAAAAGGGATAGATTTAAACATGAAAAGAGATTACACTTGTTTAAACATCTAGAAAGTCTATGACCCACTCATAAGAACTGAGGAAGCTACTTTTATGAGTTTTGATTTCCATCTCTAAGCCATAATTCACAATGTCATGTTAAGTGACATTAGATTGAAACGTAGTGAAAATGTACTCTTTTCAGTGACCTTTGAATTTCACATCTCATGCATGAAATGGTCTATTGTTACTGGTTTGGAGGGGGAAAAAATCAAAGGACTCTGGTCAGCAAGTTCTTCCAGGTAAGTGGGAGAAGACAGTTGGAAAGGATACAAGTAATAAAACGTATAATGGTTTCAAACTCTGAATTATTAAATGGGGTCTTGTTTATGAGGTTTTGAATGGAGATAATTACAGATTGATGGCTTTCTAGTTGAATATATGAATTGAACCTGGTCTCATTTTGTACTGGCTTTTGTATTTCCCTAAGACCTCACTTACATACAACAAGAACCTCCTTTTTGTGCTCTGTATAACTGTGCAGTGACAGATGAAATGCTAACACTGATGGTGGTGTCTGAAGTCATGGCACCAACACATGAGGATGGAATGTCTCCCCCCACAGTTCTAAGGAGGGAGACTACCCTTCTTTGCCCCAATAACTTGGTTCCTGGTGGGATGATAAAATTTGCATGGGGTGGAAATTAAATTAACTCACTCCCCGTGTAGAACAGGTCCCTTTGTCTCAAGTGTTCAAGGCCAGTAATCACAGCTAAGCACCAGGCTGGGGCTTACAAAGTCCTGCTCAGTCTGCCACTGTCACAAGTCCTGCATGCATATGAGAAGTTACAAATAAAACTGTTCCTTAAAGAACCTCTTTGCTCCCATCAACATCACCAGTGTATATTCACCTGCTTTTCCCTCCTGTAATGTAGATATTAGCACTTGAGGTAATTTTGCTGAGCTTTTAAATTTTTTTAATAGTTTTTTCCCCATGTGAATTCTTCAAAAGAATTTCAGTTTTTAAATGCCACAGAAACTGCTGATTTCAGTCTCTCTACTGCTTTAGCATGCAATGAGATCCTCCTGCTCCATGACTCCAATTTTTAACTTCCCTCGTGCCTTGGGGAGCTGCAGGTGACTGGACTTTCATCATTCTCAAAGAGAAAGCTGAAGGGCTGAGTTAGGCAGGGGGGAGCCCAGAGCACAGTGTCACTGCTCTCTGTGCCTCTGACTCAAACCTGTGACACACATGGCTGACCGTGTTAGTCCAAGGCTATTCACTTATCTGATGGCTTCATTCCAGTACTGCTGAAGTGTGCTCTGTATTTTCACACAGTACCTGGGAATGTAAGTGAGGCAGACCAAGGATAGCTGGGGTTACTACTCAGATGCAAACTATAAAGTGTTCAGTAATAAATATTACATATAGCAAATGCCAGTTTGCTGCTACTTCTGTATACTTTATGTGAATGCAGACCTAACATTATCCATATTTTCTGCTTCAGACTGCTGAAGGCATTAGCAATTTTGTACCATAAAATCTACAGAGCAGCTAATTAGGCAGTTTTAAACTGAGCATTTAGGCCTTTCATGAACTGCACCAACTTACTGAAAATTTTCTGGAAAGAAAACCCTTCAATGTCAAAGAAATGCAGACCTGAGCCTACTGCATAGCTCCACTTCTGGTTTTTTTCCATCAGACTAAAATAATGACTCATTACAATAGGTTATTTCCATACAATTAATGTAATAGTATAGAGTAATTGCCCTCTACAAAGTTTCTAAACTTTCTAGTTTAACAAATGATTTCTGTAGCAAGGATAACCCAATTTCATTTAACACTGATCAGGAGCCTCTTAGAGTCAACAAATCAGATAATGAATTACAAGTCCATTTGTTCAGACTGAGTCCCTAGACACAGGCAAGGTTACTGGGTTTTTATTAAACACTTCAAATGGAAAAAAACAAGGTCTAATTTAGTTTAATACAAACCCACTTTGATATAACTGAGGAAAAAAATCCAGTGAAAATTAGTCTAAATATTTCAAACCATCAGAGAAGAGAAACTGTAGTTTTCATCTCACTAAGTCAGAGATGATAGCATTTATTTAGATTGTAGAAGACCCTTTTCACACCTATCTTCAGCATTAATCAGTACAACAGACCTATTCCACAGTCCCTCACTTCACAGTTGATCAAGCTAATCAGTACACTGTAGAATATTCTGGGAAATGTTTCCCTCATCCCTGCTGGTTGGAACCACTGTACCGAGACAGATAATTACATATTGTAAACTCATCACAACCAAGAACAAGAGTGGAAGAACAAGGATGTCTGGTGGAAAGAGGACCTGAGGAAGTGGGTGACATTAATTCAGCCATCTCAGATAAAAGGTTTGCATTTGAGCATTGTGATATTCTGGATTAATTTGCAAGCCTCACAGCTGTGAGTCTAATAGAGATTATAAATCTAACAGTGACATGTTTTTCTTTCATACCTGACCCGACTTGACAGACTCCACCCAGGTTAACAGGTAGTAGTTGGAAAAAAAGCAAAACCACAGATTTTATTTCAGAGTTTGCTCTGTGAAAAAGAAAAAAAATAAAATCCCCCTCTTCTACCAAAGTACTAATGTCCAGAAATCCTCTTTTCTATCCAATTTCTAGTTCACAGCTGGCTTATTGGGCCTGCCTTCTATCTCTGGCATGCTGCTATTCTGGTACTTCTGCCCTGAGATTAGAAAGGATGAAACTCGGGCAGGGCTGCAGGGCACAATGCTCCGGTGTTTGTGCCCAGAACTGCTGGTTTATCCATAAGGCTGAGGGATTTCAGCATCTCCCAGTCTTGTCTTCACATTTTCCCTTTTTGCTCTGTATTCACAGCCCCTCTACCTGCAGCTTGCTATTTCCTCCCTCATGGCCACCTGTTTACATAATGTTTACCACAGCCAATTTCTGACCCCTGGGCTGCTCAAAATGCCATGAATAAATGTAACATTGCAGCTTGCCAGGCACTGTAACTGGGAAAAAGTGTGGCTGTCAGAGGTCCCCGATGTGTTACCCAGTCTATGCACTCTCTTTGTAATTACAGACTTTTTATTAATATGGAACTTCCTACTGAATCGTAATGGAATTATCAAGTATAGTGCTATCATGTATAATGTTGTTTTACAGATCCAACCTGTTTAGACAACACACAAATCACACTGCAACATGCTATGGCAACACCACCATGCAAAACATAGGGGTTTTTGTTTCAAACATTGGGATAGTTTCCTTTTTGGCTGTTTATTTACTTTTGGTGTCCTTTACTGACTTTGTCCCATTGAATCCAAATTTCTTCCCGATTACAGTGGATTCAAAGCATATTAGAGGAAGCCTTTACCTATAAGAAAGTAGTTAAAGAATTACTGTTTTGTTTTTAAAAGTGAGATATTCCCACAGCCTCACAAAACTTTCACTGTGTTTGTTGTTTTGGGTTTTTTTTGATTACTGGACAGTATATATGTATTTCTTAAATGACTGAGGCAACAGTCTTGAGCCTCATTACAGGAGAGAGAGTTTCTGACAACTGCTTCTCCTTCCCTAGAAACTAAAAAAACAAAAACCATGATCTTTGCTGAAAGCTCTTATGTTGTTCATTTCAACACACACAGCTCCACTAACCAGATCACAGAAAAAGCCACAGACGCACACACACACACAGCAGCGTCACCTGCACAATTCAACAGACAATGCAGACAAACTCGAGTATAATCCAAGATCTTTCTACCTCTTTTCATAACAGGTTAGTGCTCGCCCTCAGTGTTGGTGTACAGTTTTTATGGCATGGAAAAATAGGGATGTTTCTGCCCTACAAAAATAAATGCGTTGAATTCTTTAGTTGGAACTCGCACAATGTAAAAAAAAAAATCTCAAAGAAACTGGATAAGTAAAAAGAATCGCGAGTATCACGAAATCAATGGATTTTTTGGCAGGTGGAAAAGAATGCACACACAAAATCTACCAGCCTTCATTTTTTTGCCTTTGAGAAATAGTTTCCGAAAGTTATGCATTGAAAAGAAAAAAATCAGTTCTTGTCATCCATAATGAAAATTAATCCAAATCAAACCCTTGCACATAAATAGCATGAATTCTTTGGTCCTGTAGAAGCTGTTAGACATTAAGGAAGATGGGAAAATTATTAGTGTGTTTTTTTACCCTGTGCCCAATTGAAAAAAGGGGGACAAAGTCTTTTTTAATAAAATTAAAAGAAGACAGGATGGAAATCCAATGTATTCAACTGTTTTAGACTTCGTATTTTAGAAGGCATCAGAAAAAGAAACAACATCAAGCATGTTTTCACAGATTCTTTACTAAAATTATAGGGGGGGAAGTGACTAATTTCATGCTTCCTAATGCAAAAAGCATGGTTCCCAAAGGTCCATTCCTCCACGTGTGACTCTTGAGATCAGTGGGAAAGGGACTAGGGAGGAGGGGTTGTAATGAAAGCACATTATAAAGCTGTCATTCCCAGGAAAATTCACAAGCTGTGATGAATACACGTTTAACCATCAAGTTAGAGAAGCAAAAGGGAAAGTAGGGATCAATGAGGGGAAGGGGAGAAGGATGTCCCATCAGGCTTACTAGTCTTCCAAGGCAACAAACTTACCACATTGCGTGTGAATTTCTCAAAAGATGTTCGACGATCCAGAGTGTTTTCCAACTTAAATTTGAAATAAATAAAACAAAAGAAACAAAAAGAAAAAGGAGGGGGGAAAGAAAAGCAAGAACAATGGAGTAGAAAAGAAGGTTTGATGTAACAATGGACTGCAAAACAAAGTTTGTATAAATCAGGAAGCAAAAACAGATATGAGGCTGTAATGGGACTTGGCAAAACAGGGGATGGGCAAAACAGATATAGTACTCGACAAAAATAATTTTTCATGGGGATCAAATTGGTTTGAATTTAAAGAAAAACTGAAAGTAAAAAGAAATAATGAAGTGCACATCTTGTGTTAATGAACTGACATTCACAAACTTAAGGACTTCACACGGACAGTTGAAGCTTTCTGGTATTTTCAACATCTCTCTCTATATTGGATCTTCAGAAATCAATGTTTGAACAAAAAACAAAATCACACAGTACTTTCATATACTTTTAAGTTGTCATTATTAACAATAGAATGCTACGGTGTTAATAACTACCTTGTTCCAGTAACAATTGGGGCCCTGATTTTGCAAGGCACAGGGCTCCCAGCTGATTCTAGGAGATTACTGTTTAGAGCCCACTAATAGAATTATTTATCATCATGGAAATCTGCATTGTACAAGCTGCTCCACATACTCTGGGCTGTGGCTATTCAGAACCCATTCCATAATCTGGACTTTTCTAAGAAAATATTACATACCAAGACATGAAACTCTGTTTGCCAAAGTGTGACATGATCAGTCTTTCAAGTCAGATTCCTAGCCTATTTAAAACTATTCATGTAGTAATAGGGAAAGAAACAAAATTAGGAAGCCCCTATATTTATAGTTGAAGCTAGAAGATATTCATATGAATAAGATTGTTTCTAAACACATTCTGTAGCTTTCATAGGTGGAATAAAGAGAACAACAATTATTACATAAGCAAACTTGCAAACATGAAAGACTATTCTTCTGGGATTTTATTTTATTTTTTTTAATGTATTTGTAAAGCACTTTGCAATTTAAGGTGCTTCATAACAGAGAAAACAGTACAATATGGGATGTAAAAATAAAAATAAGTTTTGCTAGATTAACTTATTGAAACATGCCCGCATGCAGGATATATACACATATATGTATATTGAACTCCTGTGTGTATGTGACCCTCCAAAAACGCCAAGCTGGTCACCTACCAGATATCCAGTTGCACTGGCACAGGGGAGAGAAGACTGAGTATTGTTGCAAACATAACCACTGCTTTGCACAGTGGCAAGACAAAGGCAAGATGGACCAATACCTTTTTCTTGGCCTGTAGCAGCTCCTGGTAGGCACTGGATCGTATAAAACGAGGATAAGAATCACTTTTCATCAGTTTGTAAATGTGCTCCTGAAAAGGAAAGGAGGAGCTGTTACTCCCATAGAAGAGGACACCTGTGAAATGGGAGGCAGCCACATGTCCTGGCTGTGGAATGCACACCAGCTAGCACTACTGCGAATAGGAAGTATTACAGGATAGCAGGTTTCAGCTCTGAAGCTAAGGCTTAATTGCTTTCTATTCTTAAAGCTGAAATCCCACCCATTTCTTATGTATAATTACACTGCACACCTTTAATTTATAGACCAAATTTTCCAGTACAAAATTATTTTCTAAGAATTCACAACTGAGTCCTAGCTTCAGGTCCAACTTCAAACCTTCCTTACATTAGTTGGTTTAGCTAAGTGATGAAATTAAGAGCTGTGGGTCCTTTCTCATCAGATTTTCTGAATTTGTTTCTGGAGATACTCTTGTGATTTCAGAGACTAGGATGAGATACTAGGTTTTCAATTCAGCACCATAAATAATGCTTAGGTTAGTGAGGATTTCCCCTGGCTACTCTTGAAAACATCCTTTGACAGACGTTTAGTCTGCTCTCCAGCTAACAATATAAAAAGGAAAACACACATGTAAATTGAAAAACAGTTCCAGGCTAATCTAGTTTTCTAGATATTAATTCTTCAGAGGTATATGAAAATTTGGAAATCTTTATTCAGAAAATAAATTACAAGAGCAGTTTGAAAAACTTTTAATTTTGTAACATTCTAATTTCTGAAAAAGATGAAAAAAAATCTGTGACATAGAACACTTTGTAATTCTAGTTCTGATTATATGCTAGATAAAAGATTTTTAGAAAAAGCAACCAGAATAGAAAATACTCTCAAAAATATTTTTACAAAATCCTGAATCAAGTTAGCTATTTTCATGTAGTTTTTATTTTACTCAAATTCTATTTTTTACTGTAGGAAACATGTAATGGGGACACAGCAATGGTGAAACTGTAAGCAAGCTGGAAAGAAAATACTGTTTCTCAGCTTGGTAGTGCATAAAATTAGTGAACACAAAAAAATTCAAAACAAACAAGCAAAAAAACCCCTAAAAAAACTCCCCACCTTGTCTGAAAATTAAGGCAAGGTAAAATTAAAACTGATATTTAATTTTTGCTGTATTAGAAACCGTAAAAGTTATTCTAAATGTCTTTGATTGTATTTGTTACATTAAGCAGAGCAATTCTGATGTATATTCAGAACTTAGACTGGTTTATTTGGGGAAGGTTTTTTTTCACTCAGTGTCTGGGAAAACAGACAGTGCAGTCAACAGAGAGAAGAAAGTGGTGATGGGCATTAAAATTTTATTTCTGTACAAGAAATATGCCTGTAAAAGCAAGAATAAATTGGGCTGTATTAGTATTGTTAATGTACACATTAGCCAGGACATATTAATGCACATATTTAGCACAATCAGGCTATTTTTACTTACGTGTCCCATTTTAATTATGTGTCTGCATTTGACATGGAGTTTCATCTTTCTGTATTTCCAGTCCCAAAATGCTTTTCATACATTTTTAACCACAATTAAATGACCCACCAACTGCCAGAATGGCACACCAGTGATCTCCTTCCCATCTGGAAGGCCAAAAAAATCCTGTTGCAGAGACAGAGCCCTACTCCTGACAAAACCCTCCACCTCAGATGGGACACTTTAAAGCTCCTAAAGCTTCAAGTGAGAACACAGCAGGTGCAGCCTGTCCCTTTTCCAGAGAAACTGAGGTTTACAGGCTTAAGGCTTTTTGCTGAACTGGATGAACTAAGCAGAGGTCCTCTCCAGGTGGCAAAGTGCTGCTTGCATAAATACCGAATACTCCATGTCTTTTATAAATGAAGAACAAAATTACAAGAGAGACCTGGCAGTAAAAGGGTATTGGAATTTTACACTTATTACTGAAGGAAAAAAAAAGAAAGGGATACTGGCAAGGATGTCCATTACTTGCCCAACTGCAAAGACATTTTTTAAAACCTTTAACCTTGCTCTCTTGTTTACTTTTGCCATTTTTGTCTTTGCTGTACAGTGCTTTCTTAAATCTCCAGGGGTCAGCAGATGTAAGCAAAAATTATCTGTTTGGTTTAATGCAGAGTACTTTAAAACAGTTGCTATGACATAGGGTCTAATGAAAATTTTATTGTTTCTTCATAGGTTGCTACTCTTATAATGGAAAAATTAAAAGGAGGTAAAATTATTCCCCCTCATATTTAGGGCAGAGGCATTCTCCCAAAAAGTAGAAAACCTCAATTCAATTCCTTTCTCTCCTTCATGGGGATGTAGGAACATCTCCAGACTCCCAAGATGATGACCTAATAATCAAGCTGTAGAAAATTCTGCAGGGATATGATCGCAATCTCTCCTTTTGACACCATTTCACTTTGCATTAATAATTAAATTTTCATCACTCGGCTGCTGATGAAAATGGAGGATGATACCAGTTCTGCTACTTTTACTGTGAATCCAATTATTTTCTGTTCCTTTTCTCAGAAGTCTTCAAAGATTAAATATTAGTTATAAGTCACACAAAGTGCTGCATTTAATACAGAAGTGCTTCATTTTTTCTTCACTACGTTCTTTCTTCTCTTCAGAGTCCACTTGAAAACTCTATATCAAGCACAGAAGTTTCATGAAGAACTTCATATGCCTCATTAAAGAATGCTACACGTTTGCATTGCCAAAATGGCATTTTAGGAAACAGCACATTATCATTTAATTACCAAATACATCTCATTTTTGTACATAGATTTCACTAGCCAATATTCCATTTCAAATGTCCATAAACATGATTGCAAACTGACCTGAGCATCTTCAAATGTGTATCTTCCAGGTTCCTTCACATTCTGAGTGGTTTTGTCATAACTTTTTGAATCTAGGTTGATAGCGCTGGGTGCACCCGGAGCAAGAAATTCTTGCCAGATTTCTTGGACGCGAGCAGGAACTTCACGGATAGGCCTCTTCTTCAGGTCTTCTACTGCTAACCAGAACCTATGGCACAACACAGCATCTCCCAGCTCAGGATAACCACTAATGAAGTGCCCACATTCTTCTTGCTCTTAAAAAAGAAATGAACTAACTGAAGTTTTCACCTAGATATGCTAAAGTAAGAAAAAGCTGAGTGATTTTATGTTGGGATCAGCATTCTGGTATACTGTCTCAAGGCAATCAATCCACCTAGGGAAGCAATTATTAGAAGGCTCTTCATGGGATGGATTATGTATGGGTAACATGCTTACAGGAAGATTCCAGGTTTAGCTGGAATTAAACTGAGACTTCATTTTGGCTGAACTACAAGGGCTTATATTACTTATATGCTGACTGCTTTTTGACATTCCTTCAAAAACTAATAATTTATATTTTTGCCATCTACATGAATCTGAGTCCTAGTAAATCCTAAACTGTGTAACTCTAATTTTGTTACCACAAATCATGCATATATTGGAAAAGCATTTGTTTTGCTAATTATAATTTAATTTATCTTTTCAGCATTCCATTTATATGCATATTTTTGCTGAAACTGCTGAATGGAATTACACATTCTCTCTTTCGCTGCTGAGCAAACCCACATTGGGCAGGCATATTCAGTGCAGCCAGTTCACTGTATCCTCATTCAGTCTGGAGCAAGATCACTAAAAAGGTCCTGAGCACTTTACGATCACAGCTAACTAGCTGTAAGCTTTATTTCATTATTTCTTCTATTAATGTTCAGACTTTCTCATTGCACAAAATAATCCTAAATTAATTTAGGATCCCATTCTTAGACCACTTAGTTCTCCCCCAAATCCAAGCGCTCGAATAAAGTTTGACTTTGGTAAACATGCAATATATACCATTGCAACTTTTCATCTTTGCTCTGACACAGGTGATCCTATGAAACAGATAAGCTGAGCCTTGAAGTAATTTAACTTTGAAATCAGCTGGATTTTCCAAGGCTCACAAATAGATTGAATGCAGCTTTAAAATATGGTTGCACCCTGCTTACACTGTGAGATCAATTTAAGCTCTCTTAGCTGAGTTCAACAAGGATGGGATAGGAGAGAACAGTGAAACTGTACTCAGACCCCCAAGAAAGCAAAATGGCACCACCCTCAGTCCAAATTCTAATTTAGTAATTGCAAAACACTTAAGAAGGGATAGTAAAACATAGCAAACCTTACAGTATTCCTGCTATAAGATATTCTTCACTTGAGAAAATTTACCTTTCAAGAAGCAATTATTCCTTTATAGTCCTATTTTGAAATTTCTTTGAAACACAGATGGAAGGAGTCTGTGTCCATTTTCCACAGGCCAGTATGGTCAGCTTCATACTACCAAGAAGACTATTTTAGGTATTTCTACAACCTTCAATTTCAATAGTACAGAAGCACTATTTTTTCATCTAAGATTCTCCAAGAGACAGAGAAGCAATATTGTCCCAGTTTTACAAATATATTAAAAATGTAATGATGTATAGTGGTTTCTCCAAGGCCACAAAGCGGATCTGTGCCAACAGAACTCCAGTTTCAAAACTTCTGGGTAGCATCACTTTTACATATGAATTACAGTGTGAATTGAACATAGTTCTGCACAGAGACTGGGGATGTATCCTGAGAATCTGACAGCAATGCAGCAAGAAGAAATGCCTGATAACTCAAGTTTAAAAACTGCAAAGCTCACAAACTCTAATTCAGTTCACTCTCTCAAATTTGGGCAACCTACTTTGGTTTCCTTAAGCTGCTTTCGATATTTGCATTTAAAAGCACATATCCTGCGGTGCTAACCCCTTCAAGTGCATCTTCTGGGATTGACTGATTGCTCATGTGTCTCCAAGTCAGGTAAGGAACACAAAAATGAAAGGGAAGGATGCTCTTTGTAAACACACATTTTCTCTCTCCCTGCAGACATCCTGCAGATCTAGCTCAGAGATGTCATTTCTTTTTTTGTTCCATTGTATTGCTGCCAATAATTCTGGAAATCACTGCAAACATGCCTTAGGATGCTATTTTCTTTTGCTAGTAAACTGTTTTCATATAGTAAGTTATACTCAATTATGGGGAAATATATGGGAGATAAATTTCAATAAATTTCACTTCTATGTTTGCAGCATAGAATAGGGAGGTTGTATAGACCCATTCTTACAGGCTGAACACCAGTCCTTTGATAGATTAATTTAATTTTACCCTTCTAACAATAGCATTTAAAGACTACTAAAAATGTGAAGCTCTAAATATAGAAACTTCTCTAAAAGTGGGAAGAATTATGATTTCTGTGTTATGTCTAGGGTGCTTATTTCACAGCCAACACACATTTTAAGATTTTAATCTACTTACTTATCTTTTAAGAAAAGATGCCTGCCCTCCTCCCACAGAGAGATGAATTCAAATATTCGCAGTTAGGAAATGACAAAAATAGGGCTGCCCCTTCTTGCGTTTTCAAAAATAAAATTTTCCAATATCCCATGGCAACCATTAGCACAGATGAAGTTGAAATGGAGTCAGCAAGACCTCAGAACAGGGCCTCAAATCAAAAGAGCTCCCTGTCTCATGAGCTGTGACCAGAGCAAGGGAAGACTCTTGTAGCAAAAAGCACATAGTCTGCAACATTAACTATGTGCAAGGGCAGGAGAGGGAAGAAGAGGAACTGCATTAATGATATACAGCGACTTGGTGCTACTTTATGTAAGGAACTAGAATTCAGTCTGGCTGCCCTTGATGAAACTGCACCTCCTGTTGGTGGAGGTTTGCTTTTGCCATGCAGATCCTTTCCAGCAGATGTTCAACACTGTTTGAACAGAGACCTGAGGAGCTGCTGTCCTCTACCCCAGCATTTGGGCTGCCACATGCTGGGTCACACAGCAGACACACAGCAGAGTGAGAGTGTGTAATGTAAAGTAGTAGCACATCCAGCCACATGGACTGGTAAAACACATGTTGGAAGGTATCTGGGGATTATGTCCTCCAGCTGGATTACTTTCAATCCTCATGGAAAAATAGCACAGCTGCAACACAGCTTCTGTCCCATTAACTAACCTAAATGTCAGGTGCAGTCAGATTCCAGACCAAGCTAATCAGTTAAATTTAGCCCACAGGAACAAAGAGTGAGAGAAAGGCTGCAGAGGCTCTCTGTGAAATGTGTGAGCTATAGTCACTGTGGAAATACTGAAGTGGGAATTAAGTGAACTTTGCACTGAGTGCATGTGACACAAGTAAGAGGCCAGACCTTTCAGCATTTTCACAAAAAGCAAATAAAAACCTAAACAAACTCTATGAATAAAATCACATAATATTTTTCCAGGGGCAGGAAACACTGCTCTCTGATTTCTAGATTTCACCTTCTTGCCAACTACAACTTCATAGTAGAACTGAAGCATTTAAAGAATATGACAGAAAAACTCATTAAATCTTGCAACTAGTTCTTTCTCATCTACTCTGCAGAAATGGCAAATTGCTGGCACTTGGCATTTAAGCTTGAGTCTGAATGAGAAATAACTCACAGGCAATTTCAGCTTTGAGGATTAAATTTTGGTCAAGTTATTAGCACCCACAACAGGGCCTCATAATCACCAGTGTAAAGGATAAACACCTCACAAAATGTCAGCTTGCAGGGTTAGACAAAAATTATTGAGGGAAAACATCCAAATCTAGCAAATTTCTCAGTCCCTCTCTTCTTTTACTGGAGAAAAAGAATGCAAAATCCCTTTTCCCTACTATAGTCACACATTACAGACCTAAGGAATGAGCATCAAAGGAAGGGGGCAGGGGGTTCAGTTGCTTTTCCTTATGCGTATCATGGAACCTAACCTGTCATCACTCTCCCTTCACTAACCTAGGAGGTTTTTCAGTCTTAGGGTTGCTTTGGAGATCACACCCACAGCAATACAGCATAAGGATTTGGACAGGCTTTCAGCTTGGCTGGTCTGAAATTATTTAATCTTTACAGGCTGCAATTCCTACAAAATAACCACTTGGGAGCAAACCTATAGTCAGCATATAAATATTAACTCTCCAAAGAATTCTGTTGCACTACAGACAAAGGAAGGACAAGAAGAGGAATACAACTCCCTATAGAAATTAAAGACATTAGGTCTCCAGGTGCCATGCTGCAATAAGTTTGATTTCATAAACTCACTCTCTTTGAAAAGTACTTTTTTTTAATACTTGGAAAACCTTGTGACCAAGCTCAATAGCACTGGATCATGCTCAAACTTCAGTCTTGTGAATTTTAAACAATGGTCACCATTTTTGTAATAGGCATTGGGAATTTCATAAATCTATTATCCAAATCATATGTTACTTTAGCTATTTGTTCTGTGTATTGAGCAGCACACAAAGCAGTTCTTCAAAAAAATCTGCATGGTAACAAGAGATCACAAGAGATCATACCCTGCATTAGGTGAGTGCAGAATCCAACCTCCAAACTGCAGTCACACTGTAATGAAGCTGCTGCACTGACAGAACCGCTTAGGCAGTTTTATTCCTTTGCTATGCTTTTCAACACTTCTTCAGAGAGTGAAATACTGTTAAGCCCCATTTATAGGCAAAGAAAAAAGCACAGAGATACAAAGTAAGAAGGGGAAACCTGCTCATATTCCTGATCACTGCACAATTCTTAGTATTAAATGACAGCTGAAGTTCCTTCATCCCTACTGCATTCTTTAAGACAGGATATGTATCCACCAAGAATGATATTCTCAGATACCTTAGACACTCAGTCAAAGTTAATGTAACAGTAACACTGGGAATTTTTGCTATATAAGATCATTACACTTGAATAGAAATGGTCTATCTGGTAGACTTATTTAATGGTTTTGGTATTTGTTTCACCAAAATGAGGTATAGCACATCTAATCCGCTAATAGTGAAGCTCCTGTCATGCCTGCAGTCCCTGCTGTATCCTGTGTACTTGGCTTGAAAGCTCAAAAGCAGGGTCCCAGCTGCCTATCCAACTATAGGCTTTACAGTGTTGTACATTTTATCATTATTAGATCTGTAAAAGGACAAGAACCAGTAATTGATTTGAGTTCATTTTTTTTGCAGTGGGAAGATGTGGGTGGACATAATTATTTTTCTCAAAGTGGCTGTCAAAATAATAATTAAAAAAATACCACTAAAACCCCCCAAATTACCATGATGGAGTTAATGGGTGAGCAACAAAAGCGATCACCTTCTAAGGTTTGTTTAGTGGTAATGCTTGAAATCATCAAGCTTTTAATTTTGTTATTGACATCTAAAACATTTTGACAGCTATACACAACGAGCTTTACAAATTCATGTTTTCTAATCCAAATTTACTCTGTGAAGCTAATGGACTGATTTCCCTACAGTTTGGGAATTTACAAACATAATTCTGAGCTTCTGAGACAGTTTCCCTCCAGTAAATTATCACAGAAAGCATCTTTTCAGAGCAAATTTATCCCCTGCCTGCCTGGCCTTTAAGATCATATTCACTGTTCCTCAGATATTATATTTTATAATGCCAATTTAAGAATTTAGAGGAAGAGACAAAAGAGTAGATGGCATGTCAAGGAATCATCTCTGAAGAAATTTCTTGAGGGAATTTTTCTAGATCAGTTACTTGGAGTTTGCCTGTATTTAGTGCTGTAAATAGGATTAGACGAAAGAGTTAGGGATTATGTGGGTAACAGTCCAGTTGGCAGAGAATCAAATTAATCACAGAAAAGCACCAAAAACTGCAGCACACACTGGGCTCAATAGGTTCATGTTTGAACAGCTGCTCTGCATAACAAATCACCAGGGTGCTCTTTAAATAATATTTTTTTAAAAATTATTATTACCTTTCCTTTTCTTGGTATTCTGATTTTTAAAAATTCATTTTACCAATTGGAGCTTTTAGTAAGAAAAATCTGTATCTGTGACAAATAAAGTCATCAACATATACATACAGGTCAGGCTGTATTTGTGATGCAAAGTTAATGTTTGAATATGAACATGGTCAGCAACTTGGAGAACTCCAATTATTCTGCTGACAAATTCAAACTAACAAGAAGGAGATCTGTGCAATTACTTGTCATTTATAAATCAACATCATAAATATTAAATGCCTCTTGTAAAATGCTACAAAAGCATAATTTTAGTATGAATGGCTATGCTGCACCACTTTAGAGTGAGAATTGGCATAGGAAAAAAGTGGGTTAGGATTATTCTGAGTTCTAGAATGTAAATGCAAATAGGATTTTATACTACTTATGTTATTGGTCAATGGAAAGTGATACAGATGACATCTGACAAGAAGGTGGAATTAAGAGAAAAACATGTTGCCTATACTTTTTGCACTATGCTCAGCTTAATTTGTCTGTCTGTAGAAAGGCTGTTTTTAATCTCTGTGAAATAACTCTTACTGTAACATGACTTTCTTAGAACAGCACAAATAAAACATGCTATTAACCAATGGATAGACTATCATTTTTAAAATCAAATAATTTTTCCCCTCACTTAAAAGTAATTGTGTAAATACACTTTTAAAAACATACCCTATGTGTTTTGTACACTAGGAATAATTTTCCATTTTACAATTAATGAGGAATTTGAGAGCTAGATGTTACCCTACTTCAGCTATGTCAGATGCACAAGTAATAGAATATTGGTGGAGATTTTCAAAATGATCCCCAGAAACCAATCAACCTGATGAAGGTCTGAATTTTACTTTTGAAGGGGTCAAAAAAAGAAAAATATCAAGGAAAAAAAAACCAAAACAACAAAGCAAAAACCCGATGTAACTTACAAGCTATTAAAATATAAAGTAGCTCGCATTTACCTTAAATTTTCTGAACTGAATTCTGACTCTAAGAATTTCAGGAACTGCTCTCTTCCCACAGGGTCTTTCAAAGCTTCATCCATGCCAAATCCCCATCGTTTCACCCTCTGCTGTCCTGGCTCTTTGCTACAGAAGAAAAAACAACAGAACTTGAAGTGAGCAATACTTTGGTGTTCTAACAACCTGTGCTCATGATTTAGACTAAGTCCTAAAGTTCCATGGTTTTCTCACTTTTTAGAGTGCTCACATCTGTGCAATATTCAGCAATGAGCAAACAGACTGTTAGTACTTACATAGGATGAAGGTAATACACAGAAAAATAAAGATTTCAAACTAGGAATGTTATCAGATTTTAAAAGCTGTCTTTTTTGTTTTACACCATACTAGAAGTCTGGAAACTGATTACTGTAGCATTTCACTCAGTTTTATTAATCTGTAGCACTGCCTATCTTACGAAACTGTAAAACTGGAAAGACCAAAAGGCTACTGCATCACCCTTCTGCCTCAGTATTTTCCTGCAGTACCTCTGTCTGAAATCTTCACATTTCCAGAAAAGTTGTTATAATCCCTTACTTTCAAGGAAGAAATAAAATTGTATACCTTGCCTCCAGTTCCCAGAAAGTGGTGTCATCTGATATCCAAGGGTTTGAGGGATCAGGGGGCACAAGAAAAGGATCATATTCCAAATACTGCTCTGTATAAGCTAATAGACTAGGAAAACAAAAGTGTCAAACATTGTCATGTCAGGAGGAGAAGAAACCTGACCAGGTTACCCCAGTTAACAAGTTACCTTGCACCAACCAAACCACGTTATTGTGTGTGCACACACTCAGAAGGCAGCTGCAAGCTCAGGCTGAAATAGGTTTGCTCATGCCATTTGAAAGTGGGCCATTGAAGAAGGAGGGGTGACCCAGGTCTACCAAGAGTAGAAATAAAATAAGCTTCCCTAATACTTTCACATAGCTCCATTTAAGGTTCCTTTAGGCACTAATAAATTAGATCATAAAATCTCTTCCATGCATATTTGTTTCCATAAAGGAACATGTGTTATATCCCCGTGGTTTTAATCATGTGTTTCCTTAAAATCTCTTCTAAACACTGCATGTTATGCAGGTTATATTTATTGGCCCTGCAGCTGCTAGTACTCCTTTTATTTTCTCTTAAATATAATTAATATTTGTATTATTTCCTAATCAAAGTACACTATTCCCAGGTTTATTATTTTAAAAATTAAATTTTTTTTCACAATTTTTTATATTCAAGAATTGGTCTGACTCAGTTGCACACACTAAAAACTCTACTTGTATTTTGGTAATTTACATCTCCCATTCTCCTTATTTATGCTTGCTGTTTCCTTTGGCCTCATAACTTTTGTAAAATTAATTACAAGTGAGGACAACTACTCTTTCTTTTCAATTCCTATCATATTTAGCATACATGATATTTTTTACTGTTCAGCAAACAAAAAAATCTTAACCTGCTCTCTTTATAAATAAATACTTATATGCATTTGCATATGTGTGCAAACACACACATATATAAGTAGACATATATGCACAAATGTTTATGAAAAGATGAAGAGCAATTTGTATTTGGCTTTATTTCCTTTACTAAGCCCTATGCAGCTCAATTTTCTCAATGTTGGGCCTTTTGTTTTATTTGCTTTCTAGCCCCTTCCTGACAAGTTTTGGTCTTATTTGGAGATAGATTCCTACTAGTGTTACATCTCTGACCCAAACTGAGCCTAAACTCACTTTGTTCAACCACTGACTGAACTCCACACCAGCAAGTTCCCTTGCTTCATCAGTGATTGCCCTTTGGAAATATCAGAAAAATAACCCCAGACCTATTCCCATTTAGCCTCCCTGACAATGAAAGGCGAAACTTGTGATCACTTGGTCAGAGGCTCTTTCAGTGACTTGTGTTTATGAGAAATGTAGCATGAAATATCTGGAATATTTTTATCACTAAAAGAACTTCATACTTCTCCACTTAAAGTAAACTCTCATCAGTCAGTTATTTCTATGACATCTGAGTTCCCATGTCTCTCTTTGAAGAGCTATTTCCTGTGAATAGCTCTTTGAAGCTATTTCATACTGACATTTTCCCCAATAGTTATCAGTCTAATTGAAAAAAATAGAAAATGTGACAATATACGTACCTCTCTGCAACTTTTGACATTTTTAATCTATGTCTGTCTAATTGCATTTGCCAGTGCTTAATCTGGAAGAAAGGAAGGCAAAGAGTTTTATGAGTAATTTATTGCTTGACTCTATTCCTATGACTTTTTTTATTAGGGCTGTAATTGAACCCTAATTTATCCTAGGGCACAGAAGAGAAATATATCTGAATTAAAACAACATTTCACCAGTGTGGCTCTAAAATAAGTGGAAGTTTCCATTCAAGATAAAAGATCATACAGAGACAAAAAATGTGTCCAATATAACATTTTCCCTAAAGGTTCATCAACAAAAATCCAATTAGCCTTTTTTTAGATTTTTGAAGAGAACTAATACTTCTTCAGACATTTACCTTCTCCAGACTCTAACATCTCAGGAAAGATTAACAAAGTTTTAACAGTAGATAAGTGTGTGAACCTATGCATGCATACATGGAGTGGTAAGTATACCCCAAGCCTCAAATGAATGCTGAAAGAAGAGCAAGCTGTCTACAGCTGAAGGGGCTAATGGGTGTAGCTATACAATGAACCCACTCACTGGCCTACTTCCCACTGCCTTTAAGTGTTTAATGCATGATACAAAATGGTTTTATCTCACTAGTTTTGATGAAATTACATGCCTAAATCCATATACCTTGAGACAAGGAAAAGGTTTATTAAATGATTGCAACAGCCATTTTGAATAACTTCCCAGTTACAATAATTTTTGGGTTTATATCTAAAAAGTTATTTCCTAAAAAGTTCATTTAAAAGTACATGTTTGTAGTTATGTTCCAAACCTCTTGGTGTAGCTCATCTTCTGTGGGTGGCTTAGTCTCTGGCACTGGCGTGTGCGTAGGGCTGTGACTTCGAATGTCATTTTGTAAGCCATAGACAGACTATGCAAAAAAATATGGAACAATTATGGTTGCTTTCAGACAATGCTTTCTACACACACTCATAGTAACTGTCATGGTTTAGCACATTTTGCTCAAGAAGTTAGACAAGATCCTCTTTCCCTAAAGAAACTGCAATAACCCGTGCACTCAGATAAAATTGTGCTTCTGCACTAGCGTGTAAAATAAAGACTCCCAAACTCCCACAATTCCATAAAGCCACACAATAAAGGATCTACTTTTATTAGGTCTCTATATTAGCATCATAGTAAACATGGGGAATGACACTGAGAGATGCTCTCACAGTAAGGGGAGATGTTTGGTAGATGGAGTATCCCAAGAGGTGCACCAACATACGGATTATTTGGATGATTTCCAAAATTGCAATTACTGTCTGGTAAATTACACTAATCTGGACCTTTCACTACCACAAATAAGCCAAGCTAAAACTTTCTCTAAATCCACTTTCCTTCTTAAAACACACTTTTCTATGGGTCAACATGCAAATGCACCTCAAAGGAAGTACTTTAAGGTAGGAATCAATCTACGTGGTTATGGTGCAAAGGATTTAAAGGTGTTGAGCCAATCTATCTGCATATCCCTAGAGAAGTTACACTCTAATTACAATCTAATTTAGATAGAGCTAATTTCTTCCATAATTTCCAGTCATCCATTTTGGGCATAATTGTAAAATAGAGACACCCTTTTCATTAAGACCAGGACAAGAACTGCTGTTAGAGTTTACGCTGATTTTTTTTTTTCCTTAATTACTGACAGAAACATTTTAATATGCTTTATTCAGTCTACAAAACAACATGAATAAAGCATGCAAAAGTGAATTTTAACTTCAAAATCTCTTTGCATTTCTCCAAAATCTCATGTGATAGCATTTAATTAGCATTAGCAAATCTGTTAAAACTAATTCAACTAAGAGCTTATGAAATATTAACATATATTCATGCATTTGTTCCTTGCAGCTGTAAGAAAAAAGTGCTTTAAGAAATTATGGAAATTCATTCTATGAATTTCCTCCACCCCCTGCTTTTGACATAAGAACCATACTTACCTTTCTTGTTTTATGTGGATTTCTCATTCTTGAAGATTTTTTTATATCCACTTCAGTAGTGTTTACACAGCCAGGCTATTAAAAGAAAGAGAAAGGAAAGCAAAAGGCTAAATCTGTGAAGGAACTTCTCTGAACTACTCCTCTTCAGTGTGCATGAGTGAAAAATAAATTCCACACCACGAAACTGAAATAAAATAAATTGCCAAGATAATGGAAACAAGTCAGTTTCTGCTTTGGTTTTGCCAAGAAAGCCATTCATTACATTCTAGCTATCCCTCCAAGGAGCATGATTGACCTAATGAGACAAACAGAACTGTGCAATATTCACCTCAGCTGTGAACCCCAGGCTCGCTTCAGGAGCATCTGGTTTTGGGTCAATTTTTAAAGAGGATCTTCTTTTAAAACAAAATAATAATTAAAAAAAGGTACCAAAATGGGTTTTGTTTCTTCAGAAAAGAAAGGAAAAAAAAACGAACCAAAACAACACAACAGTCTTTTACAGCCTAACCAGAAGACGGACAATCTAAATAAAATTACTCTCAACATACCAGATTTAGGTTTCAGTGCTTCATTCTCACAACTCTGTGGCCTCCCAAAGCACACAAGTACTCAAATTTCTCCTAATTCATCTTCCTTTGACATTTCCCTCTAAGTACAAAATCTATGCGTAAATCTGTTTTTTACCCACTGCTGGAAACAAATAATAATAAGTGTTTTGCTCTCAGGTGAGTTTTATCTATTGATTTTTGAGGGATTACATTTGATACTGAGTGGAAACTACAAAATCTGCTCTCTAGGGGGAGCAGATTTTTAGTGAAAATAGGCTGGGTTTTTTTTAATGGAAGCAGCTAGGTATTAAATTTACTTGCCCCACAGCCAAGCTGGACTTATTATTGCTGTAAAGATACAACCTCTGTCTTCTTATCAAAATGGAAAATGCTTTATGTGACTGGAAATTTAATAAGACAAAAATTTTAATTTTTTTTATATAGGTTAAGAATTTCTTATATAGCTAAGAAAAAAATAGCTTTCATTAAACAGAGCAATGGTACTTTGCCTCTGGAAAATACTCTAAACAACGGACTGATATTTTTTTTTAATCCAGTATGGTGTTTGTCAATTAATAAATAAATAAGTTTCTGTTTTAAAGTAATAAATTATTGCACATTTGATCATATAACATTTGAAGTAGAAACAGTTCCTTATTGCTAATGATAAAAATAGACAATATTCTTAAGGCTGAATCTGACACACTGGAATTGGGATGGTAACCTTTGTGCTTCTGAAGAAAACTGAGAGATTTTGAACTCAGAAATAACTTGTGAATCTCAAAGAAAAAGACAGGTTGAAAAATACAAACTTCTGCATGATGGTCAATTTAAAAGCAGAAAGCAATTTCCCTTGCTTTTTCCGTACTGCTTCCCAGGCAGTATACTGAGATATAAAGTTTTAAAAAACCAAGTGCATCTACTTTAAGGTTACAGCAGCAGCTGGCAGTGAAGAAGGCAGGGGCTGTAACAACATCTATGGCCTTTGAATGTAACAATTTGAATAGCAGGCACACTTACATAAGGCACAAACTGTTATTTGTTCGGTTTTCAGTTATGGTTTGTTAAAATCACGTCCTAAAAATGGAGTGGGAGAAAAAAAAGGCATAAACCTCATCTGAAGCCCCTTATTTTTAAAGATTTCAAGCCCACCAGCAGTAAATTGGTACGGACAGATCTTGCAACTTGCCTGGGTAACTTACATGCCAGAATTGTGCAGATTGATGCAGGGAGAACAAGAAATTCTGGGAGACTTCTAGAAATGAAACAAGGGCAAAGCTTTGGCTGGTTGCAAAGCAGCCCGGCCCAGTACTGACCTCCTGCAGCACTCAGTGGGTTCTCACAGACACCTGGCTCTTCAAAAGCCCTGGCACTGAGGTGAAGTTGCTCGGGCAAGGGCACACAGGAGAGGCTGTGGGGGAGAAGCTGGGCCAGGGTGGGACTGAAGAGAAGCTGACAGGAGAGCAGCCCCAGGAAGGCAGAGGCAGGGAAGCATCAGGAAGCTGCAGTGCAGAAGGGGAGGTGGCTAAAGGGGGTAACCACTACTCTGACAACCTGGTGTAACAACAGGAGTTTAAGATACGTATCACTACCTCTATACAATACCATTCTCATAATTTGATTTAAATTAAATGACTGGAAGTACCTAATGTAGTTTGGGACACAATTTATGCTTTTTTCTCAGCTGACGTATATTTATTAAATTGTACTTGATACAAGATTTTTTTTTTTTCCTGATGCTGCCAAAGATCATCTGTCAATATTTAGGAATAAATATCAAACACCTTTTCAATTGAAATAAACACAAAAAAAGTTGATTATGTGAACATTTTGCTAAAATAACTCAGTCTTTGTGGGAAAACCTTTGGTGAACAACATTTAATATTATTTGTATGCCCTCATTAACATAATAAGTATGTGTTTGAATACAATTATGTCCAGCTGTGTTTTCTTTTTGTGTTGTTTTTTTAACTGTACTACCATAGTTCAAATAGTGAGATGCCCATCAGAGTGCTCTGCTGCAAGAATCCCATTTAGTGTGTGGTATATAATTTGCATACTAATACTGTAAATAGTTTTCAAACCGATTTCCTGGAAGACTTGAGAACTCTTCTATATGTGTAAATAGAGTGCTTATTTCTTTCAGGAGTAATGTTCTGTGTGAAAACAATTTCCCCCCAACACATACAGAAGAAAGCCTTGTGACCTTCTTGAAATTATCATACAGCAAGATCATAACCAGGGCAGAATCTGGTCCTCATCAATTTTTAAATATCTGGGTGAAAAATTGTGATACATTCACTTAGCTTTTTTCATCCATCTATTAGCATGGACTTATCTCAAAGTACAAATGCCATTGTATTAATTTTTCATCAAAGGACAGGTCAGTCCAGTCGTAATAAATTCACTGTTGATATAAATGGATACAGATAAATAATATAAAAAAAACCAAACCACACATAGAGGAATTTCAATCCCTACTTCAATTATTGGATAACAATGTTAGTATGAATTCCAAGCAGCCCCACTTTCTAATGATGCTGTCTAGGAGGATGCATACAAGGATTCTGCTAAGAAACACAAAAGAAGGAAGAAGCCTTGTCTGTAAGCAGAGAATGTAGCAGAACATACGTGCTTTGATCTGGCTAGCACTTGATATTAATGTTCTATCCCTGATAATTGTGGCAACAGTGAATAAATTAATTAAGCCCTTCTAACAGTGTTACAGTGTATTAATTTTAGGAAACATGTAACAAATCTCTGGAAGAATTAATTATTTGCATAAAATGGCACACCTGAGCCATGGTACATTTCCATCCAAGCAGTGCAGAGTATGGAGTATTCATAGTCTGCTTGCTGTTCAAACTTGCACACTCCAAATACCCTTTTTGTTGCCTGGCCATATAGCCCAAATCAACAGCTGTTAATGCCTTTTCTGTATAAAACTCTGTTTGTATGATGTAATTCTAAAAAGTGCAAAATGCTCAACAGAAAGTAAATTAATATTTATAATTAGGTCAGCTGAAGTTTTGATGTCTTTCTTTTTCTTTCTCAAAGAAGATGGCAGTTAAACTGTGAATCTACTTAAGCCAAAATAACCAGAAGTTTTCTTGTATCTGAGACAAATATACCCTTGTATGTGGGAGGGAATAGGTTCGTGCATTCCGATAGGCTGGGAACTGTCTGTGTGTATTGCTGCTTTGTAGGGAATGATCTGAAGGAGAAGCTGAACATGAGTCAGCAGTTATCTCTTTGCAGCAATGCAGACAAACCACATACACAGCTGCATTAGCAACAGCTTAGCCAGCAGGCAAAGTGTTCATTTCTTTCTACTCAGCATCACAAAAAACTTCTGGAACAACAAGACTACTTTTGAGCCTCACAAACAACACAACAAATATATTTCAAATGGGAAAATCCAGTGGAGGAACAGACTTTTTTTTTATGCTTGCAAAAGAGGAGAGCTAACCACTGCCTTTTGTGTCTACAGGGGGGCTTAGAGAGATAGATCTTTTCCAAAGGTCCACTGTGGAAGGACAGGAGACAGTAATCTGAAATTGCAGTAAGGGAATTTCCAGTCAGCTATAAAGAAACATACTTCACAATCAAAGTAAGAGAGGCTGTGGAATGTCCATCCTTGGTGATTTTCAAAACTTGTTTAACCCAAGTGCCTGGACAATCTTATTCACCTTAGAAGTCAGTGCTGGTTTGAGCAGGATGTTGGACTAGAAGACCTCCAGAGGTCCCTCTCAGCCTACACTTCTCTGGTGCAGCCTGCTCTTCACAAGCTGCAGGGAGTGAAATTCAAATAATCCACTTTACAGAACACTCCAATCAAGCATTCACATTGGTGTGAAATTCATCTCTCTGCCTTCCCCACCCCACAACAGCAGAGTGGAAACAAGACTCATTTGCTTCCTTACTGCTGCCCCTGCCCTGCAGCAGCCTGTCGTGCATTCTCAACCCATACAAACAAGCCTCGCGTTGATTTAAGCAAATGTAATTTCACAGTCTCTTTAGCTAAAAATACATAGGTGCTATTTAAAATAATTACCTCATTTCAGTATGCACACCCATAAATTCAGAGTTCATTAAAGCAGTAAATATTTAGGTCGATTGATTCACATACCTTATGCAATTTCATTGCATTTCAGTGTCAATAAATTACGAAATAGATATTTCTATTTGTTTTGCAGGCATGGGCTAACTTGTTAAGTGTAATTGCAAAATACTAAATTTTAAGATCTCCAGGCTTTCAGAATTTAAAGACTTTTAATTTAAATTATGGACCTGGTTACAAACATGACAGGTTGTCTCTTTCACTGGAAAAGAAAAAGTCAGACACACAAACATAAAGAAAAAGCAGAGATTGAAATATTTCTTTTACATTATGTGAAATAGAAGATTATCAGAAAAAAAAAACTAAGCTTAAAATTTAAAATTTTCCGAGTGTCAAATGTTAGAGCTGGATTCTACAACAATCTATTCTGCTATTTCTGTCATTGCTGCTATTCCTGTCATTTTTCTAGGAGTCTTCTAATCCTCAACAGTAACTATTCATATCACTTTCTAAAGCAGAGAAAAGAAGCTAATTAGGCAGTGAGTGATAAGCAGAACCACAGAGTTCATTTTTATTTGCAGGTTTTCTATTCCAGTTTACTTGTGCAGCTATCTGAACAGTGCATAGTTAAAAATCAAGGGGAGATTATAAAAAAGAAATGGAAGATTACAAAATAAAGGAATGAGGAAAAAAAATCAGTGACATTCAGCTGGAAAAAATCAACGGAGTTACTAGCTATAAAAATACCCAGTTTGACTCCAGCAATGTGGGAAAGATTGTTTCTTCTCATACATAGTCTAGCATCAAATGAGACATTAAAATCCTATATTGAGTAAGTTGTCAGTAATGGCTAAAACTGAGGCTCTCCTAAAGAAAAACACAGGCTACATTCTCCTGCACTGCACCAATTTTTAATTTCACTGAGATGGAAGTTATTTGAGTGTGCAGAACCCATGAAGTCTTACAAGGAAAAGTTGAGGTTTAGGTAATGATTATCACTGTATTCTAGGATTTTACCTCATTTTACACACTTCAGAGTCAACAAATAAAGAGGCTTTTCCAGTGGAAGAGCTGCACTATTAAAAACTTTTCTGTTGCAATAGAAAGTCTCAGAGGAATGTTTCAAACATACTGAGTCCAAGTGGTCGGGTCTTTTAACAGCATTTGGAAAAATGGCTGTTATCTTAAGGTCCAGTCAAAGAGCAGCAAACTTTCAAATTCACATAAAAATTTCAGAAAATGCACATTTTAAAAATGTAGATCGCTTTATAATTACAGATCAATGAACCTCAACTAAGTGATGAAAAAGATAAACCCAGAAGCCATAGCTGCCAGAGCCTGCAAATACGTAGGACTGTGTTCTGCTCTGGGAGATCTCACCAGCCCCTGTTGCACCACCCAAAGCAGCAAAGACAAACCAGTGATCAAGGGGCTACAGGAACCACTTCCATTTGGTTCAAAAAGATACTGTTACTTAAAACTGCAGAAGCTAATCATAGGGTTAATTTACAATCAACCAGGTGTACCTAATCTGAAACACTCCTATGAACTTTATGATCCTCCCTAAAAGTGTACGTTTTAATTACTATTTTCATTTGGTTCATCAGTTCTGTGAAAATAACTGAGAAATCAAGTGTGTGAACACCAGGACTTCACAACACCTCTAGTAACAAGATCCCAGTAAATCAGCAGATGTCTGAAGAAAGAGGAAAAATATTCTGAGTTATTATGACACAAGTGATGGACTTTATTTTTTCATTATGCAGCATAATCCCATAACTACAAACTCTAAACTAAATTTGATGAGTCTAGTTACTTAATGATTGTATTATATAATGTTACAGTATTTAGAGTTTCATACACACGTATAGTAGTATAAAATATGAAATTATCACATTACGTGCTTCTTGTAGTAGTACAATAGTCCAAGCTTCTGCACAATTAATTTTAGCACAACTACCTCTCTGAAAACATTCCCTTTTGATTCAGTTGTGTGATTGACAAACAAGCAGTGTGACTGGACTTCCAACACGTGCTGCTAAATCACAGTGCTTTAATGGAGGTCCCATTTGCATTATAGTTCTAATAAGAAGCAAACACAGAGAGACTAATATTTGGAATACAGTCCAACAGCCATGGTAACCGCAAATGTAAATTGTAATAGGTATGTAAGTTTGATGACTACTTTGGAAAGAGCTCCTACCAAGACTCTCTATAACTCCAGACTGAATTTCTAAAATTAGCTCACGATGTTACTAGCTTGTCCTATGGACTCTTGTCTGCTAGAAATTACCTTCTCTCAGAAGTACAGCTAGATCTTTCAATTACCACCTATGAAACACAATTTTTAGGAAGCAAATCCCAAGATCATTCTCAAGTATAGATTCTGTACAAGCATGATTCATCTTTTATTTCTAGAGGCCTTACAAATATGCCAGAAAATCAGGGCAAAGTTATTGAAACCTGCTTGTTCTACTGACTTGTTAGATATTTTCCATATCTACAGTCTTTTCATTATGTATGTGTTATGCTTCTAGATACTATCTTTTTTGGAACTCAGGATAGGGTAAATAATTGCAATATATGGATTCAGTGTGACACTGAAGTGAATATATCTTGGAACTGGACTTGCATAGAAAAACCTCAAATCTGCTAATATTTCTTAATACAAATCTGTTTTTAAAACGAGCAATGCATCTGTCAATATGCTACAAATATACCTGAAAACAGTGATCTACAGTCAAGTAGGATAATGGAAACAAATTAGTTGTGCACAGCTTAACTGCGAAAACCAGCTATCAGCTGATAATAATGTAAAACCTACTGGCTTTTAATTAAGTAAATAAAAGCTTTTCATTTTTTCTTATTCATTTATTGGGCTGATATTTCAGGCCACATAATGTCCAATGTAAAATCTTATTGAGCGTCTTCCTTCAAAGGAAGGGATTGTCTTAATTCATAAGAATTAATAAAAACTTCGTTAGAATTAAGTCTTCTGTTAAAGGTTTTAGTAGAGAATTATGCAGATGGAATAGAATGAGTTTAAATGCTCAGTACTTGTCCTCAATAGCTAATTTAATTTTGACTCATTAAAGAACAGAGATAAATATTAAAAAGTTACAGACTTATTTGTTAAACTAAAATGGATGAGCAATAAGCCTTATTTTGTCATACACTAGAAATACATTGATGGAGAAATAATGAATTTTGCATTTATGTGTAAGTTAAACATACTGTAGAAAGCCCCACATGGAGGACAGAAAACTTGCCATTGGACCAATTAGTAAAATCTAAAAACTCCTTTATTAAAGGATTGATTTGGAGATCAATGACTACTACCAAAATAACAGTAGTTCCACTTCTGTTCTGCAATGGACCTAATCGAAACACAGAAAGATGTGCAATTGATGGATAAAAGTTCAACTATGAGCTGTTTGTCTTAATTGGAAAAGACAAATGAGGTTCAAACACCATCAGATAAAGGAGAGACATTTGATCAATCAGTTTGATCAAGCTTTAATTATGTTTGCAGCAAGGTAAAACTCAGACGATTTTCAAACTAAGAGATGAGAAGTCTCACTTAGTATAGACTGTAGGATCACTTAAAATTTCAAAGATTTTTATCATATTTCCAAAATAAAGAAACATACAGTGCACCAATTTCCATTTTATACTTATTTGTCTTCTCAAACTAGAGTTCAGATCTTTTTCCTGATCAGACACACAAGGAATTCCACTGGCGGTGCAAACAAAAGACCTGCTTGAAACAGGAGAAAAAGAGACATAGAGAAACTTTCAATGAATATAATACTAATAAATGTAACCATAAAATGTATCAATAGGAGATAGAACACCTTGAACCATGACAGTGATCCTTATGTTCTCACATACTGGTTTGTTTAAGGACAGATGTTGTTGAAAGCTGAGCTTTCAGCTTAAGAGAACAAGATTAGATCATTGTTTCAAAAAAAAAAATTAGTAGTCTGTGTGTCACAGAATTACACAATATGCTAAATGCACAAGAAAAGGATGTTAAAATTTAATTCTTGAGACAAGTAATATGAAATTAAACAAGAAGCTGTACCCAAGAAAATACTACTGCATTGAAGTTCTATGGTTAATTTTTTTGCAAGTTGATTTAATTTCTAATTAGTTTTAATTTATGATATACTGTTTCAGGTTTGTAGTGACTAGTTTTCAGAACCAGAAAGTGTTGCACAGAAATTAGATCTATTGTATTTACTCAAGTGGTGTTTCAGTAGTATTAATTTTACTTAAGGCTGTATTATTTGCACAAGGAAACTTGTTAAATTTATCCGTTTTGTTGCCCCCGTGCTAAATACTTAGATTAATTATTGCTTTCTCAGTATTTTTTATTTTACACCAAAAGGCAGGAAACTGCTGTTTACAGATTCCATACAGAAGAAATTTAGGTTATTCACTTGAAAATAAGTGGCAACAGAAAAGTCTAACACATCTCTGAAAATGTTGATGGCAGATACAGGTGACATTTAGAAATTTATTATATGCCTTTTGACTTATAAGAAGATCTTTGACAAAATGCTTTGGATTAAAGCAGCAAATTTAATTCCCACAAAGATCGATGTATAAACATTGCACTTATTAAAAAAAATTCCTTATACTTACTTCTTCAGGTTACTTTCCTAGTTTCACACAGAACTGTGTCTTACTCAAAACCATATTGTCATGTTTTTCTTAGTGCCCTTCCACCATCTCATCAATTAACTACTATCTCTCAATTTTAAGTTCCAAAAATTCATTTTGTTGCACTGTTGCAAGAAACTTGGCTTCTTTTTCCCCATCTGCCCCACCTTTACTCAAATATTAGACTAAATAAAAATGCTAAATAATGTGAGTACAAAATCTTCTACAAAGGTCTTAGTTAGCAGGTCAGCTAGAGGGTTTATAAATATGTGCCTCAATTACATGCATGTATGGATCATAAACATGATAACCATTTTTTTAAATTAAAGCATTGTACAAGGCTTTATTTCATTATCAGAAGGGCAATTATCTGAGAATGACAATTCCTGGTTTGGCTGCATTCCCTGTCTGCTGTAAAGGTAACTCCCTTGTAAGGATATGGTCAAACAGGTGCAAAAAGACATGAAAATTTTATATATATATATCACTAGAGAAGTTGGATGGCATGATTCACATTTGCTTTCTGAAGATGATTAAAAAATAACTGAAAATATTATGAAAAAGTAGAAAGAAGTGTTCTCTGGCTAAACAAGTGACTGGCCCAGAGAAGTCTAGCACTGAATGTGAAATGCAGGCGTGCACCATCTTATCCAGGTAAATTCACTGTTTTGACAGGTCTCTGAGGCTGATCTTGAAGGACAGGAAGAAATAATCATTAAAATACAAAAGAACGCACTGCCTGGCCCTCAATACCTGGTAATGTCACCTGCCAGGTCAGGCAGGTCAAGGGTCATGTTCAGACCACATAAAATGCAACTAAAAAAAATAAACAGAGAAAATTAAATTAACTGACATAGAGTCTAATAAAAAGAGAGAAAAGCAAAAGGTGTGGGATGTGTGACAACGTTTAAAATATTTGAAGAACACTGTTTTCCTAGTTTGGTGCTATTAAAAATGTCAAGGAACACTCAAATTCAGAAATGATACATATTTCTGAATTTTACAAAAACAGTAAATTATCACTGTTTGGTATATAGTTAGCAATGGAACAGTGGTGAGAGTGGAACACACAGCAACATGGGCTCCTTTCAAGATAGGAAAGGGACACTTTATGGTAACACTACCTTCCTTATGTACACTCGATCGCTAACCCAAGAACAGAACACAGCTTATTGGCCAGAGCAAGAAACACCACTTGCAAGATGTTGTTACTGTAAACAATACAACTTATCACGGTACACATTCTGTAAATAATAGCAGGTGCATCTTTGTTTAAAATTCTTTCCCTTCTGTTTTTCTCCAAGCTTGTGAGAAAGCTCTTGCTTCTCAGGCAGTCCATGGGAAAGCTTTCCTGTTTTCACACAATTTCCCCAGGCCTGTGCATCCACAAGTCCCCTTTCTTTACTTAAAAAAAAAAAAAAAAGAAAAAAGAGAAATATTTGTGATCCCATGCCGGGCCCTCGCAAGGGAGAACAAACACAGCTCAAGAGACCTGAGGATACCCTGAGCACCCAAGAAATTTGTGTACCTGTTGCTCTTCCTTACAAGAGGCTGCAGAATATTATTTTTAATACAATAATTAAATCTACTATAGCTAATACAATCGTAAACTCTACCATAAAACCAATACCTCTTAACCAAAATATCTTACCATACCTAATACATTAATGAAATCTATCTAAAACAGAATACAACTCATGAATCGACTCTGTTTTCCTTTGAGCAGCCTGAGAAAACTCAGACTGCTCCTTTCCCTGGCTGTCCAGTATGCCACAGTAAATTACCATAAATCCACCCTTGCTCTTATATTACTTCTTGTCCTTACCAGACATACTCACCCCAGATACTTTACTGTCCTGTATTAAATCACACAAATACTGGTGCTGTTTTTCATAAAATCATAGAATTCTCTAGGTTGGAAAAGACCTTGAAGGCCATCAAGTCTGACACTTATCAATATTTTATATTAATTTTTTTCCCCCAAAGAACCAAAATAATCACCATAACCCAGAAAACCAGTAACAGCAAAGGGAATAGAAATCCTGTGGATTGTGTTTACCCCAGTTATAAATGGCAGAATGGAAGAACTGGCTCACACTTTGACTCATGCTCATGCTTTATCAAATCCCACTATGATTAAACCATAGCCAGTGTTTAAACTTTGGAGAGGGACATGCACCAATGTAGTTTTCTAGCACATCTGTCACATATTTCCCATCTTCATTTTAAAAACAACTGCACAGAAACCTGCTAAATGTGACTGTAATACAACCAACACAGACTGAAGGCAAAGAGATGAATTGGAGAAAATGAAATGGTTTTTAAAGTTTTTACATTACGAAGTATACAGGTGACTTTCAAAAGAAAAGGATACCTCCTCCATTATCTTCGGAATTAATCTGAATCTTAACAAGTAGCCAGAAGGCCTTTTTATTGCATGAATGTGTAACTCAGCAAGAAAAGTGAATAATTTGTAGCAGCAAGACATCAGTCGTCTGGCTTGTTAGCTAAAAGAGTTAATTTTGCACCAAGCCACAGCTGCTTTGCTCTAATTGTATTTAGCGTGGGTTTGAGACTGTTTTAGAGAATTTACTGCTCTTGTACCTGTTTGTCCCTTTTTAACAACTGTAAGATTATGGGGTTTAAAAAGAGATAATAATTCAGGAAAGCTGAAGCAAGTTCTCTTTCAAAGACTTTAATAAGGAGCATGACATTTCTTTATGAACAAAAGCAGCTTCTCAATTTCTTTCTCCTGGAAGTAACTCACTTCCCCAATTCAGCTTGATTTGTTATTGTTTTTGACTAACACCTTAACCCTCCTAACCAATTTTTGCTTATTTCCACTGTCTGTTATCAATAGAAGTTTCAAAATTATGAAAATAATACCCTTTCTAGGCAGGTGAAAAGAAGAGAAAGATTAAGATTTTTTTACTCCACCATCTAAAAGAGAAATGCATCACTATATGTGAATAATACTAAACTCAGACCTATGCCAGATACTGGCTCTACCTTAGAAATAACAGTGTGGACTTTATCCTAGGCCTGCTGCTCAGGATACAGCTCTCCCTGACACAAATTTCCATAGTTTTACTATGGCTGGTATCTGAACTAGTAAAATTAAAACTTGTTTGGGAATGTCTCTGCAGGCTGCAGTTATCTACAGCTGAAGCTCAAACATACTCTTTTTAACTGCAAGCTAAGATCTTTCTACATAAAGCAGAAATTGGGATTTACAGAAATGACCAAGATTGCACTCCATATACCCTGAAATACACATAACAACTCCGACCCTCCCCCCACCCCCCAAAAAAACCCCAAAATACTCCCACAGAGAAACAGCAATTAAATAAACATTGGAATGGAAACGAAACAGGGAGACCACAAAGCTGCTCTTTTAACTGTCTCTCAGAAGAAAATTGAGGAATAGATGATTATCTGAATAAAACTTTCCAAATCCAATTTCTCTGGCTCATGTCCAAGCATCATATCAGTCTGTAGTCCCCAATAAAAATTACAGTCCAGTCAATCAAAACATAACAGTCACAATGACTTTCAAGAATTTGTCTGTCCCTCAGACTGTGGCATAAATCTTCTAGAACTTCTGTCATCACCTGCAGGGTTGCCTTTGACTTGGAACCTATGAAACAACGGTGTTTTTTGAGGCAAATCCTCTTTACATGTCAAACCTTGGTACATTTCCTTTATTTTAAGCCTATGAGTCATAGTGATGTTTCTGAGAGCTAATCACCCTCTTTTTCTGCATCCCCATTCTCCTGGCTCCACTGCCATACAGCTGTTCTCATGTCTCCCATTCCTGTAGTGCACTGCTGCACTGTCCTTTAGGAAGGATGGCTTGCTTCCCTTCTCTGCTCCTTTCATCAACTTACAGTTGAAATACAATGCAAATTTAATATTCATAGTTTATATTTTACATGTAAATCTTCTGTAGCAGTACTGTAGCTGGGTAGGTAACAAATACAGCATTAAAGCGACCAAGGACCAGGACACCTGCAAGAATATCCCCAAAAAATATTTATTTATTCACTTCCAAGCAACCGATGAACCAACCAAAACAAACAAACAAAAATAATGAAATATTTGATCCTCGGAACTTGTTTTCAGCAAAAAAAAAATCACATTGGGGTGGATTTCTATGTTGTCACAGCCCCTAGCCTCTGAACTTTTACCAAAAGGTGAAACACTGTAAATAAAAATAAGCATTATACACAGATTCTCATCCAAACATTACTTTTCAAAGCTGTTTAAAAAATTTAGCTCTCCAGAGTTGCAGCAGCACTTCTGTAAGATTTTGGGGGGTCTTTGGGGGGCTTGAAAATCCATTACAAATTGTAATTAGCTCTAGCATCACCCTCCTCTTTTCAGTCTGTTTGTTTTATCTTTTGCTCTTTTCAAAAGAAGCTTCTGGCTTTTACTGTGACAGTAAATTCATAATGGTGTTTTCAAAAATATTATTTCAATGGTCTTGAGAGGAGCAGTGTAGCCAAAGTATGAATCTCTCCATTCCTCTATTTATATCTTCTAAAGGCAGGAGCCTACATTGCTGACTGTAAGCCAGTCTTTTGCCTCTGATGATTCCTAGGTATGTTTACAGCCAGATTAAAAACATCTGCTGGCCCAGGCATATTTATCCACAGCTCAGCCAAAGCCCTTAATCAGATTCCATTTCCTCTTGTCCTGGTCCCTTTTACTCTCTTGAAGCTTCAACAATTCATCTCTTCCAAACCTGAAAATAACATCTCATTCTCAGATTCAAAACCTTTAAATCCATTTCTGCAACAAATATAAAAGCTCCCTGCACCTTCACAGGTCTCAGGTCCACCAATACTTTGTGTTTATTTCCTATGTAGCTCCAAACTACATCAGATGGAATACTGCTATCTATTCTTCTTTGTCTTATTCAGTGATTAGACAATAATGTCCCAGTCTTTTTGCATCTATTTCCCGTGGTTGGAATCTTTCACATCAAGTTATTTTCACTACCTGACTTTCCAAATCCTACCTAAAAATCCATTTCTTCTACAACCGCTTCAGTTCCACAGTCACAAATGTAAGCTGACTACGTTCAAGTTCATTAGTTTTTCTTTAAACTTTCTCATTGCATTCTACTATTCCACACGTGTCATCACCTACTTTTACTTCCGCCACTAAAAGTAGCTTTCTCCAGTGTCAGAGCAAAATATTTAGTTCATATATGATTTCATTGGTAATGATACCAAACTGCATAAACAGAAAAGGAAAGCTTAACTCTAGGTAATGGAAACCAATATTGCTCTGTAGTAAAGCAAAAAAATGTGCAGTTTAATTGGAATTATTGCAACAATTGACATTCTTTTTCACAATTTTAGCATTCAAATATAGTTGAGTATGTAAGAAACTTTCTGTTTTAAAGTTTTGTTTCAGATGGACTTTGACAAAGAACTCAGACAAATCTTGTTTAGGCATTGTGTGACTCCCACAGTTCAAAGTCAATATCTAACCTTTATGTGCTTCAAAAATAGCTTGGAAACATAACTATAGTGAAGTTAAAAGGCTTAGCAAGCAAAAAAGCAGACTAAAAAAGAAAAATAGTCAGACTTATTTAAGGATATTTTTAGCTATGCTGATAATTTCAGTTTTGTGACTCATACCCCTTTGAGATGATAATAGTCAAAGACAGGTACCTTCTGATTCAAGAAACCAGGCACAACACATCTATTCACTAAAAATCATGAACTGGATGCTCACACATCCGAAGTCTGCAATATCAGATTCATATAAACTCCATATCCTAAAAACAGGGAGGCAAGCCCAACCCCTTGCCCTACTGCTCTTTTACTTGTCCCCAGGCTACCCTAAAACTCCACAGGAGCTGACATTTATCAGCAACCCTGCTCACAGACCCAGCGGCCCCACCCAGCACTCACCACTGGACGATGCACATCCCAAAATGCTCGCTCCTGACTGTCAAGAATCTTCCTCTCTATCTTGTCTCTCTTCTTGTCAACCCTGCCAATGTCATAGGATATTTAAAAGAAATAGTGTTGAGGACAGTAATTTTAAACAAGAAATGTGTCCAACCTCTTTCTTCCCCCCCACCCTTTCAAAAACCATGCAAAACAAAAACTGCTGGTCTCCAAAGGAACTTACTTTGCTTGTGCTTCAGCTTGCATAAAAATAAATTCCCATTTCCGAGCAAAAGCTCGCTGTAGCCTGGCCAAACTCTCCTGAAAATACATCACAATTTTAGTGGGTTAGGTTGCAAGTTATTTACTCTTTAATAGCTTCTGGCTTTATCTTTCCCTCCTCTCCTCACCTCCCCCTCACCAAGATGTAATACAAGTCATCATATTTGTGTCAGCATAAATGGACCTTACTTATCTGATATAAAGTTTTTTTCTTGACACCAAATGATATGGAATACTTTTGAATGCATTGACCATTTTATTTTTGAAACTCTGATAAAAACGGTAGATGCATCCCTCAGCAGAACATGAGATTTCTGAAACATTTTTATATACTGTGTGCTATCTTAGCAATTTTGAAATAGTACAAAGAAACACCCTTGTTTTGAAAGTATGCAATAATGAAAGATAACAGCAGTTGTCTCCATACTGGATGATCCACATGACAATTCCTCATCAGCCATCTATGCAAAGGGTTTCCACTGAACAGTGTTGGCTGCCATTTTTGGTAGTATATCCAAACCTCCACAGCTATCCTAGTTTTCAAAAATGCAGACTATAGTTCTTCAATACTGTAGAAGAAATGTATCTATCCTACAGCCTATTAATAATAAAAGGAAGAACATTCATAAAATCATTGCAAAATTCGTTCTTCCATTGATGATGGAACATTTTCACTGTTTCCAACAGAGCTTTTTAAATCTCTTCCCAGCTTAAACAGCTGCAATATGCAGTCTTCTTAACAAAAAAATGTGTTGTTTCTACTATATTTCTATGCATTGCAAATGTATCTGTGTGCCATACTCACTGAAAATGAAGACTACAGAAAGAGAAGAACAGACTTTCTAGAAATCTTGTCAATACCAGAAAAGGCTCTCATGGATTGTGCACTGAAGGGGAGTTTTCTAAGGCATGTGAGTATAAAATTATACATACCCCACAGTGCAGTAAGCTGAAAAACAAGCTTGTGCCAGAAGAAGCAATACAGTGTGTCAGCATGGTGCTGTGGCTGGAGTATCTGGTGTGTTGAGAGGCCTGGCTGACTATCCTGCTATCAGGTCACAGCAGCACAGCTGGACAGCTTTCAGCACAGAGTCAGGGCTGTTTGTGAATTTTATGTTGACATGCTTATGAAAAATTCAGGAACTTTTTGGGGATAGAGTTGGAATTCAAGACATCTCTCTCTTTATCGAATGCCATCCTCATCAGCTAATCCAACTCCCTCTTTTTCAGGCTTTTCCTGGCCCCAACTACCTTACCTTGCCTGAGGCACAGCACAACTGCCAGGCAGTAGGAATACCTCTAGTCTGAACCTCTTTGCCTCTCATCTAGCTGATGGGAAAATGCTCAAGTGTCAGCATCACTTATAAAGAACGAGATTTACATTTCTACATCTACCAAAGGCTTTTGGAAATGTTGTCAGGGATTCTTTGTTAAAATCTTAAATGGTGTAGAGAACAACTGCTTCCAAAGACTCATGGTGTAACTGGGATTTGTAAAGTTATTTGTGATCCTGGCATGGGGATCTGAGCAGAGTAAAATTAGAGATGGACTGTAATCTCAACATTTGTCCAGTTAGCCTTCACTATCATCTCTCAAACACCATTTAAGACTACTGAGCAGTGTTAGACCCACAAGCTGGAAGAACTGGATAACTAATAGATTTTCACACATAATGCCCATAGTTCTCATGCTTAACATTATTTCACAGGCTCATTAGGGCCTGAAGAGAAATTTAGTTTTTTAATTTTTTTACTTACAGCTTCATAATCTGCTAGTTCTAGCCTTGCTTTGTTTTGCATTGTCCGCTTGCAGAGGTAAACAGCTGGAACAGAATAAAATAACACAGAATTTGCTACTATCTCACAAACACAGCAGATCAGGAAAAAAAGCTTCATGTCTGGTTTAAAGCTAGCTTCTTTCAGTTTGATTTCTCCCTTTGTTCCAGAAAGCTTTAAATATGGGATCAATGCTAGCAGCATTGTAACTGAAATGGTGGATCAGATACAGAGGTTCATTAAATAATAATAAAATCTGCTTTATGCAACAGACATTATGTGCAAAATTCATGAGGTACTTGAGGTCAGGGTTTTTTAATGGCCAGGGAACTAACACATTAAAGAAAAATGGCAAGGACATTTTTCAAACCGTGTACATAAACCATAATGCATAAGAATTTTAGCAGGAGCTGCTGCTATATTAGTCAAACAGGTTTTTAAGAACATGAACACATGGTTGGTTTCTTTATTCTATATTTAGAAAACACAAACTTTCAACCTAAGATTTTAGCTAAAAAAAATTTCCAGATAAAATACATGTCTCATACAGATTAGTCTGCTATAATCAATACTTAAACAAGAAAATAATGTGAGACCAAAAAATGAAAAAAAGTGTCATTTTTACATATGAGAAACAAATATTCTTTTATTTATTTTCTAAATCCAAAAAACCTTCAGAAGACCTGTCCTTCCTCCACTTCATTCAGACAAAGTAGAATCTTTGGTAATAAAATGCTGAAGTACATTTTCAGTAGACTTTATTTAGTAGCAAATAGTTTCCAAACAACTCTGAATATTTTACAGCTTCCCCCACCACTGAGACACAGTTCTTGATTTTCCAATATTTACCCACTTCATTACTTCCGAGCACTGGTCAAGTGAGATGGATGAATCTTTTGATCAGTGTAGGTAACAAAACCTTAACTTACCTGTTGTCTCTACAGTCAGCAAAAAGAGCCCATAATTACTGGTTGTGCTTAGGAATGTTCCTTCTCCCTGACTGCCAGCTGGTCTACTACATGAGCAAAGCCTCTATGGGAAATAACTTCACATAGGAACTTAATTCTTCCTGACTAAGAAGTAGGAGGTGCTCATTTTAGATAGAGCTTTGAGTATTAAGGTAGTCAACCCAAATATAATTTAAGATTCCATGGAAATATTTATTCCTGACAAGACACCTGCAAATGAATGCAAACCCACTCCAGTGAATGTTCTTTCAGTTGAATTGATTACAAGCACTTCTACCTGCAATTAAAGGTGTTACTTTTTGTAAAATGAAATTATATTTTAATGCAATTTTTGTCTTTTCTTCCCCACCTCTTTTTGTGTTATTTGGTCTATTTTCTTTCATAATATTTCACTTTCCACTCTCATAAGAAGCCATGATCTCTTACCCTATTCCTTGTCCCCCATATACCCTCTGGTTCCAAAGCATCTTCTGTGCCTACAAAATCTACAAAGACTGATATATATCCATGCCACACACATCACACATGTATTTTCTATAGCTTTCATGCATTGCAATATTATTATACACTTAGACTAATTCATTGGCATGCATGCTGAAAGGTCACAAAAAGGTCAGGGGATGAATTTTGGATCTTTTGTACCTAGGTTGCATTCACAATCCGCACACTGCTAAGAGATTCTTCAGCAGAGAGATGGTCTTTGCCACCTAGCTTCTTTTATAGTGAAACATTTTCCTCTTCCTTCAAAATTGGTTATTTCATTGAAAAAGAAAAAAAAGTCCTAAACCCCCTGTAAATATTAGCAATAAAATACACGCTTTATATAAGTAGACAGTTCTGAGAATTCCAGGGGTCAAAATTTGTCTACCAATTTAATACCACCTGAACAGAAACAAAAAAGCTCCCTGTTCCTGTACTTGATCAAGTCTTTTAAATCACATTGTTATAGCCCCAGTACAGGCACTTTTAGTTTGTTTAGCTCTTCCTTGAGTCCCATTGTGGGCAAATTTTGGGATTATATTTCCTGCTGCCTCCTACAAAAATTCTTGTTTCAGAGGTAGCGGACTCTCAGGATAGGTTTCATCAAAAACATATCTTCAGGTAACAAAGATTTCAACACTGGAGAAACAACCACCAGGTCACCAGGAGATGAATTAGTTTGACACTTAATTAATTTAATACTGTGTTTATACTGCATAACTGTACTGTAGTTATTTCCCTGCAGGGTTCTTTTAATGACCCTCTCTGCTCCCAATCCATAGTAAAGAGTCCATATAAAGATGTCTGGTTTTCATTATGAGCATAACTTGCCCAAGACTCAAAAAAATCATATTCATCCCTCAGACCTTTTTTTTGAAACTGAAATATCCAGATCCCTTCTCCTTCAGAGGAGCCTAATGGTTATAACACATGTGGCTTGGATTCCATATGTCAGAAATGTTTCTATGTGCCACCGTGAATAAGGTAGAATATGCCCAAGGAAGAATTACTATTGTGGGAAGTACAGCATATCCGCTAGTGTAGAAGAAAACAGTGCTGGAGGACATTCCTACTCTGACTCAATTTACTGCTATTGCTATGTGCTAACAATTGCATCCTTATAAAAGCACAAGTTTGAGCCTCTATTTAAGAGCTAACCGTACTGCCATGAAAAGCTGGCAGCAGCTCAGGGATTTGTGTTCACCAGTTTATACTCTCTCTTTCATATTATTTGGCTTATCTGTAAAAAATTCAGTAGCACGTTGGAAAGCAAGAATGTGAAAATCACCCTCATTTTCAGCCAGATAATTTGAAGATATAGAGTAATGAGATTTTGTTCTTCCGACTTTTAGGACAATGAGATTTGAAATATGGATACTCCCACCTTTCACAGGCACCACCCCTCTTCTGCACCAAATCACACATGCAGTAACTGTACTTGTCCAGTAGCTGGACTTTTGAGTATGCCAATCAATTTCCCTCTCAAAGCAGAGTCAGGATCTCCCAGAATTTCAGCAAATTACAGTGTCTGCTTTTCCAATCCCGTGTGTTGACCATGTTTTTACAGCTTCACAAGAAGCCTGAAGGAAGGATCTCCAACTAAAGCTCTCTATTTCTGTACATAGTTCTCTATTTATCTATCCCACAAAGGTCCTGGTCAGGGCCCTCAGTACACCAAGGAGCTGTAATTCCACCGAGGAGCCCATCAAGGGGCTCCACTGTGGCCTGTGCTCAGGAACTGTGCTCAGATCTAGCTACGGCCCCTGGCACAGGCTTGAGCTGTGTTGTAGATACATCTCTAACCAGCCCTGTAGCCTACCCATGCTGCTACCTTGCTCCTGCCTGCACTGTTGCCAACCTCAGCTCTTGCCTACGTTCCCTTGCTTGCCACTCCCTGACAAGGGTGCTGAAAAATGCTCATCATGGGGATGAATGATATGCAAGAACCAGGGTCTGATTAATAACCTCAATTTGCTAAATATGGACTGCCTTATACACTCTTATTTTTAGAGCCAGTGTATTCTGATGGATTTTGCAATCAACATAATTGCCTCTACTAAAGTGAATTATATATTAGATGCTATAGCTTGTGCTTTAGGAGTGACTGATTACCATGAGAGAACAGATTCACCAATAATTTTAAAGGCCATATTAATTTGTAACATTTCATAATGAAAGATGGTCAGTGATGTTTATAAATGGGTATTTGAACAACAAACCAGTACTGAAACACATTTCAGTAGCTGTGCAGTAAATACAGTCTACTAGCTCTTGAAAATTCTGTTCAGGCATTTACAAAATTTGGGCAATCTGAGACATTCAAGTGAGACTACAAAGCCAGAGTTGCATAGAGAGGATGCCTGTATTTTCCCTCTTGCAAAATTTTAAGCTGTTACACCCAAAAAACCCCCATTTTCATGGTCAGCTACATGTGTTTCCTATTCCTGACTGTTCACTTGCACTCGAAAGCTCCTAAGACAGCTCTATAGATTTTTTTCTTTATATAAGATCATAGAGATTATGACAGGTTTAATTCTAGACTCAAGAAACTGGACTGAGTACATATTACATTATACACACTGACTCAAAAAAACCCACAAAAAGCCAAACCCAGAACTTTCACCCGAAACCTACACTGGGGAGTTTTATCTTGCTGCTAAACAAGGGCTAAATCTTCCCTTTCACCACAGTGGAGCAAAAGCCACAGCTAAATTCAGTGGAAGTTCAGTGGGGGCCTCTGAAGATCACAGACTATGGCACCTACACACCCACCAGCACGCACACAAACTCCTTCCATAATTGTGTGGTGCCAGTAGTGTCACAGCTCGATTCACCCCAGATGGTGAATGTGCTTTCAGTCAATGCTCATTGTCTCCACTGAGGCCAGGTTAAATTTAGGTACTCCCTGAGTCAAAATCTTTTTTTCAGAGTCAGTGTATATAAGCCTAGTCTGTATCTAAAGAGCAAAGAAAATAGCAAGTACTGCAAGGTCTAAGGGTTTCATAGTGCCCTGTGGGCAGACAGTTCTCCCTCTATATGCAAGTGCCTGCTTCAGACAGAAAATTACAGGACAATCGACACAAAACATGATTGCAGGATGCAAAGCATGAAATTAACTCTTTTATTTTAACATTGTGAATTCTAGGGCTATTTCATACCATCTTTAGGTCACTTCTGCTCTTGGTCAATAGAAAAAAAATTGCCCTTAGCAACAGCTATTGAGTTTCCCTTACTCTTAAAAATGGGTCACCACAGAGTCCTGTGTATCTATAAAAGAACCACACTCTTAAGTAAACACTTATAACATTAGTTAGAAGGAAGACCATGATCAGGTTTATGTACATTAAACTGCAAAATCATCAAAACCTTAACTTACGAAACACTTCTCCCCTTCTCTACTCTTTACTCTTTGATCCCATTATTTCCTGTAGCACTTCAGGAAAGCAATTTGATTATAGATTTACACCATCAGAGGACTTTCTTACATAAACAAAGAGCAAGAAAGAAACCAAATTTCAAACTACCAAAGAGATCAAGAATTAGAAAAAAGGCAAATTCATCTTCAACATACAAAAGTCCCCAGATGATGATGGCCTTGGAAAATCCTGCATGGTGACAAAACGGCTATGGGAGAAAGGTCACCCAAGCTACATGAACCATAGGATCAGAAAAAGAATATCCAATTGTCAAATATAATTTAAAATTACATCCATTGAATCATTTAATGCTTCTTGATATTATCATAATGCTTTCAATTTGCCATTATGGTTACATTTTCAGAGTCAGAAAGCCTACAGCTCCAGCGACAATGGGGCATGCAAAGCGGAGCATGCCAGAGTGCCAGCATTGCTGCCTCCACACCCTTCTAACCTGGACCACCTACAGTGATGGGGACCCCAGCTTCAGAAGATTCCATTAGGGTCAGCGTTCAAATAGCCCCAGAGCGCACCGCTCCAGGGACACTGGTGGTGGGGAAGACATGCCATGGTGATCACAGCAACACACCAACGTTGCTTCCTCCACACCTTTCTAATCTGGGTCACTCGTGGTGTTGGGATGAGGGGAAGTCATATGAGGAGTGGCTGAGGTCCCTTGGCTTTGCAGCCTAGAAAAGAGAAGACTTAGGGGAGATGTCATTGCAGTCTACAGCTTAATTGTCAGGTGAAGAGGAGGGGCAGCCACTGATCTCCTCTCTGTAGTGACCAGTGTCAAGGCCTGAAGTTGTGTCCGAGGAGGTTTAGGTTGGATTTCAGGAAAAGGTTCATCACCCAGAGGGTGTTTGGGCACTGGAACAGGCTCCCCAGGGAAGAGGTCACAGTGCCAAGACTGCCAGAGTGCAAGCAGCTTTTGAACAATACTCAGGCACAGGGTGTGATTCTTGGAGTGACCTGTGAAGAGCCAGGAGCTGAACTTCAATGATCCCTGTGATTCCCTTCCAACTCATGTATTCTATGAAACCTTTTAGTTTATTCAACATAGCAGCTTGAAAGCAATTCAGAAAATTCCAAGCTATGTTTATGAATATTGGAATTCTGATAAGAAATTTTATTTTTATTTATAGGGGACCTAGATGCATATTATCAATGCTTTTAAAACAGTTCTGCAGAAACATGTACTTGGATCAGTTACTCTTTCTTATGTGTGCATACACATGCGTTCGCCAAACACTTTTGCCACGTTCCTCATGTTATGGGAATAAGTTACACTTTTATGGAAAGAATAATTCAGGTAAGCACAAAACTGAAGTGGTGAGATGACTGGCAAGCATTATCAGGAAATGCCTCCTGGTTACAGAGCCCTCATTTCAGTGATTTGTCAATGTCAGAATTAGCAAGGATCAGAACAAAATTCAGACCATGCTTGTTGAAGTGAGACTTTCATCATTTATATGACAGAGATAGCTTCTAATGAGTGGATAATGTATATCTTCAGAGAAATATAATGGTATATGAATTCAGAATGGGAAAAAATACTGTAGGTCACCTCTTCCACCTATCTGCTAATATAAGTGTCTTTCCTAATGCTCATTTGATTTGGTTCTATCCAGATCAAATTTTATGCGTAGCAAGCACTGACACCAGTCACATTTTTCTTGAGAGGCTGTTATTCTTGGTATACTGTACTCCTCACTTTGTCCTGTCACCAAAATCTTAGTCAATATATTCTGTATATGCAGCTTCCTAAAGGCAAGTCATTCACCTGAGGAGTCACAACCCAGTCTTAGAAACACTGAGTTCAAGTAGGAAAACTCTGTTTCTTACTACACCTAGAAATCCAGAAAATTTTGAGAAGCAGGTCCTTAACAGAGGGATCTATATTAAGGACTTAAAAGAATTGCTTGCAGGAGTCATTGCTAACATATTCTGACATTAGCTGTTGTAAAAATGGGAACTGAGAATCAAGATTTGAGACTATAGAATGGCAGAGCTCTTCAGAAACTATTCACACATACTTTGTAAATTCTCATGGCATGAATTTTAATAATTTTTTTAAATATATATATATGACAATTTGTATCAAAAGTGCTTCTCTGCTACCAGTTTTGCCACAAGCTACTGACTCATAGTTATGGGTTGATTTCCAGAGATGCTGAGAACATGCAGTGTTCCAGCAGAGTTCAGGTAAGCAATAGGGATCAGTATTTCTCAAATACAAATTTCTTACTAATAAGCTGTTGCCAAGGAAATCCTTCCTGTGCATTTGGACAAAGAAAATACATAATGCATTGTCCACACAGTTCTCCTTCCAAACAGTCACTCTATGGTAAAGGGCACAGAAAGAAAAATGAGAGAGAAAATTCCTGGACTACTCAAATTTTCATAGAGGAATTTGAAGCTAAACATGTAAAATAAGTAGGCAAGAGACTCCAAAGAGAAAATTATATGGAAATTTTCAACATGAGAAAAACATGATACATGACTGTAGTTACTTTTAGTGCACTATGTACTTTTTAGCATTACTCCTGGTCTGGGAGAGAAGAGGGAAATGACCCAGGGGAAATGGCTCATGTTCAGAACAGAGCAGCAGAGACAGAACATGGAGAGGCCTCTGTCAGTTTACTTTTAAGTGATAAGAAGGTATCATTAGGAAGGAAGTGTTGTTCAGACTGACTTGTTAGCTGATTATCAAGTAAATGTAATAAGGAAATACTTGTACTTTTTAAAAATTGCTGGAGAACAACAATGAAACAGCTTTGACACAACAAAAGTAAATGGCTGCCTCATTTTACTGTACCACAGGATAGATAACAAAGTGATGACTATCTGAAGAACTGCAGCATTTATCCAGGCAAGTATCATACACTTTAAAAGGGAGCAATTAATTAAGACTTACCCCAATCCCCTTAATTGCTCTCATTTCCTAGGATAGAGCCTTTATAGTACATGACTTTACCTGGAAGGTTATTGTAAATATGTTACATTTTCAAAATTTGTCCTTCTTCACAGCAACAGAATTTAAGAATTTGCTTTGAATATAGAGAAAAATAGTCTAATTTAACATCATTTAAAGATCATAGGGTCAAGTAGTCTTCAACTCATGTTGCATTATCAGTTATTTACTGTGTTCTCTATAACTTACCAACATTCTGCAGTCCTCCTCCATTTTTAGCTCATTTGAGAGACATGCACACAAAAAAAATTACAATGCTCAAACAACATCCCGTTGCAACTATGTAGATGCAGTTGACTTTTCCTGGGATGCAATTGTCTTAACTAGCCTCCCTATTTAACTAATTCCTAATGACATGACCTGTTTATAATATGCCAGGAAAAAAAATCCATCAGTTACAAAATTATATCTGTAAGAAAAGATAAGATAATTACAAGCAGGTCACCTGCTCAGCTACTAGCTGTGTTCATTTCAAGAGCCAGTTTTTCTGAATTGAGATCCAATTCTACTTGTCACAAAACCTAATCATAATTCAGCAACATGACTTAACTCAGAGGAAAAAGCAATGTTATTTGAACTATACTGGCCTTAATAATAGTAGTTGTTATTATTATTATTGCTTATTTTCACTAACATAATCACACTAAAACCAATGGGATTCTACAGAGGACAACATATCCTGCCTGGGTGGACTCCAAGACATATGGCACTAAAATGGGACTTCAACAGATGGAACTTAAGGACCTGCCTCTGTAAAAATTATTTGCAATTTGAGGAATCTCTGTCAACAACACTTAAAGCATGATTTTCAAGAAAAGAAGGAAGACTTTCAGCAATTTATTAAAATAGAAGTTTCTCAGTAACCTCAGAATGATCATAGTGAATATTTTGGAAATTACAATCAAAAGGCTGTTTTCCATTTCGACATAAATTAAATTAATACAAGCCCTATTTTGACACCACAAAGTAGCAGTGCACTACATCTTTATTATGAGAATGTGTCTGTGGTTTTTTGACATATTGGAAGATTCTGTTTGTATGTTTTTTTCAGTTATACTTTCTACAGAAAAATATTTTTTAAGGCAAATATTTGATATTACAAGCTCATATAGATCAGATTATATTTTAGAGAAGATATTAGCATGTTATACAAATACGTAAGGATCATTTGTTTCTTAGTTAGTTCTGGTAATAAACTAACACACAGTATCTCAATCTCATTTAATTTCTTGTTTAAAATAAATTATTTTTCTGGCAGTGTGCTACATTCTGGACAGTAGCCCAGTCATGGATGAGTAAAGATGAATGGTTAGGATTAATTTTTAAATCAAAATAAAATTCTAGAGTATTTCCAATGGCTTGTAAAATTAGGTTAATGGCAAAGAAAGTGATTTGCCTTGTTAGGAACTTTGATCAAGGAAGATTCCAGAGAGAGTTTACTTTTTGCTGGTCTTGAGAGACCACAGTCATTAATTTTAGAGGGCACAGTTTCAAGCTTTTTCAGGACAAGTCCATGAAATTGGTAGCACTACACAGCACCATAATGCATGATAATTATTAAATGTATTTGCATGTCTGTGATAACATAAATTCCATGTACTATATTTTCCAGGAAGTAACAATTGCCGTGAAAATCTGCAGAACCTATTTGGTGTATATTCGAAGTGATATTTATTCTTTAATATTTTCAAAACGTTTCAAGCCTACTTTTCATTTATTTTCGTTACTTAAATATTTTGATTACATATTTTGATTTTCCTGTATTGCTCTGATCACCATTTTTTACAAGGGAAATGCTAATTGCTGGGACTCAGATGATGCTAACCTAATAAGAACAGTATTGAGAAGGTGGCTTAAAAGTTTTTTTCCTGCAAATGCTCTAGCATTATCCAGCTCTGACACACAGTCCCCTTTGGTAGCTCTAGTATAATGCTCTGGTCCTGTTACACAGGGAAGCTGTGGGTCTGTTTCATACAGGATTGCACTTTTGGCTCATGACATGGGAGCAGCAATAAGATAGCAGGAGTGGAGCGTTTGCTTCCCCTTCCTTCTCCCCTCTGCAACCAAAGAGTTTAACTCAGCAATTGAAACATATTTAAATCTCAAAAGCTCTCGAATGAGTACATTTACTGTTCAGCAAAAGCACCTCCCTGCATGATGAAGACACTGATTCCAAGTTTAATTCTGTATTCCTGACATGCAAACCTGGACACATTATACAAGATTTCTATTTACTGACTATGGTTTATAATTCATTGACCAATCCACTGATCAACTGTGACAGGAAAATTAGTACCTACTACTTTAGACTAAAGGGTATTAACAGAAACTTTCTCAGCCTGATGTCAAATTCAGACATGTTAAGCATATAATTATTTATTAAAACCACCCCAGTAATGTGATACACGATACATGATTACAGCTGAACAACTCAATGTCTCTTAAACCGCAGTTAATTACTTGCTGATCTTTAACATATTAGGGGCTATACTGAAGTAGTAAATGGTAAATCAAACATTTTTCCTTCAGTGACTAATTTCCTCATATGGAATGGCTAAGCAAACACATGTGGTAAGAATCTCTCCTCCTTGGAGACTTATTGAAACTTGGGAGTTTTCAATAACTATTTACTGGACATCTTTGAATATCACTAAAAAATTGAACATTTTTCTACTCGCATAGGATAAGGAAACTGTCACATTTTCAAACTGTACCTTGGAGACACTCAGCTCTGCTGAGAGTCTCAGCTTAAAATTACTTTATTTGGCAATATATTTGAAGTTAAACTGTGTCTGCTCCAAAAAGGTAGGAAGTATTTATTGGAATTATCCATCCCTGAAGTCTTCAAATCCCAAGGGCATAGAATCCAAATTAAAAGTGAACATTCACCTAAATTTCTGAAAAGCTGTAAAAAGAGACATTCATGGTCTGAAGTTTTGAAAACACGACCTATCATGTACATGCTCAGTTACCTAAATAAGTGACCTGGTCTTCAGATGAGCTGAGTACTTTGAATTAAAATGAACAGGAGGCTGCTCATAGATCCACTTTCTTTCACAATTAAGTCACTATTTGATGTACTGAGGAGCCTAATTTTGTTATCATTTTTAATAATATTTTTTCCTAATACACAGCTACTTATTATCTTCAGATTTTGCTGTCTAAGCACACACCAGTAATTACAGTATATAATTTATTAATAAACCCCCAACACACAGGCAAATAAACAAGAAGCTGTATTTTCTAATACAGTTCATATTAGAACCATATTTGTTTTCATAACAAGTAATTTTCTACATGGTGTATACTAGAAGAGTTCCAAACTAGGTACATCTTTGGGTCTCAATCTGATAATTACCACTGCACAACCATCAATAAAGTCTCCTCTGCTCCACTGAGATTCTCTCACTGTAAATAATTACACTTGCTGGAGCAAACAGAGGATATAAAGGGCAAGGTAGGTTTTGACGAGTCTTTAATTTTTGGGCTTGCAGTTTCTTCTATTTTACTCAGATCCACTCTAAAATATTACTTTGATAAGCTTCTGATAAACTTTGAAAAAGGTAGCAACATGTTCATTTCAATATCAGCAGCTCTTGCACAGAAATTACATGGCATATAATTATGTTTTAAACAATGCAATGGTGAAACAAGAGATTGCAATGATGCATTCATTTATATAATGCATAATTTCCAAAAGAAATAGGAAATATTTCTACACTGACCATAGTCTGTGTTTTCCGGCTCCCAACAATTTGATGGCCAAAAATAGGGTGTCTATGGACAAAAGAAAGAAGTAGGAAACTCAAGTTAGACAATGCAAGCATTACACGGTCCTTGGATTGTTACTGGTTTTCAGAATCAATTTATATTTTCATATTTTATATTTGATACTGTTAACTTGGCATTTTTGAAATAGGCATCAAAAGAGAAAATTACATTTGTACACCTGTTTATCACACTAGTGTCAGAACAACATTGAAAAAGAAAATAAAGTGGTTTTCTTGTTCTCAAAGTTAAGGGAACAAATTCCACAAGACGGGGTAATGGAGTTGTCTCTTAAATCTTCACTAGAAACACATCTCTCACGTGTCCTGGAGAATCAGGTTTAGAGGTATAAAGACAGAAGATGCTTTGAAGTTCATTCAGTTCTTGATTTTTGAGAGTTTTTATTCACAGATTAATATTCAATTCTCTTTCTTAGGTGTTATTTGTTTAAAAATGCCACTAAAAACATCCTGTTTTCACAAAGACATCAAAGTCTATTTTTTAATAACTGTTTACCGGTTGTGATTCAAAATGTGATTTTTTTTTTTTAAGGAAAGACAATAAAATACCAAAAACTACTTCAGCACTATACTTACTAAGACTGTGCTACAAGTATTGTTAAAAGAATTTACTTCTAACAATGGAGAATATGATACATTTTTCATACAAATTACTTCACTGTTAAAATAGCAACAGCAACTTTTGGTGAAAATGGATATTACTATAGCATTTTTTAGAGCACATAATCCCCGTACAAGCCATTCACTTAACAGTTGGACTCAATGATCCCTGTGGGTCCTTTCCAACTCAGGATATTCTGCAATTGAGTGACTGATCTATATATAAACACATACACAGATACAGAGAATTATATACTATTTGAGCAGTTGAATGAAACTCTTTAAATGTGTGAAGTGGTTTGAGTGGTATTTCAAAACACAGGTGGTTCTTCAGGAAAACCTTCTGCTTTACTCTCTATTACTTATTGTTTTCTCAAAAATCTCCCAGCTGCAAAAATGGAAACGTCTTTGCTGCCCACTTCTCTTCGAAATTGTATTAATGTTAATCTGGAAACCAACAGGGCTGAAGGGTGACACATTCACACCAATTTTCAAATTAAATATATATTGTGAAAAACCTCTTGGTTTTGTAACATCAACACATCATACTTAATGAAGCAGTTTAGAACTTGGTATTTATCAAGCAACAGCAAGGAGATAAAGGATAAAAAAGGAACTATCACAAGCTAACTTCAAAGGCTAAGATGTGTTTCTTGCAAGCTGTTTGGTACTTTTTAGGGAAGCAATAAGTAATAAGTAATAATAAGTAATATAAGTAATAAGTAATTCTCCAATCAACCATTCCTTCACAGTGCCACTGAAACCAAAGTCACCAGTAGAAGCACATATAAGCACATATAAGCACAAATAGAAAGAAGATGAACCCCTAAAGAATGAATTGCAGTACTCAGCACATTTTGGAGAAGCAACTATAAAATTTAATAGTGTGATTCATATAAAACAAAAAGTCACCCTCATTGAAATATACAGCTTACAAACTCGGGAACTGAGAACACTCCTTCCTCACAGGCACAAAATGTATATCCAGAGAGGCCCAAGAAGAAAAAGCATAGCTACATCATATTTCTGCTAGAAGGAAGGTTAGCCTCTGTTTACAGGTTCAAGCTGAGCTTCTGAAAAATATATGTAGTGAGGGTTACTAAATACATAGAAACCATATCTGCTCAAGCAGCACTCCAGCTGAAACTTTCCCAGTTGTGGGCATACTTGCTGCAAAGTCCATATTAAAGCTCCTCATGCATATTTAGGATTTCTCTTGACAAATTGTATATACTCTCATCCCAGCTGAGATTAAAAACAAATTCCGTCCTCTGACTTAGAGAAAAATCACAAACTTTCCTTTCAGCATTAACTTCACAACTGGCTATGAACAAATACTATATATTCACAACTATGTTAGTGATGTTAGAGGAGGACTCTGTTGTCTCATATATAAATGAAAAGCTATGTGTGGCCAGAGTACTGTTTTCAGTATTTAGTTGAAATAACACATTTACTGAAACTTGCACTTTGGTGGTGAAGGCAGTGTGGGCACTAAACACAATATGGGAAAGGGGACATGATCTTCAGTGTTGTGAAATGTTGTCACTTTAGCTCGCTAGGAGGCAGAGATGACCAAGGATTTTCTGAAGGATAAAAAGGTGCCACCTAAATAGGAGAAGAGATTGAGGAAAAAGCAGAAAATAATGTGCTGGCTACTAAGGATGAGTGTAAGCCTCCCTGTGCCAGGGAGATAAAAGCAGAAAAGTTAAAACAACATGAGTTTTAATAAGCAAAGCACATGATGAGCCATATTAAAAGGTTTCAAAGATATGTGATAGGGTAAGGCAAAAAGAAATCCCAGTTAAAGGCAGACATTACAATATGAGAAAAGAATTCAAATAACAGCTAGTTCTGATAAGTACAGAAGATTATTAAACGCCTTCCTTGTTTGAGTCTCCAGAAGGAGGGAGAGAGTGGGCAGATGAAGGTCTTTCTGCCCAGGGGATGACAGAGGCATGAGGTCTCCTTGCTGATGCTCTGAGCTGGGCAGGCACAGGCTGTCTCTGAACTGCAAGCCATGACCCTGCCTGCCTGCTGCTCGGATGCATTTAATGGGACTTGCTGAGAGGCACAGCTCATCCGCTCAAGCACTGCAACGTGCCCAGAGCTGGCCTCCAGCCAGCTGGCTCCCAGAGGGAACAAAGTTCAATTCTGCCTGCAATCAGCTCTGAGAACATGCCCAAAATTAATTTGGACATGGAGATAAGGCTACAGGGCAAAGCACAGGGCAAAAAAAATGCAGGGAGGGAAATGTTTTTATGAGGTCAGACAGTTCAGGTTAGAAGGCTGACGAAATTCAGCCCAGAAAGCTTAAGGATTTCTTGTGTTTTCACATGGGTAAACTGTGTTTATTTCCAAAAAAGCAAAAAAAAAGCCTCACCAAGCTAAAGAATGACTCCTGGTTCCTCAGGACTGTGAGTTATATGCATGTGTAAATATTATAATGAAATTCTTCCTCTGATATTTCTCTTTCTCCTCTATCTCCAGTACTCTATAACAATGACTATCTAACTGGTGAGAGTTATCAAAAGTACTGAATTATCTGCATGATGTTTAAAGGGGTGCAAGTTACCTGAAGGGTAATTTATACATGGAAAAAATATTCATTCAAGTAACCTTTGAAACATGGACAGTTATTAAAAAAAAAATGCATAAAGCAGAGGAGCTTCAGAAGATTACAGAAAAAGGAAGAAGTATCTTTCCAGAAAAAGTAAAAAGCTTACATTTTCTCTTTTATAATGTTTCTACATCTACTCTCTAGATTGAACAGCTATAATACACAATATGTTTTCAATCTTTGAAAGATAAAGGTTACTAATTGGATTTTTCAAAAACACATTAGGTCATTGACAGTGTAAAACCCCTACTAGTGGAGAAATAAACATTAGATGCTATGTATTTTGACCAAGGCAAAGTCCTATGTTACTTTCTTACCAGCAAGTAAAGACTTACGGTATCACTCTAAGATATGTGCTCAAATGCAGCTACAGCTGCTGATAAAGTTGTATTCGAAGAGTAGATATCTATTACTCACTTCCAGAGCAGGAAATTGCATTGATGTGTGCAGAGATAAGGAAAACTACTAAAAACAGGCAAAAATTAGGGATAAGGGACAAATTAAGATTTAAACAGAAAGAAACTACACAATATCAAGAAAAAAAATCTTTGAAAACCCTAGACACTGAAAATAAAGCTTGATATAAAAATCAGTTTCTGATTAACAGACTTTTGCAATGCTGTGACTTTATGGACAAAAAAGCACCAACAATAAACATGCATGTAGTTAAAGCGACTCATGTTTTTCCAGAGGAATATTCCACACTTTCTTGTCTAATTGCTTGGTTTTTAACCATTACAAAATTCTGGTCTTAATCTGAAGTTTGCCGTGTTCCTTATTACAGACATCAAACAGTTTAATCACATAACACATGACTATAATGCGTGTGCTGAGTTTACATTTCCATTTCTGTTTCAGAAGTCCCCACACAATTTCACGCTCCAGCTATTTAACAATCTCTGAGAAGAATTTGGTAGAGAGGTTATCCATGAAGACTACGGGAGAAAGATTTGCCTTTTTCAACACAGAAGGATTAGGAAATAAGAACAGTCTGATAAGAAGATCCCTGGTCTAATGGAATGAGGTCAGGAAGGAGAATAGGAGGCATGTGCAAAGGAGAAAGATGTCTGTTCTCATCTGATCTATTAAAAATATCCCACAGCAATGCAGAGAGGCTCTGCTCACATAAATTACCTTCTAAATAGCTGGACTATGCAAAGAAAGCTTGGTTCAGCTATTTGTTACAAATCGCATATCTAAATACGCTGTAGAATTATAGCATCCCTTGCAATGTCATATATTCCTATAGCATGAATATTACACAATCTGTGTGCCTGGCTTCATGGTCTCAAAGCTCATAAGTGAAGATTTCACCCAGGAGAGCTATGGACGTGGTATAACATACCACAACACCACCAGCTTCAAAGAGAAGATTATGAAATACTGATGTGGTTTGGTTATCTTTCATGAGTGTAGAAAACCCGAAGGAGTTATCACACTTAAGAATTTTGCTTTTCCTCAGGAGGAAATATGAAGCAGTTCATCATGAAGAAGTATTAAAGAGGGAACGTTTGTCATTTTGCCATGACATCCCACTTACAGCTGAAGGAAAGTGGGTGGTAGAGCGGTTATGGGAAAGTCAAGTACTGTTTATCAGCCCAGGCAGAAATAATGCTGCCAGTTTTTATCAGCATGCTTTTGAGGCACTCTGTTTAATTGTAGGTGTAATTTGAATCAGCAGTCAGAACAAGTCAGGAGCTAGAGAAATAAGGCTTACCTAGCACTGCAGATGTGATTTCATATACATTTAAGCCTCCAGAACAAAACAGTTACAAGCACCATTATCCCTTTAACCAGAAAACTGGTTTTGCACACACAAACACATACTGGTTCTCTTGCATTATACACTAATATCATTAGGTAAACCTTACCACATAAATCCATAATCCTCCTGTGATAAAGTAATATGAAACAAAATCCTGTAATATAGCACATATTCCACAATAAACAAACTAGTGCCAGCGCATGCTGCATTGTAAGGAATCCAGTGATAAAGTAAATAGATCTGCTTTGGCTTTACCTCAAAATTAATCAATCAAAACAATATCTGAGCTAATGAAACAGCCACTTCTAAAAATCAGTGTTATCCATCAGCTTTTATAAAATATGATTAATTTATATGAATTAAACTGTATTACCGAGGAGGGAAATCACTAAGCATCTTTTAGCTACCCCTTGTTGATAGTAATAAAAAAGAGTTGCTGTTTCTGAAGCTCCTGCGTTCCACTCCACAAATTTTTTTAAAATCCAATTACTTGGATGGGGGAGGAGCATTCAAATCACTTATAAACCTTTGCATATTACTGCTATTCTTCTCTCGGGCACCAGGGAGTCTTTATATAAACAGCAGAAATCAAGCCTTTGCTGAAAAGTAGTTATGCACAGTCTCAAATGCTTTGCATGATGAATGGCAGATTTCACTGGCATTCTGTTTTACATTTGTTGCACTTGACAAAAATGATTTCTTGGTAAAGTAAAAGGGTAAGATTGCTAGTCTAGCACTGTCAAGCCCAGATAGGAAGCAAGTAGTGCTCCATGGTTAGCTCAGAATAATTTAAAAAGAGGTTGAGGAATTTGGAAACAAGATTTTGGCTCCGTGACTCCTCTTTTCTGACCGAAAGGATGAACATGAAAAGCAGCGTGGGGAAAAGTGTGTCTGAGTAAGGAGTTTAAAAAATCAAAAGTGGCACTGATGGGGCAGTCAGAAAGACGCATGGATTTAAAATCTTTTTCCCTCAGAAACCTTAACCTGTATTACAGAACCTGTAATATGTCAAGCCTGACCTGAAAAGACAATGAATTAGTTATTGTACCTGCAATTGCCAAAGAAAATCTGCCAAATGCTGCATAATATAACTTGCTTCTTTCTCATTTCTAAAATCTGGCTTCAAATAAAATCCTTCCCTCAAGGCACAGTAAATGATCCAGAAAGGCTCTGGAGCGTGGCTGAAGAGCTGTGATGTTCAGCCAGACTCAGCATTCAGAATGGCCAGAGGTGGGTCCAGAATGAGACAAGAAGAAGCGAGCTCAGAAAGGCTGACTCAAAGAGATGTGCAAAGCAATGGAATTCCACCTGAGACATGAGGTGTCCACAACAGTTCACACTCTAAACTATTTTACAACAAAGATATTTCAAGATCCTTACACTGATTGCTATATAATATTATCCCATATTCAGGCATGGGAAAACAAGGCCAGAGCAGTTGAATGCATTTGTCAAGAAAGAGTTCCCAGTGGCAGAACAGGAGAAGACATCAAAGTCCACACCTTCATCTTTCCAAGGTCCATGAATTTTGCTGCTATCTTCACCAGACTCATACTTTCACAAGAAACTGTTCCTGTTTTCACACTTTTGCTCAGATATTTGTGCCTTTCATCTTTAAAGTTACAAAACAACAGCAAAACCTAACTCTCATCTCAGAAAATTACTTTATGTTAAATCATTAATTAATCTCATTTTAAAATGGGAGTGTGATTATCACTAGTCTCAGGTATCCTAGGAGTTTGTTTACAGCCAAAAGATACTGGGAAAGGTAATTTTTCACAATTAACATCATTTGACACCATGCATTTAGAGCTTGGAGAGGAAATCAGCATATTTTTCTGTAGGATGATATTCCAGAAGCTTACCAGCTGAGAGGGCAAGTCAGGCATTCCTCACCAAGATGGACATATTATCATTTGCGTGGACATAAATGAAACATCTTCATGAGTAATCCCTGGCCCAGGGAAGATACACTTTGTAAGATGCAGCTTGCTTTTCTTACCTGGGCCCCTCATAACTATTTGCTCTCAGGTAGAGGAAGATTGTAAGCAAATATTCAGCTCCTTTTTTGGTCACACGTTTAAATTACCAGGAAAAGGCAATGCAGCTGTTTCTGCTTTTTCTTATTGAGACTAATTTTAAAAATCCTCTCTCAATAAGGCAATTAATATTTAGATTCATCTCCTTTGAATTAAATTGGTATCACAGAAACTAACCTAATTAACACCTGAATGGTCACTGAATGATCCAGATTTTTTTTTTAAATTTCTCATTATTTAATAAAGCAGATACTATACTCTTGCTTCCTGACGGCAAGAGTAATAACTGAAAAAGTATAATTTTTGCCCATAAAAGGGCATTTGTCCAAATGAAGCACAAGCTCCACTGCTTTTAGCTATTTCTATATAACAGAAGGTGGTTTAAAACAAGCTAGAGATAATTTTACTGTCAGGAGGGAATGTATCACCCTTTGAAAAACAAAATACCAAACACATGGAGAACCTTACTATAGCTAGTCTGGTTTTTGTAGGCTAGGTCTTTTACTGCAAAGATTTCTCTGCAGGCATGGCTTCTGAACTTTTCAGTGCTGGCAGGTGCATGGTTTTCTCTTTCTATCAAAATATCCAGAAATTTGTGAATCCTGTCCAGTACTATTTGCAAAGAATCTGAATTTCTATTCTACTGCAAAATTCACACATTTGCAGTCAAGCTTTCCTCCCCATTGAATATGTTCTCTTCATCTTCCAATTTAGCAGTTCAGTAACAGATTTTATACTAGCCTTATTTTGCTGGGGAATGTGGAGATGTAATAACACAAATTTTGCTGTTATAACTCCAGTTAAGAGTATGTCACCACTATGAATTTTTTCTCATCCTATACATTAACAGCTAAATCTGTATTGTCACAACAGCAAAGTCACATTGTTGGCATAGGAATAGCAATGCAAAAGGTACCACAGAAAAGCAAACCAGCCAAACACTGCAGATACAGACTGAGAAACACTTGATTGAAGTGTTTTATTTCATATGCATTTGTCAATTGGGTGCCAAATTCTTAACTTATGTAAATAAGCTGAGAAGATTTAATAGTCTAGCCCTCACTGAAGCTTTGTGTCCAAACATGTAGGCTGTGGACCACCCTGAGGAAAGCTCACAGCAGGGTACCTGCAGTACTCACAGTTGTCCACGATGCAGCTAAGTCTGTACTTTCCTTCAGTCAGTCAATCATGCCAGCTGAGGTGCTTATTTATCGTGCTAGAGATGGAGGCAGGCCAGCAGATGTGCAGAATTCAATGACTAGCACTACTGTAAGTAAGTACTATTCCCTGTAAAATTAAGTCCTTCTATATTTTGTCCTTCTGGATACTGCTTATTCAGACATCAAGCCAAGAACTGGAGCCTCGACCACTCCATGATTCTTTTCCACTTACCTCATAAGCACATCAGCAAACCCTTCAATCATGTGCCATCTCTCTTTATATTGAGCACGAGGAGAATGAAGCCTCATGAGCTTAAAAAACCCTTTTTCCTTCAAATACTCTCTCCAGGATTAAAGGTAGCTGTGGATCTAGGGGAGGAGGCTTGGAATGCTTGCTCTTAGTATTACTCATGTGCAAATCTAGTTTCTGTCCTGCTGAAGAACACATTTTTGCTGTCTGACTCACAAGAACTAAATATGAAAATAGGATAATATTGTTTGCATATATGCAATAATAATTTTCTTCCTTGTCAGACTGTGCTATGCATATTTAATTATATTCATGCTAAGATTTTGATTTATACAAATATTACAAGTCTTTCTCTTCCCTTATGTGGGTCTATAGGACTTAAGCCAAAATATTGGTGAAAGTATTGTACAGAGATTAATATAATACAATTTAATTAGTTTGAAACTATGACTGGTTTCCAATCTCTAGTTTTCTTCTGGATTTGGAAGCCACAGTTTCAGTACTATTTTATTTTTGATGTCTTCTTATTTAAACAATCTTTAAAACAAAGTTTAGGCCTATATATCTTGAAGACAATAGATACTGTTCTACCAGATGTTATTTTACTGAGTATTTAATACCGTTAGAAGTAACAGAGCAGAATTAACAAACTCAATTTCATAGGGATAGTCATTATATCATTTCAAAGCAATAAATACCTAAAAAAGAGCTTGGAGCAGCTGTTGGTGATACTTACCAGGAATACCACCTAACAGAAAGAGTATATATATATATAATAGAAAGAGAACAGAACACATCCACTATTGTCAAAAGTGGCACATGACAAGCAAAGTGAGTTCCTTCCATTGAATCCATAATCTGGTACTTTGCAGTCCTATCTGTTTCAAGTCACTAGCAATATTGTTCTGCAAAATTCTAGCCCACTAGTCATTATCAGAAAAACAACACTTCTGCTCCCAGGGCCTTAGTTTGAAATTTAATATAATAAAATACAACTATGTAGGTTTCTGAATAATATATGTACAAGTGTAGGTATAGAATATGTACATATTTATGCTTCCAGCTTGTTCTGAACCATCTGCACATTTGTTGTACGCAACGGGACTGACAGATCAATGTAAAAATGTCTCTGTACTTGCTAGAACAATAACACTACTCCGATACTACTCAGTTACCAGTAAGGAAATTCTCACAAAAGAAGAAAAACAAATATTTATTTATCAGATTTATTTATCCATTATTTATCAGATTTCTGCTATAGACTTAGTATTTAAAATATCTCCCCCTTTCCAAATTCAGCAGTAGTAAGAATAAGAGGTAATAACATAATTTAGTTTACTATATTTCAAAAATACTACATAAATTTATTTCATGAGAGATAGTTCCACACTCAGCATTATCACACTTTTATTCCAGATATAAAAATAGTCATTATCATCTCAACACTGCTGAAAATTTATAAATAAAATCCTTCTACCATTTTTTATTTTTAGGGGAATTTCTGCTCTTTACCAGGCGTGGTAAGAAACAAAGTATGGTTAAATTTGCCATGAACTTTTCTGTAAGGCCTACAAGCCTCTATTTGTGCAAGTCAAGAACATATTGAAAATACTTGCCTGGAATCGATAAAAGGTGCCATCATCCTTCAGTGTTAGAACATGGTCTGAGATTGGAAAGAAATAGCCATGTGCTGCCATCAGAGTTCCCAAATGCAGAGCTTCAACTGTTTCAAGAATAAAAAGAAAGATAAACTTTAAAAGTTAAATAACTTCTTTTCAGCAATTTAGCTTTGTGGTTAAGAATCACCTGATATCCTGCAGATAACCACTTTGCTCTCAAAGTCCTACCTTCATGAAAGAGCTGTCTTTTTCTATGCAATATAATGATGCAACCAAAAAAACAGTGCACTTTCCTTAACAAATAGCTTTTATATGTCCCACTTGTAGCTGAAGTTCCACTACTTATATCAACATTAAAAGGTAGCCTTAATGTTCACTCACTTGTTCTGAAGCTGAAAACAGCTATCACTTTTATCTTGATGGTGCAGCCTGCTTTTCTTCTTCAGAACAGCTTCTGATTACACGTTAAAATAGTTGATTCCAATTACATTATATCTTTCTCAGTAGCTTTATCAGAGCTACTGTAAAGGATAGAGATTTCCTCTGAAGTTTATTACTGGAAAAACAGCAAAGGATAACAGTTTCCTAGAACAGTTGAGGTAGGGAGGTACTTGTGATGGTTGTCTTGTCCAGCTCCCTCACTCCAGCAGAGAAACCTTAAGCTATTTGCCAAGGACCTTTTTCAAGTGCTTTTTGAATAACTCAAAGGAATGAGACACCACAACCCCTCTGGATAATGTACAGATTCATATTTATCCTCTAAGAAGTGATCGTTTGTTCCTATTGCCTATAATTTGGCTTTCAGCAATGGCAAGCACAGATTTGTCTTGTCCTGACTCTTAAAAACACCCAACCAGCAGCCAAGTATCATCATGCAGAAAGAAATTCAAGTCCTGACATCTGTGTTCTTGCTGACAAACACAGAAAGAGACATTCACTTATGTTTCACTCATTATTATTTTCAGTGTGAGAAGGCTTATTTATTTACCCATACTTCATCAGCGTCCAAAAAAATTCCCTCCTTGCTGAAGACATTGACTCGCATAGGAGATACAGGAGAAGCAGTGGGACAGGTTTAGGTAAGCCAAAGCCAGCAAGCATTTGAAAGGAGCAAGAAAGGAGATCTGGACAGTACTTAACTGAGAGCACAAATAAACCCACAGGGTTTATTCAATACTAAATATCCATTGCCATCCCCATGTTTAGCAAACTGGTTCTTGTCCCTCCAGCCAGAGCCATTACCTAAAATACAACACACCCTCTCTGGCACTGAGCTCTTCAGCCTGATGTAAAACTCTGTAATGCTGTTTAGACTTTTCCCAGTTGCAAGCCTATAAGAAATCTCTCTAACAGAAGGAAGGGAGCTGCTTTGTTCCTTGTGCCTGCAATGTCTGTAAAACCCCATCTGAACTTTGTCCTAATTATCAAAAGTTTTTATATGGTTGTTATTCATTTATTTCAGGCTGCTAAATACTATTATCCCTTGAATCAGAATTTTTGAGTCAATGCTTTCTGTAGTGTGTCATTCACTGAGATTTTTTTTACTGTTTCAGTTCATCTGCCTTTTAACTTTATTAAGCTTTTCTTTGTCCTTTACATTGCAACTTATTGCCAATTCAAAAAATCTTTATTTTTGCATGTATTATTTATCTTGGTAGAATGAGAGAAAAACAAGGAAGAAATATGCTGACTTTTCTACAGAAAGGCTTTCTCAGACAAGAGTGACAGGGCTTGCCAGGGAGCTCTGACACAGATGAGACTGCATTCTCTTTTTATTTAGCATACGCTAAATAGGCTCCAGATTTTTTTCAAGTGCTTCCTGGATTCTGAATCATAATATTTTTCAAGAACACAAGGAGCTCATATTATTTCCTTTTACCCAGCAATTTTTAGGGCATATCTGGACTACCATGTCCAGTTATGATTAACATCCACTGCAGTATAAAAAAGACATGAACAAACTTTGAGTGACTCAAGTGGGAGTCCACCAAGATCACTAGGGTTGGAGAACCGTATAAGGAGAGGTTGAAGGAGCTGGGCTTGGTTAGACTGAAAAAAATAAGGTTTTGGAGGTGTCTAGAAGTACCTTTCCAACACCTGAAAGGAGATTTCAAAATAAGGGAGCCAAGATCTTTATGGAGTTGCAGGGCAATAAAGTAAAGAAATGAAGAAATAAATAAAAGAGAAAATGGTAATAAACCAAATCAGGTATAGTTCTGACTTTCAGCCAAGCAGCAGGAGAAGCTGCCCAGAGGCTGCCACTGTGTAATCTGCATCTTTGGAGGGTTTCAAGACCTGAACAGATAAAGTTCAGGGCAACATGTTTGACTTCACACTCATTTGAGCAAGAAGTTGGACTAGAATCATCTTGAGGTCCCTCTCAGCTTGAATTATATTGAATTATATTACAGCTCTGTGACTCTAGATGGGTCAAGCAGAAGTGGAATGTAGAACATAAAAAAGGGATGAAGACAATTGGAGAAGAAACTATTTGAAAGCTTCTGCCAGAACAGCCTATACTCCAGGCAAGGTTGGATAAAGCAGCAGTAAGGTCTTGTATTTCTCTCACTGACCATTGAGTCATTTAAGCAAGTATAGAGTCACAACAGTTCTCCATAAAAAATGGAAAGAGTCACCTGCCCTTCTTTGGAAGTCAATTAAAGTTATTTAAGGTCTGAATTAGTCCCAACAGCAGGCTATATCTCTTCTCCAGTTATGTATGGAGAGTAAGGTGATTATACTCTTACCTCAGGCAACCTCATTCAGCTGGAATCCACACTAACTCAATATTAAGGTGTATCTTTGTCCCTTCAGCCACTAAGCCTTAATATGGACATATAAACTTCTCTTTTTATTTCCTTAACTAATACACAATTAATTTTCATTTTTTATGGCTGACAATCCATCAGTTTCTTTCAGAATTACATGATTATAAATGCATAAATATTCCCTTTTAGTATCCACCTAAGATCCACTGTAGCTCACACTTTGAGTGTTACAAAATTATACCCTGTGAGTAACATCTACAGGTTTGTATTCCTGCCTCACACCAGGCTGGTAGAGGACTAATGCTGATGCTCTCTGTGCAGCAACAGTATAACTACAACACAGAAAGACAACTCAGCTCTCAGGAGGTTTCTAATCTCCAAGCAAGAGGTTTTCCAGTGTATTACGGAGGCAACACTTTAATATCCATCTCACTTTGCTAAAATCAGACTGAGAAAATAACTACTGTAAGAAGCCAATGAAGTATAACAGTAGCATTTAGGAAACAAACCCATGAGCTTGAAAAGGAAAATTAAGCCAGCAGCAGACTAATCTGACATGCCTAAATTCCTAGAATTCAAATACAGACAGCTTCTATATCTCCCAGCTGTTCCTGTGTACGAAGTTAGAAGATTTTCATTTAAGATGCACATTTCATCTGGAAAAATGGCAAATGTAGGCTGGGAACATCAAAAATGTCTATGAAGTGCATTAGATACAAAGCAAAAAGAAGTCCAAAAGAAATGGTTTTAGACATACTGGTTGCCAGGTAAAAAGAGTAATGTTTATATGTATTCAGAATACAAACTCAAAAAATTGGAAGAATAGAATAAAAGAAAAAAAAATACTGTTTTTTCAGATGGCAAGTGTGCACATAGAAATGTGATATCTACATAACTAATATTGCTAATATCAGTCACTGTGTATAAAAAACATAGAACATAAACAACATCCCCAGTCACACCCAGATAGCTGCGCTGAGAAGGCATAATTCAAATGGCAGTCAGCTGCTGTACAAGGAATACAAACTGCAGCCAAAGACGTCATGTAATAAATCTGAGAAGACAAAGCTCCTGAAGGTGTAACTGGTAAAACGGAGTAGACTCTGGCTTCCTCAACTCAACACCTTTTTTTGAAGATATCAATTATCTGATTTGAGGTTCCAGATACTTCCTAGTAGTTAAACTGTGAAAAAGTGGAGTGGCACATTCAAAAAACAAATTTACCCAAACTACTGTTTTAATTTCCGTAGGTAAAAATAGGAAAGTGTTGACAGCAACAATAGCTAATGGAAGAAGTATTCCTCAGGTGAAAGAAGAAATGCATCTTTATGAGCCCACTGCAATTCAACAGGATACAAAAGATTTCATATAAAATCAAAATACTGCTTTGGGTGTATGTTTGATTCTTAATGTGTATGTTATTGATGGGCTAAAAGTGCAGAAAAAGCTAAAAATTCCATGGTTCACTCACTGTTGAACTTTATTCAGTTGAGTGGGTGAAGTGAGCAACACATGTACATAGACTGATTAGAAATCATTTTTGTGAGACATAATATTGCCCAGCCATCTGCTGTGCCTTTACAAGAAAGTGATCTAGACAGATTAAATGTCAGTCACTTTTAATATACTTTTTTATACAAGAGTCAGATACTTTAAACTCTTTGGGACAATGTAACCTGAATCTAAGGAATGAAATCCTAAAATCTAAGGAATGAAAAACATATCCTAGTGGTCAAGTTTTGACTTTACTTTATTTTTAAACATAGTGCAGTTTTCTCCTTACTGTAATAATTATTGCATGGATCGCTGACAGTTTGTTCATCTTATATTGCAAGGTATAGTAGTATTGGTGGAACAAGTTGTTTCTTATGTTAATGTCCACAGGAGGGAATTTAAAAGGAAGAATTTTCCTTGTTTTTCTTTGGAATAAACATGTTTCTGTGCTTTTAAACCCCTTAAAGGATATGTTTTCAGTGATTAGTATGGATTCTACTTTTTCTTACATATCTCAGGTCTACATTCGATGTGGTATCTATATTTATTTTTACTCTGAAGTCCATAAAACACTTTATGGTATCATATCAGTATAGTCTTGCAACATCTGAAGTGCCTTGCAGTCATCTCTGAGGGAGTGAGGAAAGAAAAATAGAGTATTTTCTAATCATGCTCCACTTCCAGAAGTCCTTTATTGGAGTCTGTCTTATATTCTGTGTGGAAAGATTTCCTACAAGGAACATGACTTGGGGCATTTTGCATCCTTAAAATTGCTTTATGATGTAAAAAAGAGTGAAATTTCCCAGTTTTTCCTATATTTTTAGGATCCAGAAATGTCAAACAAATGAAAACTTCCCTTTCTATGCAACAATAAAGTGTTTGGTATTCTGGGTTATTAGTTGAATATAAAATCCATCACAGTACTGAAGTGCACTGCTAAGCCACACAGAAGCCAGGAAAAAGAATTAATGAGTCAGAACTTCACAAGCACATATTCATTGTAAGTGTCTAATGCCAAGACTTTATCACTTACTCTCACCTCACTCCTGCTGTCATTTCATTGCCAGTGTGAACACAAGCTGCAAAGGATTAGAGTAATAAAATACAACCTGCTTCTCATGCTGACAGAGAGAGTAGGAGAGACTCACTCTCTCGGCCCGACTTTGGTGTTTAAAGAGGAGAAAATAAACCAGCTAGAAACATTCTTGAACACCCACAACATCGTAAACCACTCTCTTTTGTCCCATCTGAAGGATTGAATTTGTAAGGGGAGCAGCACTGGTGAGAGTCATTTCAAGGAGGATAAACCAGGTGGTGAAGGAAGAGGCACTATTTACCCAAACACAATTAAAATGAGATTCATACTTTATTTCAAGATAACAATCACAAAAAAATGTTATCTGTCAACAAAGCATCTTACCTAAATAGGTATTATTTTTCTTGTGCTAGACAGTGTCTGCTGATGCCATCAGCAGGGCAGAGGCTTTGGTAGGAGAATCACTCAGCAGGTAAGGAGGAAAACCTATCCAAGATGGGCTATGAGTCACCATCTGCTCAAGGAATGGTAATTTCCACCCTTACAGTCTGAGATTATTTGTAACATGTGGTGCATCCCAAATCTAGAAACAATGATACACACCTGAAACATCAACTACTTCCTTCACAAAAACATCCAGCAAAACAGGCACTGTGACAGTGATGAAAGATAGCTGGGTCTTCCTGCATCCTCCCCTCATTACACCCCTTTCTGCCCCTGTCTCTGATGGGCAGTGCAGTTTGCCTAAAATAAGAACACCGGGTGGGTATTTCAGGAGGAATTTCTGGATGCTCACATGATTAATGTAATCCAGTGATGGGGAGGTGAGATGCTTGTGATTGACTTTCATCCTCATCAGCCTTCGAGAAGGTGTAAAATGCTTCTGGAGACTGGTCCAACTGGGCAAACTGGTCTTCCAAGGCTGGACACAGTTTCTGGGTGGAAACTCCCCCCAGCAGGGATTCTGGCAGAGTACATCCAGCCCGAAGGTGAAGAACACTTTAGGATCTAGAACACTAAGATCCAGTCGAATGCAGAGATAAAATCCTAGAGTAGCTACACTTACGCTTTGTTGCTTTGTAATTGTGAATTCTGCAAGGGCAAAGGCTGCAAACCTGTACATTTCTAGCTAAACTACATTTCTGCTCATATTATAAGCCTTTAAACATCAGCTGTTGACCAAATCTGAGACTAAGTGGACTCAGCTGCACCCAGACTTGTCCAAGAAATTTAGAAAGCAGGGCAGTCTTACTCCTCAGGAAGGAGTAAGACTCAACAGGGCTCAACAGGAAGGACCACAGCTTGCTTATACTATAAGCCACTGTACTAGATGACACAGTTGGTATTTAAATATTGAATTGGCAAGATACAGATGCTGTATTAGCAACAAATCTGATCATAATCATCTACATAATCAACATGTCCTACTTCTCATGCCTGATCAAGAGCATTTTCTCAATCACTCTGCTACAGTGGCACACTACCAGTCTTGCCTTATGTGGTCACAGGATGTGGGTGAAAGGGGGGACTGACCTAAATCTGAAAAACTTTTGTCCAGATAAGATAAACAGAAGTCATGTCACCATCAAAGACTGAAGAAAAGGGGAAGCTAGCCTACAGTCCTTGAAAAAGAAGCTGCATCTTCCTGCTATGTGATTGTTTCCCACTGCATTTCAGCTGATTACACATTAACTGTTGCTATGAACTATTAAAGTCTGCTTTTATTCTCTTAATAAATTTATATCTTGAAAGGCAGATGAGTCAAAATGCAATGACTTGAGGTGATAACCGAAGCTATCATGTTGATGAAAAAATCTAAAAACAGAAAAATTTGAAGTTGCAACATGAGGTCTCAAGAAACAGGCAAATGAGGAGTGAGGTCCTGGCATTGAGCAGTGCTATAACTTCACCTCTGGGATATTTGTTTGTGGTGTTTGGCAAACTGGAAGGTTCGAGAGGCTGGAAGACATCTATCCAAGCTGTAACCACCACGTAGACTTAACTACCAGGCAAAACAGAACATGGCACAATTTGGTAACTAGATTTTGTCACAGTTCATTCAATATGCAGTCACGAAAGCAGCCTGAAAATGTTTAAAATTGCCTTTGTAGTTTTCCTGTCATCTCCAGCCTCAAATTTTTAAAGTTCCTATCAAATATCACACCAGCAATCAGGCCTGCCAGTGGTGGAATTTAGCTCTGTACCAATGAAAGTCAGCATTTATAAAACTTTTCCTCTAATTTCACTATTACTACTCTTTGATCTTTTCTATTTTCAATTCTGTAGAAATCACAGACTTTTTGCTCTTCTATCACTGATATCTCTTGTCTCTTCAAATTGAAATGATAGAAGGGTGAAATCCAAACTCCTTTGAAGTATGGGTTTCCTGTTTTCCCCTCTGGGTCTTCCTCTGAAACTGCAACTTTTTAGTTTAAGCTTTGATTCCCATGCTTCTTTAAGGCAAAATAGAGGAAATCAAAACTTGTGTGTCTTGTTTTCCCTGATGACTCTCTGAACTTATCTCCATAATATATGTCCAAACACTACACTCATTCCCTCCTCCAGTATGAAACTCTGAGCTAACATTTAAAGTCATATGTGCATCCTTTTGAGCAAACCTGCTAAAGACTAAAAAAAAAATTACAAAAAATCCAGTTACTGCAAATACACTACTTTTGAGAATTCCTTCAGATGAAATCTTGCTCCACAGCTTCAAGCATCTATAAAAGACCCAAAATACTGGACATAGACTGCTTCTACTCAGTATTATAATTATTATGCTATTATTTCAGGGTTTCTTGTATACTGCTTGCCAGTCTCTGCTAGCACACCAGATCTTCCTACTTTTCTCGCCCCCAGTGGCTGAGTCTACATATATGTGACGAAACTGTTTGGCTGCAAATGTTCAGTGGGGAAGCATGTGATTCATTCTCCACATGACACCCAAGAATTTGTGCATGTTAGTATCAGCCAGGAAAGGTATTTTACATCACAGTTCCCTCAGACACAATGCCCTGTGTGATGGTGTGCTTTCCTGGCCGCAGCACGGTGCCATTGCTTCTCCCCTTCTTTGTCACGCTCAAGGGAAGGCACAGCTGCCAACTCCCCTCTCAGTCAGCTCAGCTTGGACACCACAAGCACTGGAGCATTTAGAAAAGCACATTCCAGGCACATGACCAGTAGGGACTGCCACAGTTTTATATCTGGGATGGGTTTCAGAGGAGGAGACCTGTTTTTAAGGCTTGGCAGATCTGGGGCATGTGAATAACTAGGGTGGTTGATGCACCACTTGGATTCGTGGCCAGCAATACAAAAAGTAAGCACAGGCTTTTTCAGTGCACAAAATATTTGTTCCTAGAGGAGCTACAGAAGATAGTTTGTTGAATCAGAGGCATGTCAGTTAGGGTGGAGTTTCTGAAGCTGAGTGAGGGGAGCAAAAGGTAGCACTGACTTTCACAATGATTACTGCTGGTCAGGATGTATCATAATAATTTTTTTAGTCTCTAAGTCTGTATTCATTATTGCACCAACCATTAACTTTGTGTCATTGTTAAGCATCTCTATCATAACCACAGAACACCCACTTATGACCAAGCAGTTCAGAAAATACAAAGAACATGCAGCAGCCACAGATAGAAAAATAACTGCCTCTTTCACTGCACTCAATTCAATAAAGAAGAAAACAATCGTTCTCTTCATAACAATTTTCATACCTCCAGCAAACTGAGAGCATAAAATACTGAAAATAGTGTCCTTTTTTCTGTGGGAAGAGTGCTGTGATTTTAAAGTCCACCAGGAGTTAAAAGCTTTATAAGTAAATTGGTGTCATTGAGACACACATCAAGAAAAAATGCCATCAAAGCTCAGGAACGGTAACAACAAAGAATGTGGAGGTGGCTTTTCTGAAGAATAACATGCCACTCGCCATGTGATCAGACACAGTTATCTGGGATGCACATACACAAGAATCCCTAAGGCAGTTATTACAGACAGGATCACTTGTAGAGAGTTTTCTTTGTCCATTATTTATGGCAGTTTGGTAGGAAAATAAAATTTATTTCACTGCCCTCATCAAAATGAAGGAGAAAAATTTCCAATGTTGTAAAAAAAAGTCCATTTTATGACATCCCATGTTCCTATTATCATAACTCCCACTCCTAGTGCTCACTTCTCCCTTTTGCAATGGATTTACACAGATAATTGTAGAGAACTATCAGTTCAGCCAGACAAACTCTGCTATTAAAAATACAGAAATACTAACAGATATTAACTAGCGAAAATAGCCCAGTAAAAATTATTTCATAAGTGCCTTTTTTCCCACAAAAAGAGAAGAGGCCTCAATGAATGACCTATTTCTTTTCTAGTGACAGAATCTAAATGTAGAAGGAAGAGATGGGACTGATGACAACAGCAGCAGCAAAAACTATCAAAGTATTTAAAATAAATTGATAAAAGGAACAGAAGTATCTGGTTCAAAATAATGGTCAATCTGTGTTTTATGGCACTTAAAATATTAAGGGTGTGATCTGTTAGCCATAGTGTGCCACTTATCATTTAATCACCCTCAGTACTAAAGGAAAAAAAGTTGAAAAATATGTCCTTAGGCTTTAGAAAGATATGCAGGGGAAATATGGGGGGAAAAAGGATGTAAGAAACAGACACCCATATAGACAACAGGATAGGAACTATAATAAAAGATAGAAGGAATGAAAATAAAGATAATTGCAACAAAAAAGGAAGATTCAGGATGACTTTTGTTGCTGGATATGTCTCATAATTCTGTGAGTGCTCCTATATGGAAACAGAGAACATAAGGTTATGAAAATCTGGTTAACATATTATCTTGGTTCCCAGGGAGCTCTTGGCATGATTTCTAAAGGTATTAAGTAGATCATGAGAAAAGCAATAGGTAGAAACGAGGGACTAAAGGTTAGGCATAGCAGATCAATTATTACTAAATAGAGTAATATTACACTGAAGTGGGGGGAGGGCAACCACAGTAACTGTGTTTATTAGGTCCTGGACTGTTCAGGATAATCCTAAATTATCTACAGAAGGGTGTGAATGATGAAATTACATCAGATATAAAATTTCTTGAAAGTATAACATTACTGAGGTCAGCAAAGAGTGAGTTCTGAGGAGATCATGTAAAACTATGTGATACTGATTCATTAAACAATAAAACAGCAGCTGAAACTGAATTTTGATAAATGCTAAACATTTTAGACATGAACCTTCACTCTCCAGTTGTATATGCCCAGATGTGGCTGCTAGGTAACTGCTGCTGCTCAAGAAAAACTAGAGGTGTTATATGTAATTCTGTGAAAATGTCTGCTCAAATCTCAAACAGAAAATAATGAATTATTAGGAAAGAAATAGAAAAAAAAGCCCAGAAGACAGCAGGAGCTTAAGCATAGCACACATACATAATAAATTCTGAGTCCTCACTTTAGGAAGGACATTGAGATGCTGAAGCATGTGCAGAGAAGGGCAATGGAGCTGGGGAAGGGTCTGGAGTGCAAGGCTGATGAGGAGCAGCTGAGGGAGCTCGGGGTGTTTTGCCTGGAGGAAATGAGTCTTAGGATGACCTTATCACTCTACAACTGCCTGAAAGGAGGGTGTAGCCAGGTGGGGATCGGCCTCTTCTTCCAAGTAACAACCAATAGGACAAGCAAATGACCTCAAATTGCACAAGGGGTGATTTTGATTGGAATTTTTTTTTTTCACAGAAAGGATTGCCAAGCATTGGAACAGCTTGCCCAGGGATGTATTGAGCCACCATCCCTGGAGGTATTTAAAATTTGTGTAGATGTGGAGCTTAGGGACACGGTTTAGTGATGACTTGGCAGTGCTGGGTTAATAGTTGGACACAAAGATATTAGAGGTCTTTTCCAGCCCAAATGAGTCTATGATTCTGTTCCACAGTTACCATGCTATAGTAGCTGCTTCTTATATTTTTTTCTTTTTTTTTTTTTCATTTCACGCTAGTGGTAATATCTGATGACATAAATAATTCTTAAATTTCAAGAGGCAAATATTTAATATTTCTAATAAGTTTAAAGGCTATTAAAAGGTTAAGTTTTCCAGTTTAACTGAATTATTACCATAAAGAAGATCGGAATTAGGAAGAAAGTTTTCAAAAGGAATTGTAAATTACTTGTAATAATTTCTGCATGCCTAACTGAGGTGAACAGATAGGGAATATTGAAAAAAATGAGAGAGTGTCCACGGAATATTATCCTGTCCAAGATAAAATGGCAGGCAATGTCCTTGCATAGTAAATGTTGGACCTGTGTGTCACTGTGTGCCCCTGTGCGTAGAGCAGTATTTCTCTAAGTGTGCTATGGAAAAACTTAAAACACTCCTAAGGTCAGTTAATAACAAAATCAAGAGAAAACCTTACACTAACCTTCAAGTCATCAACTACATATAACACGTAAATATCAAAACATTTTTGTTTGCTTGACTATAAATAGCTGCAGCAGCTGTTGGCAAGATGAAATAGGATTTCAACTGCTTTTATTCAATTAAATTGGCCAGATTTAAAATCTCACTTCCACCTACTTGCATTTTCCATTACTATATAACACAGTTCTTTGGCAAATAAGGAAGCAGAAATCTAATGAAGTCTCTAGACAGTTATTTAGCTGTTTTTAATTAATTATGCCAGTGTGAATTGGGAATTAGTAAATGTTCTTCCTCTTAAATCTCCAAAACTTGGTGTCATCACAAAGGTTCAGAAGGAGGCTGTCAAACAGGAAGAAAACCACAAAATTCCTAGTTATTTTAGTAGAAATTAGATAATTTATTAAGAAGGTCATTATAATTCAACCTATACAATTAAATAATTAGCTTTATTTCTAAAAGTTATCAGAGTTCTCCCTAAAAGAGCATACTTTGCCCTAACTTCATGGGTAAAGGTTTCAATTGTGTAATTTAGATTATGTCATAATTTGTTCTGTGACAGGATGAAAATCATTCCTTCAAATGGTGCAACAGAGCATCTGAAATTTTTTCCAAGGAAATTACTTAAAATTAAAGCTTACTGATGTTTCAGCTTCTATCAGCTTGATCAGGTAATAGTTTTAAAATTAACTTTTTATCTCAGTAGGCTTGTTCAGACTTCTTTTTTTAATCAGTATTTTCTATTTTAGTCTGTACTTTTTTTCATCCTTTTCTCTCAATAAGATTCTCAAAGACCTCAGTGGAATAAAGCCCGTGCTGCATACTGAATTGTAAAAAATATGCTGATTGTTGGTTTGTTTCAATTTTTAAAACCTAATTGAGTATCAGACACATTTTATAAACTAGATTTTGGATTTTAGCCTGAGATGTAGCTTAAAGGCCAGGTTACACGTGATCCTATTTTAAAAGTTGAATCTTGTTTCATTGGAGTTAAAAATAAAACCTCCAACTTTGTGCAGAGGTTGGAATTTTACCTTTAATGATTGAAACAAAGGATGAAGGAGTGAATGTCATGTGAAGGTATTATACTTAATACTGAAAACAATTCTGAGTAGAATCTGGAGACTTTAATATTAAAAACAAAAATGATTTCCTGTTAAAATAAATATCTTTGAAGTCAGCACCATGGAATCAGGGCTACTATTAGAAAAACCAAATTAAAAGACTCAGTTGATGCCTTGCTTTTAACCAGAGACAAGGAAGCATCAATAGAGATCTCTTTTATACAGAAAATGTGTATGTCACACAAGTTATAGTTGAATCATAGAATTATAGTACAGTTTGTACAATTATAGTACAGTGTATATATATAGCATTATAACTTAATCTAATTTCAACCCTGCTGACATGGTCAGGGACAAGTTTCAGTAGGTCAGGTTGCTCAAAGCCTAATTAGAACCAAAAGAGATCCATTTTGAATCAACATGCTATTGACAATATCAGACAGGTTGCTCACAGAAACAACTTTAGAACACATGCATTTTACCCGGTACTATACTTTTATGTTTACAATAATTTTATTGTACAGAAAATTATGCTAGACAGCAGCAAATTCCATACTTGTCATCTTTGCCCATTACTCCAAGATGGACATTTATTTATAAACTAAGGAGACAAAACTCATTTATACTTCCCAGGTAATTCAAATGCATATAAAATTTCTTAATTGCTAGGGTGAAAAACATAAACTATTTTTTATGAAATCTTGCAAAATAATGCCTCCTTAAGAAAATAACAAAGGAGGAATTTTATTTAGACATGCTTAGCATGATGAAACAGTTGTAATAGTTTGACCTATCTGGCTATGTGAAGAAAGCACTTTGTCACCAATACCATGGTAACATACTTTGCATCATGATAATGATCCCATACTTTACATCAATACCAGTCACAACCTTTGTATCTTCCCAATAAGTGTAAAAAACTGTTCTTTTTTAACCAGATACCACACTACCAAAAAGATCAGAAGAAATGACTGCTCCATCAAAGAAAATTGAAAATGAGTACTAATGTAGCCTATCACCTATCTACAAGCGAGAAAATAAAATGGCCAAACTTGGAACATATTAATCACTTTCAAGAGTGACTACGTGGAAATGAGACTGTTCAAACAGTGCAGGCACATTTGTAGAAAAACATCTCATGACAGGTGGATGTGCAGGTCTGTATGCTCTTGGAAACACTCCTAACACACACAGTCTACACAGGAAAATAGATTATACTGATCTGGAAGAAGCTTCAGTGGAAAAAAACATGAAGTCCATTAAATCTGATCTATCCTGTCACAACTGAATTGCAGACATTTCTGTTCACCATTTACAAAATCTCTCTACAGGCTTTGGGCAAAAAAACCACCCTCTTCACATGAACATTTACCACTGCACTCCTGTAACCTCAAGAGTGGCTAGAAGCCCACTGATTGCTACACACAGGTAAGTATCCCCTATGCTGCTTGTAATTATATAAAACTAGACCCATACATTTTTTGCATGAGTATGACAATGTTAATATTATTCATACTAAAGCAGTGTCTGTAAATTCTGACATTTTTCATTCTCAAACAGAATTTTGTTACTTTCTTTTTGTTCATCTGAGATTAAAGTCATTATTCCATTAAAATGTTACAGGATCCGACAAGCTCAGATCAAATTCACTCAGTAGAAGAAAGTTGGGAAGTTAGTTACACTAGAATTGACAAAGGTTCATGAGATTTGCTGCTGAACAAAATGTGCCTGAATTTCTATCAGGCATATGAAAAATGAGAGGGTCTGGTGTCCCTGGGTTCCCTGTATGAGGGGTATGTTATGTGTGCAGGCAGTATAAATTACTTTTATTGGGGTTTTGGGTTGTTTTGGTTTTTTTTTTAAGTCAAGATAATAAAAGGGGAGCATTCTATTCTTGCCCCACTTCCACTTGCTCTGATTAATGCAAAGACTGCAAAGATAAGCATGACCTTTCCATTCCCTTCTTTATTCCTTTTCATAAGAGACTCTTTTCTCTGTTAGCAATCTCTGGAAGTACCTCCCATTTGCTTGCAGCTCCCTGGTGCTGTTTTCCAATGACAATTGTTTAGAACATCTTGTCTAGCCCCTGCTCTTTGCTGCTACCTTCCTGCATATAATTGGGGAAAGGGCAAAACTGAGAACTGAAGAATTTTTCAAGTAAACTTTCATAGACTCAAATAAAAACCTTAACATTTTTCTTCTAGCTCTTTCAAGCAAATACTGTGTATTCTCAAGGTCATTATTGATACACCAGCCTCTGGAGAGAGACTGTACTAAAGAGGGAAAACTGGAAGAAACATAAACAGATGTTGTGTTACTGAGCCCTCCCTTTTTGTTGCACTGGATCAGTGACCACAGTTTACATGGATGCTCATGGGCATCTAGTTACAAATTAGTTACACCAGTTACTTGAAAAAACTATAAATGGTGAGAACTGAAACTGAAAAATCACAGGAGGGCATAAATATCAAAGTAGTCTTTTTTCATAACTATAAAACTTGGATTTAGACATATATATTTTTTACTTCAGGGTAATTCCTGATGTCCAAGAGCAGTATCAAACTACTTCAATGGACTGCCCAAATGAGCTGGAGCAAAGCAATGGGAATGCAGAGGTTGAGCATTCTAGAGCGAGTGGCTGCAGTGGCTCTGCTGGAGCAACCATTTGATAGAGAAGTGCCTCCAGCCAAATTCAGCTGGTTTGCAGCCATGAGAAAATTAAATCAGCAACACCTGGGAATAAAGGTATTTTAAAGGAACATGAGGACTATGTCTAAATATATGATCTACACTAAAAAGCACTTTCTGAGATGAAAATTATTCATGGGATGACTTGAAGATGAAATGACTGTTTGTGAATAACACCATATCCTTGTGAAAAGACTGGAAAAGTCATACTGTTCTTTCTCCTTTAGGAGACAACAGCATGATTTACTATTAGGATGTTGGATGTTAGGGAATAGAGAAATCAAATGTTTGCTAAAGGGCATAAAAGAAATCAGTGCAAGTACCAAGTATAGGATTAGACTCTTGGCAATTTGAGCTGATACCTTTAAATCAGCTCATCTATCATTTTTGTTCTATTTTTTCCCACTAAGGATTAAAGGAATTTCAGTATCTGATGTGGTCAGTCTGGTGCATTTCACGTCATTAATGATCACTTCAAAAAAGAAAAACACAATGCAGAAAAACAGAGTAGATTTTCCACATTAAGAGTAATTGGCAACATCAGCACTTACCCTGTAATGGTCAATTCAATAACATATGTCTAAGTGCCAAATCACAAGCCCTTACAATTCTGTAAACTCAGTTAATTGCTTCTTTTCAGGTTGAGATCATGATTGTATTTATGCCTGAATAAAACTTCCCCGTTAAAAATAACTTGGAAATTTCTGTTCCTTAAAATTTTACAGATGAGTTGTAGGCTGAAACACAAACATTTTTAAAGTACATATTGAGTAGCAAACAAGGTAGCAGCAACTGTACATTGCATTGTGCACAGCTATTCCGGGCACAAGCTCTGCTCCACTGAAATAACTCCAAATCTGCTGCAAATTAGCAGAATCCACCTATCATCTCCAGTTTATTTTCTTGATGGAGATCTACTGCAGCAAGCCAAAATCTTTCAAATATTCCACTGAATATTATTTTTCATTTATTAAAAATATGCATGGTTTTGACTGGCAGTTTACAAGTTCCAACTTGTTACTACCTTTTACAGTAAATTTTTCTTTCCAGGTGAAAGCTTTACACTTATTTACACACTGAAGCAAATGTTGCTGTCAGGCCTTCTTCTGCCTTATGTTTTCCTACTATCCATCAAGCTGCCTATTTCATCCCCACTTAAATTGTATTGGAGTTGTATGCCCTATGCAAAACTAAGGAACAAATTGCATTTCAAAATATTACCTTTATATATATAAATTGTGGTAGTGTGGTGTAGCCGTGGAATGGGGTGTTAACCCCTTAGGTGCGGTGGAAATAATATACACAGTTATATGGTTATCTCTCATGACAAGAAAGAGAAAGAGACAAGTTTATTCAGAAACACACTGGATTTTATAACATGACTTGCAACTCCAAGAGTAGAAAAAGATGATTGGTTCAGAGAGAAGACACCTCGTTCCCAGGGCTTGGTTACACACACAACAGGTGTTCTATCTTGTTATTAATTCCTCTCTATTTTGACCAAGGTATCATCTTGAGAAAGATTTTCCCTGGCCTTCAGCTGGACCAGCTTATCAAGCTGGGAAACAGAGCTGAGAAGCACTGGCCTGGAATATTTTTCAGGCTGTAATTTCTTACTTTCTCGATATGTGTATCCCACAGTGTGGTAGTGTTTCTTCTTACTAGTTCTGTGTTTTATTAAGGAACAAGTTGTCTGAAAGAGTTAGATTTCATCCTAGAGAACAGAAGGCTTGGGGTGGGACCTCATCACATTTTTCCAGTGCTTAGAGAATAGCAATTCTCTTCAAAGGGAGCCATGCTGAGAAGATAAGGGGTAATGAGTACAAGTTGAATGGAGAGAGGTTTCATCTACTCAGATTTTTTACAGTGAGAACATCACTGGATGTGGTGGAGTTCCCACCAGTGGCAGTGTTCAGGATGAGACAGGACAGATTGCCGGTAATCTCACCCAGGCTTGCCTCTCCATGAAAGTTTGGAACACATGATCTTCTGAGGTCCTTTCTAACCTGAGGTCCCTTCCGTGAATCACTTTACTTATATCTTAAATCACAATTTACCTGCCTTGCTTGCATGAATAGTTGCACAGCACTGGTAGGTGAGGTTTGCAAATAGTCCTTACATTTTTCTGGACAGAGTAGAATATACTCTTATCATATGTGCTCCAAGGTCTATTTTATGTTGTTCTTCCAGGTATGTGGCTGATATCAGATTTAGACAGAGATGAAAATTTCAGTGCAAACTAAGGCATTATTTATTTCTGCATCACAAAACTGCATAGCTTCAAAAGTGATTTGTAACAGGACCCATGGGGTAGTTTTAAATGACAACCAGGTTAAACCCTGACACACGGGTTAAAAGCGATCAGAAGACACTGGAAATCCAAATTATGGTGACAACAGATTGCAGAAATTTAGGGCTTTTCAACACGAGGTTCTAAATTGACTGGTCCAGAACCAAAAGGAAAAGCAAGACTTAGGGATTTTGAAAAAAAACAGAACATTTTCAGAAGTTCTGTCATGTGAAGAGCTCTTGCTCACCATCTGTCAAGTTCACTGTCATCTGGCAATTCTGAGCATTACCCAAAGGAAGCATTTAGGGCTATTTGTTTTCCAAGGATCTGAATTTAACTAGCTCCAGATAGCTGACTTTGGACCAGGACCAAAATATGTAAGACATTTTTGTCATGGATAGTTTTTTTCCATCCATGTAATCTGAGAGGATAAAACCCAGCTTCAGTTAAATTACTGTGGTGTTTTGGTTACATATGTTAGTAGTTTGTGTGTTTGTTTAATTTTAATTGGATACGAACATAACAAACCAAGGAGATATCGTTTCTGTTTAGTAGAAACTTTTTCTATTCCAAATTTTGCAACAAGCAGGTATTCTGAATGACAACCTATTCCAGTACTGCAGTTCTGGTTTGACAAATAAATGTTAAGCTTCCATATCAAATAAACTTAGCCTAACAATCTTTCAAACTCTGGTAAATACAAATAGGTGAGTGTTTTGTAGCTGACAACTGAGAAATGCAATATCACACTTAGGTCTCTTGAAACCTCCACATTCTCTCCAGGAAGCAAGCATACAACGTGGTTGAAAGTTAGATAAAAATGTAGTGATCTCTGCCATGTAACACGTCAATATGTTGTCAACTGACTACTTCCAAATACCAAATTATGTATCGATAGCTCCTCATTGCTCGAGTCGCAAATACAGTGATTTTGCTTTTTGCAGTGATCGTACTTTGATTTCTAATTTGACAGAAAAATCAATTTTAAAAATAAAGACAGAAATGACCCCCAAAAATGTAAAAAAAACCCCCAAAACACCTGAAAGATAGCAAGGAAAAAAAGCACTTTTGATCATTTTTAAAGAAGTAAGGTTGTCTTTCCTCTAACCAAAAGAAAATGAGAACTTCCATAGAATATTTTATTTCTACAATTCAACATTTTCTCCTAGAAATCATTCCTTTATGGAAAATTTCTGATCAGGTAACTAGATTATTGTAAATCCAGGAAATAAATAATAGCTAAATACAATAACCAAACTGTGTTTCCTGCTGGGCACACAAGAAACCAATGGCAGACTTTGGAACCAAACCCTTACTTTCACATCTCAACCCAGCTGATCAAGCAATGAACCGTTCTTCCTCATTTCCTCATTTCACTGATTCTATTTGCATTTCATTTTCCATTTAAGATGCTATAAAGTGTCCAAATTTAAGATTAGCTTTTGGTAACAGCACAAGAATGTATTTTAATAGTTCTATTTATTTTTTATATATTGAAAAATTCTGTAAGAAAACAGCATGTATCTAACAAACTGTTTAGCATAACACTGAGTAAATTCCTCATGGACTCAAATACATTTTCTACCAAAGAACTATCATTATCATTCTCATATTGTTTCCTGGTACCTGCTGCAATAAAATGGATAATCAAAATCCTCAGATTGTTAGTAAATGTTTCTAAGATTTTATATCTGTTTTGCTATTGAAATTGAACTGGTCAAATGCTGTCTTGTCACTCCCACCACAGCAGAAAACAAAGTCAGGTCCAATGATTTTAAAAAAACAAACTAGAATTTGAAGACAAGAAAATAAGAGAAATTACCTGGGTCTTCTATGGATAAGTTCTTCGTTAACCATTGAACAATATCTGAACCTAGGAGCAAAAGAAAAGGCATTTATAGATTAGTAAGTTTTCTCTCGCTATTCTTCAGATCCCTGAGGCAATTCATATTGTTCTTCCACGGAAGAGATCTACATTTTTTGCTCAGTCTGTCTACTGGCCATTCTATTTTAGTTTAGTTTCTTTTTTTTTTATTTGTTTTAGCAGCGAAACATAGAACTTCTTTCTTTAGGCTGAGACTTATAAAAAGTAATAGAATCGCATTAAGTGTGCAATAGTAGTCTGCATTTTAAAAATTATACTACCACAAAATGTACATAGGAAAACACTTTATTAATCTAAGTTGTTCCCCCCCATCCCACTTCAAAATTAGTTTACCAGTAAAGGCATGTTCAGTTACCTACATATGGACTACCAGTGTATCAAATTCCATCCCATGGCTAAGCTCTTGACAAAATTCATTTTTCCCTCGGTGCTAAAGTGTTTTCCTTATCACTCCAGTCTCCCTTGCTCTCTATCCCTTCATTTATTGCATATCCTTTTCTTCCTATTTAATTTGCTGCTTATTTTAAGGTCCCATGTTATTGCTTACCTCCTAACACCTTTGATACCAGATTTCTTCCTGCCTTTCACACTGAGTATCCTTCCAACCCCATCTCCTAATTCCTAACCCATCTGCTCCTCTTGGGCATGCACTTCTATCAAATGCACTTCTATCACACCTTGCACTTTATGCCACAAGCTGAAGTCAGACTTGTTTTCCAAGATAGAAAGCTACAGTTGAACTTCACTCATACAGTGAACTTTATGTTCACTGTGAACATGATTTGCAAAATAAATTATGCAGCATCGCTGCAGACAAAAAAACCAAACCACATTCATAATTTGAGTAACTTGAAATAACCAGACTGGCTTAGAGAGAAAATGGGTGAAACACTGAGGGATGTTACATGCATGCTCTTGATGTTTCATGATACCCCGAGTTCACACAAGCAATGTAATAGAGACGTCACATATTTCCTTACAGAACCAATATTTAAGTTGCTCATCCATTTCCCACCAAGCATAATAACAAAGCTCTTTTATAAACCTTAAATTTAAAACAATAATCAAAATTTATACAACTTGTATAAATATAAACCAAATCAAACAATAAAATCTCTTGAATGGATTATAATATATAACATTAGAATGTGGAGTATATTTCCCCTGTCACTCCTTAGATTCAGATTTCTTTCTGTACTTTACATTCTGCATAATTTCCTTTGCTTTTCTCAAGGCAATGAAAACAATATTTCAAAAAGGCATTTCATAAAAGAAAGAAAATATAGATTTTAGTTTATTACACATAGTGAATAGCTTCATCGTGTATTTTACAAAGCCTCATTGATTATATCATAGCTTTCCATACGTGTATGCACTACAAAATTGATTACATAGCAGTGAAAATCTCTAGAGACTTAGCAACCATGTCCAGAGCAAACATTTTTCATTGCTATGTTAAATGTCTAAATTTTGAGAGATTTTAAATTGCAGTTGCAGAGTTTCTCACAGCATTTACATGGCTTTATTCCTTAAATAAGGCAATTTACCTTTGCATGCTGTTGGAGGTTTACAAATGTTTCAGACAGATATTCCTACCCCCAAAAGATTTTATTTTTATAAATACAATTTTAATCCTTTGTTATACATATGAAATTTACAAGGTTGACACTAAAGGAAGAATTTTAGTTTAATATAAGATTAATCTTCATAAACCTCAATGACGCAGTTCCAAGCATTGCTATATTTTTCTGTCAGCTGACTAGAGAAGTTAGTCAGCCCTAAATATTTTCCTAAATCTTCAAAGATCAAAGAAAAAAGTTAGAAAAACAAAATGACATTTTGAATACTGATTTTTAACTCTGTCTTCTTTCAAATCTCTCAGGTAACATATGGGAAGATGTTTTCCATTCTTTTCATCTTGCCTTCAAACACTTCTTTCCTTTTTGCCTTTTTTGAAAACTTTCTTACAGTGACACGCTATATTCCTCAGTCCTCAGCTCCTGGCCTCACATTTGAGTATACATGGTCTGCACATCTGAAATTTCACATCCATATGTTCCAGTGTCTTTTGGCTTATTATAAATAATAGTGGGAAATTGACTTCCTTGAAAATGGCACCATCTGATTATGAAAGTTCATTGATGTGCTATTCACACTTTACCCTGAAGCCATTGCCCTGGCACATGAAAGCCTGAACATGAGTTTAAGTCAGCTACTGCGTTCAAACACATTGATGATTTCAGAGGTATGACTTTCATGACAGAGGAATAAATATCAACATCAACACTTTCCTAGAGTGAAGGCTATTCAAGTAAAACAAACTTGCAAGTAATTTGTCATAAGGGAAGTGAGAAATGTATCAGGTCATATTTCTTTGGGAGATCTTGGGGCTGACTCTAGTCCTAAAATAATACAGGTATTAACTTGTAGAGCATGCTGGGTGTTGTTTTAGCTACTAGTTTTAACATCTAATCAATAATACTGTTTCCCTTATTCCTGTGCTTTTTTCTAAGGGTTATTACTTATGCAAATGTGTTTCTAAAAGTAAAACCACTACTCTGATTCCATATCTCAGGAGAAAAAAACAAAAAAACAAAAAAACAAGGCAGCAAAACAGGAAAATAATACTTCCTGTGAGTGTAGCTTTGAAAAAAAACTGACCAGTAAATTAATGACAGTTTTCATACACAAAACTTCGCATCTAAAGGAATTATCATCCAAGACTATAAACTTCATTATTTGTAAACAAGAACTAATTCTTATAGAATGAAAAATCTTTAGCCTTCAAACCTGATTCTGTCCTATCACCAGAAATCTAGCAAAAAGACAAGCTAGTCAGATTATGTAAAGTTCATGGATGCCACTACCTTGGTACTGGACTCACCTGAAAAGGAAAATTTCAGCAATCCAAAATAGAAAACGTTTGCTGTGTCAAATACTCAAGTTTTGTATGCTGTTTAATGTGTGATATCTAAGACCCAGCTATAACATTGTCAAAGCAGATTCTCAAATTCTTCAGGTCTCCCTGCCTCACTTCCAGCAAGCATCAAAAAAAAGGCAAGTTGATTATTAGATCTGCAAGGTGCAGAAGACTTCAGTCAAATTGCCAACTGAATTTTGGAATCCCAGAAAAACCTTCAGTTGTCATGCCAATTTCTAAAGCAAATAAAACTGGACGAGGCAAAGAAATAATTTTTAATAATATCTTAAAGCTGGCAAAAGTAGAAAACATTTGAAAAAGGGGTTTTTTAGACATAGAGCCTGAAAGCCAAGAGTGAGATTCCTTAAATGCCAGCAGCTATCCCAATAAAGACAATAAAATTCATAAAATCTTACTTAAGTCCAAAAAACCAGACAGACTTTAATCTTCTTTAAAGAAATAGGAAAATACATGTCTATATTCATATACAAATGAAAAAGACTAAGTCATGTTCTTTGTGAAATTAACTTGCTGAAAATCCCACCAGTGATTAATTTTAAATTAAATAGTCCAAAAATAGCAGTTGCTGAGGCTGCCACAGCATCTTAAGAAAATGTTTTTGAGGAAAGCATGCTCTCTCAACTCTACAATACTAATTTCCAAGTCAAAGTCATAAAGGCCAGAGCAATGCTAAGGTCACCTTTCAGAGAAAATCACCTACTTTAAACAAGTCCTTACAGAATACATTTTGAAAAGGCACTGATTCTGATCTATAGAAAATTTCACAGGAATTATAAATCAAAATTTTGATATGCATAGATGCAATGAGCCATGCAAGCCTTGATCTGACAGAAAAAAGATATGATAGTAGTACTGCAAAAGAAAAGCAAAATTCAAAATGCTATATCTTTTTCAAAATTCAAAAACATATCTAGTGGAAGAAGAGACAGCTGCAAGAAAATATATTTTATTAATCAGAATCACAAACCAAGAGACCACTGAGAAACTTAATTCAATGATTTCTTACTGCATGAAGAGATGGGTTCAACCTTGCCAATAAAACAGTCTTTTGCTGTTGATATCTTTGTTTAGTAACTAAAACCTATTCTTTTTACTTTTAGACCTCATAGTATTCGCAGATAATGAAGAAGGAAAGCAATACAGGAAGCTCCCCTGCATTGCTGATACCAAGAGAAAGGATTTTGCTGTTGACAATCAAGGCTTTTGCCATCTGAACTCTCAAGAGCAACATAACCATCACGGTTATGTTTGCCCCGCACTGTGAAATCTGGGCAGCTGGGCCTGTTTGCCTGCTGAAAGGCAGGAGCAGATCATTCCGGTGCTCCCTCAAGGGAGCCTCGTGGTTGGCCGGCTCAGCTTCAGTGCTTCACCACCACCTAGCCTTGAGAACCTGGAGAATTGTTTGCAGGTCAGCTCACGGTACAGAAAACTTAATAAACATGACTCTAGAAAATATCACTAAATTCTCTAAATTTAACTCTAAATTTAAGACAAGACTACTACTAAATTAGTAAGGAAACAGTACTGTATTTCCATTATTTCTCTTTGTTTTTTATATTGAGAGAGGAGGGTATTGGGTCGTTTTAACTTCTGTCTTCAACAACATCACTTCATGGTGATACATCAGGAAATTAAGTTTAGTCACTGATATAAACTTCAAAATCCTTGATCATGACTGAAAAAAATATAATGTGCAATTTAATTTCTCACCACTGATTCAGACATTGGAAACACAGAAAGTAAGAAGAAAGACTGTAAAAGCCAGTGATCTCTCAGGCTTTTAGAAAACAGCTTTTAGTTGTTTTCAAACAAAAATTGCTGTCTAATGGAGAGTAGGACTCTGCAAGAGGCCTTTCGCTGGTGAATGAGACAAAAATGATCTGCATTCTCCCTGAAGTTTTTGCAATCACACACCATAGCATATACTGTCACAGTTCTATCAGCATGGATATTTTACAATTTCCTTTCTTTATCTGAGAAGAACAGTTTGTATATGAATTCTTCATGCATATATCTGAAAGAAATCAAGTACTATATAGGCAGAAGGGCAGAGGGAAGAAAAACAATGGCTATATTATATTTGGCTTAAAGTATAGAAAAATACTTTATTATCCAGTACCTATACTGGATTATTCAGATTTATTTTTCCTTATGTCTATTACAGCTGAGCAAAGACAGGCTTTGCATCACTTGATTGCAGTGTCTACAGAAATGTGAAAGAAGAATGTGGGGACTCCTCTCTAAGATTGGGGTTGCAGAAGTGCCTAAGGGATCATATACCCAGTAAATCTTTCCACCCTATATTTTTAGTTAATAGGTTTTGTCCTTTCTTTTCCGTATTCTTTTGGATTAATATAAAATAGATTTATAGATTTAACTTGGTAGAATTTTTTATCATGAGTGGCAACAGAGCTGACACTGATAATTTGAATATTCTGCTGATTGCACTAACAAATTTAACTTTCTGACCTTTACTATTTAAATGGGTTGACCTTTTAAAAGAAAAAAACATCATTGATCAGAGCGCAATTTGATTAAGGAAATTATTTACATCTCAACTTTCACACACATTTCTGCCACTTTTTTTTTAGAATTATTGATGAAAAGAAATGCCGAAGCTTACTCTTTTGACTTACTATAATTGAGGGTGGACCACACATTCGTTTGAGTTATGTTATAGAAGTCTGTACCCACATGCAGATTTTAAAATGTCATCTGAATAATACTAACTGTAGAGAGAATATGACATATTTTAATGAAACTACTGAAGCAAAAAAGTAATTGCAATTTTCTACATTTAAAACAACATAAGCTGAAATATACTTTTTTCCAAAGGTAGATACAGGAATTTCAGAAATGAAAACTTCAAATGAATCATCCTACTGCTTTTGAGTTGGATTCTTTCATTCTCAGCTGTAAGCAGTTCTCAGAAATACTCAAGCCTAAAAGGGCAGAAAGGATCCATAATTCTGACTAGCCTAACTTGTGAACAACATGTTGCTTGATACTGTTACGACTTTTTGCTTTAGACAGGAAAATTCATCTACATTCATATTGTGAAAGAGCTAATAAAGAATGCAAAAATCTCTTCCACTTCCATACCAATATGAAATAAATCAATAGTGTTGACCAACAAATTTCAGTAATGTAAACCCTGGAGTCACACTCTATCTCATAACCAAGCATCAGAGCAGGAATCTTGTTTATAAACACTAAAAGCATAATTAAATACAGCTGAGTATCTGTGCCACTCTTTATTCTAAAAGTGGCAGTCCACACAGGTCTCTGTGTCCTCCAGCAAAAGGCATTGATGCTTCATTCCAGCAACATTTATCTCTACATTTTCCCAAAAGACATCCTGTACTTAGATCTCTTCCACAGCCACAAATGACCATTTTACTAGCTGTAAAATTGGTATATTGCAAATTATGCACACTAGCTGTGAATAATTGGCAATATACCAGTAAACACTGATAAAACCCCTGTAATCCCAAGGCTCTTATCCCAAGCACTAGAGTTTAGCATCTTTCAGAAGAACATTGCTCCATGCTAAACATTTGCAAGACAAGAGGTATGCTGTTTAGAAAAACTAAGTTGCATGAAAGCCCTGTACAGCCTGTCTACTGCAAAGGAATTTTTATGCTTTTCTTCAAAATTATGTAAAGCCTTGTTATCTTGATGAAGATAATAGAGTATCAGTGTGCACATGATATGTAAAATTTTAAAAACGTCCTCCATATAAAAAATATTTGTGAGGGGAAAAGCCCATAAAATATAAGTAGAACTTTAAACATTTAAACTTTAAAATGCCCTGAAGAATTTTCATTTATGAGAAATCCTCACCTCCAAATAAAAAAGAAAAACAAAACAAAAACCAATCAACCAAAACCAGAAAAAAAAAAGCACACTTCATTTTTAACTACTGCATGCTTTCGTCAAGCAAAACTTGTAAAGACCGAGATGAACAAGGAGGCCAGGAGACTTATCAGTGAGCCCTACTTGATTTCCTATTTATCAGAAATCTTAAATAATGCTAAAAGAAGAGAAGAAGCTAAGTGATTTCCAACTTTTCTCATCATGATGCCCCTTGCTTTTTCTCTCAATCAATTCCTCTCTTTACCTTTCAGACACCTGCAGACACATTCGGGTACTATTTTGAGAGAAACAGACAAGAATTCAGCTACTCATCATGTTCTCCATCGACCATTACCTTTGGGAACTCAAGCTAAATCACATCCTCCAAAATAGTTTTGGATCCAATGCCAAGTGGAGAGCAGGCAGCCTCCAAACACCAAGTACAATAGTGTCCATGCTATTCCCAACCACCAGTGTGTACTGTGTAGACCAACAGGCAATGAGGCTGTTCTGCAATATCAATGCCCCACCTTGTAGGAGTGCCTAGTCACTAGCTTAAAGAACATTTTTTTCTATCTTTCTCAATGATGATGTATTTCCTTTTTAAAAATAATGAGAAACTCCAAATGGAACAGTCTCTACTGTCTGCTAATTACATTCTCTAAATCACGAGGCAGCTTAATCCAAATTCCTGCTCAGACACAAGCAGTTTCAGGCCTTTGAAGCTGAGTGTCTCCACCTCAGTTTTCAGGTGTTCTGGCTGGGGCATTCTGGTTGTGGCCCCTTTTAATTCCTTTTGCTGGAGCTGTAACTCTTTTGTGTTAAATAGCTTGGGAGATGAGAAGAGAAAATAAATTATTTACAGCTCTGTAGGACACCCATGTGGGAAGTTGAACACCTGGAGTCCCCCCCTACTGCTGTGCAGTCTGGTTAATGGGAAGAGAACATCATTGACAAGTGTATCCTGGTAGAGAACACTGCAGGGTATGAATGCAAGAGCAGCCACCCTCAAGAAAAGTAGAGAAGGAATGGATATGCGACTCCTATGCCAAGTTTGACCTCCCAGTCCCAAAATAACATATAAAAGGGCAATAGTAACATCACTTTCGTCTTGAACTGTCTTGAATTCTCACTCTGAAAAATCCATCCAAGATTATGTGAGGAAAAGTGATGATGTATTCTTAAGAGAAAAAATTGCTACTTGCCATAAATAGTTCATCTAGCCTTCTTTTTGTATCTACTGGATGTTTTGCTGTGTCTTGCTGACAGCTATGCATAAAGCAAACAGGTAGATTGATAAGCGTACGTTCTTTCTCTCATACACATATCAGTAAGAGTTTGCACTTTGCACTTTGATAATCTTCACAGCGCAGTAAAAGTTGCCTGAGTTTATCTCTGCCACAAGATACTCTTCCGCTTTCTTATTTTTTTTACATCGGCAGTTTGAAAATAAAGTGTAGAACTAAATTCAACAAAAAAGCTTTGTGAAACTCTTGACCATGATTCAAGCAATTATGTATTTTTTTCATATTTCCACGTTAATATCTCCAAGAAATACAATATTTTCCTTCAGAAATGCTTCTTCTAATTCTTGTCATGCTGGCCCCCAAAGGACACCCACACACAGATGGCAATGGGAGGAAGTGAGGAGCAATGTAATTTCTGCTAGACTTTTAAAATTCATGGAGGATTTTCACAAGGGAAAATCCCCAAGTCCTAACTCAGGGGTAATGGGAAAAAATATATAAATTATATTAGACTTGATTTGGGATTTTGACTCCAGGAAGAAAGTCAGTGGGGACACAGTGACTTGAAGTTTTGACATTTGTCCAGCAACAATGTCAATGTACATCCTCACAAAGTGTTCCTACACAATAATAGTTAATTTATACAGTTGGTTTGAAAACAGGTTTTTCCAGCGTTGCTATTTCAAAACACAGTTTCAGTGACTCATGCTTTTACTGTTCTCTTCACTTAAGACTCTCAAAACTAATGTCCAGAAAAAAACCAAACCCTTTGATCAGTTTATATTTCCTAACTAACCCAATCTATTTAATATAGTTATTTTGACAAAAATACACCTTTTAGAGAGATTTAGCGATGCTCTGCAAAAACTCCTGAATCACAAGTTTCCCAAGAATTTGATCATTACCCAGCCATTCTCACACATACAAAAATCACTCCAACAGGAAACTTCTCAATAAAAAAATCTACAATAGAGCCATTGCACAAAATACTTAGCTTCAGAGATACAATCCAGTGTGGGGACACAGGCTATAACAGAAGGTTTGAAAACATGAATTTCATAACAAAATGCCAAGAAATTGCAGAATAAAAATATTTTCTTTGGCCAAAGTAGTAATCTGGGAGTTTTAGTTCTTTATTCCCATTGTTCCACACCCTGTAGCACAGATCAGCTATTTTTCAACTAGTAGTAATAAATACAAAGTATAAAATCCAAGAAAGTTCGCTGAAGCTTAGTAGAAACCTTCAACCTTAATCCAAATATTCAGCTGTTACACCAGAAATGTCACTGACTCTGATCAAAACTTTGCTCAAGCCTTCTTTTTTTTCTATTTGAAATATGAAATGTTTTAGTATTCAATAGACCACAAAAAGTTCAAATGAATTTCTACTCTTGATTAATCTGTGCTGGATGTTTTTGTGGCATTTCCCCCAGATCCATGATTATTTTAATACTGCTATGTCTCAGAGTTTACACTTCAAAGATCTGCTTCAGGGTTACATTTTCAAAAGGGAAAGGAAATTAAGTTATTCAAATTTTAAGTATCTATATTTTTGAGCATTATTCTGACTGAAAATCTAATCCTATTCAGCTTTTACCAAAATATGGGACTGCTTCAAGAATTTAGTATGCTCAGTTGCTTGGCATAATAAAAATAACTTACATTATATAGTATGGAATGAACTGTGTTAGAACTAAAAATTACTTTGCTCCAATTCGATACTTCTAGCAAATTCAGCATATTTTTCATTTCAGTCTTTTATCACTATTCAGAGATTATGAATTAACTTATACTAAATGTTGATAATTGTGCTGCACAACTATCTGAAGCAGATATTGCTGGGTCTGCTCTCAAAGACATAAAAATCTCACACTTCTTCTCATGGTAGTTCTTTACATAAGTACCTCAAGAATCCTGTAATAAGAAAGGTAAAATTTATTAGCTCTTGAGGAAAATTCCAAAATATTCATTGAAATATAAATTTTGCTGACAATTGAAATTCTCTAACATGATTTATCCATCAATGGAGATTTACCAAAAATTGAGGTACACATGAACTACTATTTTAATATGCAATCAGCAGCCCTTGGGTTTAAAATAAACTTAATCATATCATCCATAGTAAGTAATGTGTTTCTATCTCAAATTGAAAATTGAAGTATGGTACATGCTCAATGGTATATACTCATATATGTGAGTATACATGCCAGTCATTTTATATATTATGCTCCCATCCATCACGATGAACTTAGCAAACCAAGAAGTAAAACTTGGAGAAAATAAATCCTTCCACATTTCAGTTCACCAAGTTTATTCCCTTGCTGCTGTGTTTCCCAAGGGACATTTAAATCAGCATTTTTAAGATAAAAATTGCAGCCCTGTAGCTAGTATTGGCTTTTTCTCTATGACATTTTTATAGGAATTCAAAAGCCACCTTTCTGCTTTGACAAGTAATGTGGTACCACATTAATCAAATACATTTTTGAAGCGAAGTACTTTGCTTTCCATCAGTATTAGGCAATGTTCACAGAGCCATCACTAATGTCTCCATTTTAGAAATGTCTCTTGGAGCCTGGACAAAGAAACAATCTGCAAAAACCTTCTGTTTTCTCCCATCCTTACCCTCACATTCATTACATACAGAACAACTATTTAATAACATTAATCCATGACCTCATGGGAGGCATTTGTAAGTTTATGTGGAAAAGCTGGAGAGAGTAATTTTCCACCATCCATTATCAATTAGAAGAATGATAAAAAAGACATTATTCTGAACAATCCTGGACTAAGATGTAACCTTCGGTACTTATTTCTACAGTAAAGATTATAGTTCCTCATACTGTGCTGTGGATTTTGGGGGCTAGAGAACAGAAAAGCATTTTGAAAAGATCAACCTGTAAGTATTAGTGCAATAAATAAGAGTGCATGTCCTGGAGTTCAGAGTCTTCATGCTATTTTAATATACATTTCAATGTTTTATTTCTCTAGATGAAACAGGTGAGAACTGGTGGTGTCTTACTGTGAACATAGGATGGATCTTTTATAACTTAGACTTGAGAGTACAGAAGCTTTTGGTAAAGATGAGACTGTAGTTCATTATTTTTTTCCTTCTTCACAAAATGCAAAAAAAAATTAGGTTCATACAGTTGCCTAGGAGTATGCAGTGACGTGAATACTACTTTTAGCACCTGTTGCGTCTTTGCTGTTTACATTGTCAGAGTAAGAATAAATAGTATCAAGATGTAAAATCACCCTTGGTGAGGGAACAGGTATACACAACCATTCGGCTACCTATGCAAACCAGTCCTGGCCCCCTTCCCAACCCCTGTACAATTTATTTGACTTTTGGTTTCTCCATGTAAGTTTTGAGGACTTGTACATATTTTATGCAAAATCATTGATGGCCACCATTTCTTCCTTTACCACTGACTGCAGACTCAGGAATAGATGATATATATTCTCTTGGGAAAATAAAGGCAGGATCAGTGAAGAAATATACAGCAAATAGATATCCAGGATATATAGGCTTACTGTTCACTAGTGGAAGGCAAAAGTAGACACAACTCTTGTGTTTAGTGCTAGTGACAATAAAGATTTGTCAGTCTGCTAAGGAATTGTGCCATCTACATGAAATATGGTCCCAAGGTTGGGAGGGAGGAGGCAAGGAGACATTCAGGAAAAACATGTTCTTGCTCAATCTCCTTACATCCTTAAAAGAGCTAAAATGAACTCATCAACAGATTATTACAAAAGAAAACTAGCTTCCCTTCCCTGCAACAGGGAAAAAATCCAACAAAACCCAAAATTCAAAAATTTAAAGTATTTCTTTATAGACAAATGTACCCTGTTCAATCTGGCACAAGAAAATAGTACGATTCTCCTGCTACCTTATTGTCAGATAAGAAATCAGGGGAAAGCAGCAAAGGGCGCTTGTGCTTGGACTAGCAAACAGCCTGATTATGGCAGTACACAGATTGCTTCCCCTTGATAGCCTGGGAACAGAATCACTCTCCTCTCCAAAATACAGGGGAAAGGGAGTAGTGGTAATATGTCCACTGAGAGTTTTTCTCGATGCAAAACAGGATGGATATAAGTAATATAGAAGGGAAGTCTTAAGTAGCTTATCCCCTTCAAATTTCAGCTTCACTTTGAATGAGGCAGGTTTCTACTTAGAAACTAAGAATATACTAGGCTGTTTCAGTCCTCCTTTCTACTATTCCAATTCTATCTGACCCAGCATAAAACTGGACTCCTGTCAATAACCAATATACAAATAAATGCCTGCCTTAGGACTGTTTTCAACAAATAATGTCCAATGGATGGGAACAGGCTAGCCACATTAACAGCCAGTAAAACATGCTGCTCTCAAGCAAGAGATGACCACTCTATTTGTCCTGCAGCACACAAACACAGCAGCAATTCACACCAGTCAGAGAATATCAGAAGAATTTCTTCATCTCAAATTCACTACTCTCATCTTTTACTGACTTAACAAAGAGTATGTCTTTTGCCATTGCCATCTCTGGAACAACGTTCCATGGTTTTAAGTAGTGGATGATGAAATATATTCATATGCTTCTATTTTTAATTTTTTTTTTTTAAGAAAGTGATGGCTTACTAGTTTAGGTGAGTATATTAAATATCTAAAGATTCAACTTTAAAACTGACTTCCTTTCTTACTTATAGTATTGAGTTTTCCCTCACATGTTATGCTTCTAGAAATGACTGTCACTCAGGGAAAGGAAGCAACAAGGTGTTACTACTGTTAATACACTTTACATTTCAGAAATTTTTCTTTCTCACATGTTTAAAATTATCATTTAGCTTGCATTATGAAAGATGTCCTTGCTAGTTAGTGTTTTCTTGTTTTTAGCAAGTAAGCTAACAAAGGTAGACAAGTTCCCATTCTTCAAACAAGAACGTGTGTGCAGAGGAAATAGAGGAAAATTACAGCCTGAGCACAGGTTCTTAAGATGAAGCTCCAACAAGTAACTCTCGTTACATACATAGAAAATACAAACATGTAATGCTTTAGTGATGCCTAAATTGGATGTACTCTAAATTTAGTAAAGATTATGATCACCAAACCAAGCATATCAGTGAAGGCAGATAATCTGGCAGAGGTAGGAGTTACTCTGCTGTTTCATGTTGCAGAGCTCATTCAGTAATTTAAATATGGAAGCATTTTATACTAATTGCTATTCAAACATGTTGGAACAGTGAGTCTCTCTGCTAAGGACCCTACAATCAGCATTTCTGATGCAGTGCATCTTCAAAAGGATGCTTCACGAATCCCAACACAACTGGAGACACCGGAGTTTCTTACCTTGCAGCACACTTTGAGGCTCTCAAACTTCATTTTGATATGAAGTGGAACCCCAACATCAAACATCAAAGTTTTGCACAAACTGAAAAATTAAAAATATTTTCCTTTAATGCTATCAAAATGTGTGATTCAACAGGGACAAAACCTTTTTCTTAGCATAAAACAGAATTTTTCATCTTCATCTTTCTGACTCATACAACACTTTCTAACAGAAGTATAATAATAAAACAACAAAAAAAACCCTCAGTATTTCAGTACTTTCTGATAATGGCAATGTCAAAAAATTCTCCTGAAAAAGTGTGGCTCAGAAAACATTTCACAGCAGAAAACTGGTTTGCCAGATATAACATCATAAATGGCCTTAATGGATAATTCTTCAAAATTAAGCAGATGTAGAAGGCTTGAACAGAACTGAGATGGATGTGCCTCATTATCCTATGACTCTATGATCTCTTTGACAAGACCAGAGGACAGAGCCATAGGACCTGCTACATGGAGCACACAGGGACATTCAATTGATAGTTTTAGACACAAGAGATAAAAAAAGAAGAGAATAATGGGCAATTTCATCTGCATTTTTATCTTAAGGTGTTAGGTTGTTAACCATTATCAGTATAAGTATAAATTTTTATTCCACTGTATATCTTTAATAACTTGCTACTTCCATTTTAACCTAAACTAAATTCAAATATATTCTTATTGTGCCATATAAACACTAAAACGATAGCAGTGATAGCTCTCCTTATTTTGTACCATGCCTCTCTCTTGTTTATGAGTCATCTCTCCTCTTACCATGTAGTAAAGAAAACAGATGAGCCTTGAAAAGCTAACAATTCTGCAATTTTATATAGCAAATACCATTTGGAAAATGCATCTGTAAAATCACAGCTCCTGTAACTACTACACCAGTTTCCAGTCAGTGCATTATATACAGTGGGGATGAAAACATTTGGGAAGTATCTGGAATTTAGCTTCTAAAAGATGTTTCCTTTGAAAATAAGAGTAAGAGCAAACTTACTATTTTGGCAGTTTTGAATCACGTCATATTAAGCTTTAATTTCAAACTTATTTTTAATTCTGGTGCTATGCTTAAAAGTAATTTCTCTTTATTGAATGATAAATCAAAGGGAATATTATAAAACCATTCTCCCTCTTAGTTGCAATGGGAAAATCCAAAGCAACTCCATTACAGTCACTAAAAACATTTCAAAAGTTTCAAATCAATATAGTTTCAAGAAGTGATTGAAATAGATATTGAAATATCGCTCAAATTCTTCTCAGCTATGACATATACTGACAGTTACAGAAAACAAATGGCAATTTAAAGTTGCTTAAGAAACTTAAAGTCTATTTCTCTACTCCTTCAGGTCAGTATGCATGCAAAATTGTGGTGAAACCATAATCAAAGAGCTATTTACTTCTAACATAAAACTTCTCTATACAATACTGTACATTTTTATACTCATCTGCACCTTTGCTACCTGACAGGTGAAAGGGAGGTGCAAAAAAAGGTTCCAACCCTTCATATTGTTTAAGAAGCTGTCCTGACTGTCTCTCAAGCACCTTCTTGGGCTATGCAAACTAAAGCAACTATGCTCTAAATTGGGCATGATCACACTCTATAAAGAAGAAACATTCTGGCTATTTTGACATGAAACACATTTGTTTTAGAGGCATTAGCAATGCAATGATATTCCCTCCTTCAAAAACACTTTCTTTGATGTATGATTGGTGCCTTCACAAGGAAAAGTATACAAATGCTGGTAATTAAAGTCATGTATGTAAAAGCCAGGAGAAGCTGTATTCCCTCCTCTCTGTGTGCAGGGAAGCTGAGGAGGACAGATCTCTGGGGTGTCAGACAGGGAGTGTCTTAGATGCCTGTTAGGTAACTATGCTGAAAACAAAGCAAAAGGAAAGATAAGTGGGTATGCACAAACAAGTGGGAAGAGGTTATTGAGGGACTTATTATTTGAAGGAGCTGTTTTCTTGGGTTTGACAGATGTGGTCACCTGCACCAAAGCTGGTTATATTTGGCACAAGGGAAAGGATTTGACTAAAGAATGATTGCTGCTTAATAAAGCTTTTCAGCAAGGGAAACAACAATGCTCAGTTTGTCCCAGAAGATGCACTACTAAAGTGGGTGTTATTTACTAAGGATGTAAAACTTACAAAGTGCCCCGCAAAGAATTACAGAAAACTATTTAATTGATTTACAATCTGTACAATGGTATTTGGAATAACTCCAGCAACATTAAGTCCCCTAGTATTACTATGATGAAATGAGTACACAGTTCACTTTATATCTGTGGTAATGGTCAGAGAGGCCAAATGAAAAGACTGCTGCCCCAAAGAGAGAAGTTAAGCCAATGATGAAAATCCAAGGGACTCAATTTTAAGCCTCACTTATGAGCGAGCCATAGGTTATGCTATTGTGCCTTTGGCAACACCAGGGTTTTTGGGGTTGTTTTTTTCCTGTTAGTTTTTTTGTTTGTTTGGGGGTTTTTTTGTTTTTGTGTTGTGGGTATTTTTGGTTGGTTGGTTGGTTTTGGGGTTTGGTTTTTTTTGGTTTTTTTTGTGGGGGGGAGCTGGTGCGCTTACAAGAGGAATACTATGCTCTTACTATACTCAAAATATTTTAAAAATGTAATTCAAGAATGACAGGCAAATTTTCATATTGCTTCAAATGGGAAGATTCAGCCTTAATAACATTGATTGTTAGCCTGCTGAACCATCTATTGCAAGTACTTGTTTAATAATGAATGACCCTTGGTCTATTTATTTATAAAAGCCATGCAAGATACAGGAAACATATAGATAAAGGTCAGTGTTTAACATGATGAATTCAGGCCGGACTTCAAAGTATATCAGGCTTGTTCTTGATTTTATTTCATATGAAAATTCTTCATATCATTTGCATTGATGGCTGGGCATAAGTTAAATGGGTTTTCATGCTTTTTAAAATGAATGTTAGCATTCATTTTGCCAGGTTTTCTTTTTTTTGCTGTTATTTAAGCAGGTGAGAGGGATTATAAACTGAACACTTGAGCAATGAAAAGAGTTCAGCTTTACGCTTTCTCTCTGGTTTTGTTGCACTATAACCATATATTACCCTGAGTATCTGCCAGATAAAAAGGTCATGAAAAAACACAGCATGTATATAATACTGATCACTCTTTTCCAGCACTTTGATTCCTATCACTTCCCTTACATTTTTTGAAATGCTAATTACATTCAGTCTGACATACTAAAGTTGTACAAAATTGTACAAAAGTTGCTTTGGGAAAACAGGATTATTTTGCAGTTATAAATGGTCATTAAAGGACAACTTGTGTGATTCAATGCTAAAGCCGATACTGTTAATAAACACCCTTGACTGAAAACTGCAGAGAAGAACCTTGCAGATAAAGAGTAAACACCTTTGGAAACCCAAGGCAGCATTTCAGGCCTAATGGGTGCACCCACACTTTGCTAGATTTCAAACAATTAACTGGGCTTCCAATGCAGCCACAGAGGGAGTCTGTTTTATATGAGGGCACCAGTATAAAGGTGCCCAGGCATCATCACAGTGAGGTGCTGGCTGAGAGCAGCTTGGGGGTTCCAAGCCCCGCTCTTCAGTCGGTGGCTGCTCCACTAAGTACCCACATGTAGACACCCAGCTCCTGGCAGCAGCAGGAGCAGGCACAGGCAGGGTTTTTCATTCCCTCCAGCAGAGCAGCAGCCCATGGCCCTGACTACAGGGGCAGAGGACATTTTTCCTGTTTGTCTCTGACCTTGCTCGGTGCTGCCTCATTTGTAGCCCATAATAGTTTCAGACTCTTCACCCATAATCATAGAAACTAGGCTGCTATTTTATAGCTGTTTAGATACATACTTCATGTGTTGGTGCTGTGATATATGTTCAGTGATTTAGTCAGATTCTGAGTGAAGAAAGATTGAATCATATGCATGGATTTTACTCAAGTTTTTCTTCCTGTAAAAGATATTTAGGTATTGTTTTTGTGTGTACAAATCTTTCAAATGAATCTATTTCTTTTATGAGCATTAAAGTTGCAGAGTTCACTTACCAATAGAAAAATCTCATGCTGGAAATAGTAATACTCAGAAAAAAAAGAAAAAGCATTTTTGATTTGAGGCAGAATTTTTTACTCTGTTTCTTTTATTCTTCTTTTATTTTTTCTTACCATGTCAATACTAATCACAGATGAAAAACTCATTTTATTTTTTTAATTATGTCAGCAAAAGGGACTTTTTCCTTCCCAAAATAATGGTAGAAAAGATAGTTGCAAAAGATTTCCAGTAGTGATACAAATCTTCATTAGATCTGAGACCCAGGGCTATAATCTCCTTCTTATTTGACAGATCTGTTGATTTGAGAAGAGTTTCACATGACTGAGGACACCTACTGCAAATGCTACTGAATCATGATTATAAAGTGTTAAGATTTTAGCTAAGGGTTAGAAGCAATTCATATTGATCAAGATGTAAGTTAGGTAGCCAAATGGTAGATTAATGATTATTACATGCTTAAGTTAGAGCTAATTGTTATACTGTTTGTCGTTATGAGCTTGCTTATAGAAAGAAGTGGAGTAAGTGAACCGTTATAAGAGGAGACTGAAACCAGTAAGAACAATGGCCAGCACCTGGACTGTATATCAATTAATCATGAAGCATGGGGCCTTGGATCGTGCCAGAGGGTCACCAAGACCTGATGAAGACTCTCCTGACTTCATCCTTCGAGACCACTGACCCATTTTGAGACCACCGACCCAATTCAAGAGAACTGCACACGCATGAAGGACTAATGGGCTCATTTTAATATCAAATGGGGATGGGAGGTGTTGGGGTTGTGCGTATGTATTGTATGTTAGATCTTGGGGAATAAATAGATGGCAAAGAACCTTGTTCAGGGTGGTCACGCCTTTCGGAGGTGACTCCTGTGCTGCCCACCGGTAAATAAACACACCACTTTCTAAGTTTAATGAGTTAGAGGATCTTTGTCCGTGATTATACCGGTTTTTAATGATTCATTACAACAAGTACAGTCCATTTTTTTTTTTACCATGTGTTGTGCCTGTTTATATGCTTGCTGAAGCTAATGCAAAACTTAGGAACTCTTGCTTATATTCTGTGCAGTGTCCGTTTTTCTTTCTGTTTGCTATTTTTCTGTAAATAAAATTTCCTGTTTGGATAACCCATCATAAAACACAGCATTTAAAATTAATAACTACCTTGCTAAACCACAAATTACATGTAAATTTTTAAAACAAATTATCTGCACCTGTAAGTGGTGTCTTGGACAGAAGGTAACAAATTATTATTAATGAAATTATATTTTATCTATTTTCCTTATTTCTGGACTTTTAGATCTCTCACTACATCCACCTGCACATCAGGATTCCATTTTTGAGTACAGATAGCACAGACAGTTTCTATTTTGGCTTGACTAGTAACAAACTGAGCACAGAGATTCAGCAAATATTGATGTCTAAGTTTGATGGAGTGGCCAGGCTGTAGAGATGTGCCAAAAGAACATTTCAAATACACTGAAGTTGAGATTTTTATCTCATCTTTTATAACAAAGGATCCAAAACTATTTGACACAAACCCCTTACACTGGGAGCTACTTCTCAGATGAACAATTATGTCTTGATCTAAAATAGATGTAATATATAGAACAACTAAATTGATGCTTCACTCTCTAATCTCAATATATATTTTCCTTTCTGTACTGTTCTAAAAGAAATAAAATTGGGAGGAAATTTAATTATTTTTTTAAATTTTCAGCTATCAAGGAACGAGTTTTCAATTGAAACCAATTATAATATTACATTTTAAAACACCAGTACATGTGGAACAGAGATACTTAATTCTTACAAAATAGTAAGATTACCACAGAGAATAAAGACAATGTCTACACAGACACCTTGTCCTGGATAGCCATAACTCAAATAGCCTTTTCTAGAGCATGAATGCCCTTCAAAACTCACATGATTCAAAAGTTAAGACACGCTTTCCATATAAAATTCTGCTTCTTCCACAAGAAGTAATGACTCATTCCACATTTAATAATTTATGTACATTGAGGAAATCTTTTCCTGTTTTCTTACACCTACATGAATAATCACTGCTCCCAAATAATCCAAACAGATACTGTTTGCAAAAAAATGCAATGCTTTTGATCAAAAAGTATAAATCTTGAAGCACTTTGGAACCTTTAAACTGGTAGTGTCTTTTAATGCCATTCCTTCTCTCATTAAAAAGATTTAATGGTGCCTTCCCTCTTCCCAATGCACTTCCTTTTCAGAAGTCTGTTTCAATTCTTCCCTGCAACTGAGAGATCACAGGTCCATTTCTGCTTTCAAAAATCATAGAAGACCACTTCTCTATTGGGACTTTCCAATTAGTACACTAGTTTATATCTTTTACTCTATCAGTTTATTTTGGTTCTACTAAAATACATTTCAAAAGAGTATTTTATGTTCAATTTATTCTCAGTTTAAGCATTTCACTGAAAATGGCTTCCCTCTAGCCTCCAACAATAGCCTGGCTTTCACAGCCTATTAACTGCCCTTTAAGGTCTTCTTCTGCCAAATACACAATTCCATCTTAATATAGCTATGTCCATACAAACTTGTTCAAATGCTTTTTTAAATTTTGCATCCCATCAATAATTACTAGAAATAAAAGGTTGAAGAATAATCAAAAGTGTAATTATATTAGACTAAATCCAAAACTAACTAGGTGAGTGTTTGGTTAAACATGGCATATCAACCCTTAGAATAATAGGAGGAGAGTTCCACTGATTATGACTAAATTACAGAGGTCATTTAACTCACTGCAGAGGTAATTTATAAGCAGTGTCCGAGATCTCAGTGATATCACATGAAATTAAACAATACATTAGACCATCCAATTCATGTCTACTTTACCTTTCTGCTGGTGTGGCAGAGCTCAGGACAGCCACTGCTGCATTGTACCTGCTCAGTACACTGGAGCTGCATTCCCTGTCCCTTCCATTGCTGTCCAAAGGAGCTATGACCAACACATGGAGAGAGACAGACATCCCACTTGTCTGGGGGTGATTGTTTGTTTTTCCTTCTTAAACATGAAGAAATGTATTTTTAAGAAAGAACAGAAAAAGCAAGACAAGCTGCACTCCTCTGTTTACTTTCAACAACTGTCCAAGAGCAGTAAATTGCTACTATGACCAGTTTTCAATGCATTTTCTGGAAAATAGACTCAATTACTAGCTTTTAAATGGTCTAGAGTTTGGGGATGTCGTGCCTACTGGAAGCTTCCTTGTAAGCATGACACAAAATTAAAATTAGCCTCTTAAATCCTGCTTGAGCAACATGATGTTCTTTAACAGAACCATATTTTCTACCTATTTGCAGTCCAGAGCAACCAGCTCATCACTCATGCAGAACAGATGAGCTCCCTCTGCAAATGCTGACCATGGTAACCATGCCTTCGTGGCTTGCCATTTTAGCATTCATGATAATTTTTTTAGATGACATATCAGCAGTCTGAAAAGACATAAGTAACATGCAAGGCCTAAATCTTTCTGTAAAACTGTATTTGACCTCAGGCACAAAAGCCAAGGAGATGAGTCACTCCACCTCCACCTTTCATTAAGACAGATTCTGATTTGTTCTACTGAACAGATGCTTTTCTAAGCATGAAAGGACTTGATAATTTTTTTTAAAAATACCCACTTCTAGAACTGAGATACTAGGAATACAAAAATACTACTACTCAGAAAACAAGTGAAGAGAGAACAAAGAAATTATTTTTCTCTAAAGAGTATGGAGAAAATGAGAAATCAACTTGTTTACTTATTAAAGCAACTAGAAAAATGAGGAGAGGGTAAGAATGTAGGAAGAAAAGCAGAAGGTGGAATGTATGTGATCAAACCATTAACAGGCAGGTTTGGCTCAATGCCTTTTCTCTATTCACAACATATTGCTTCGTCTAGAGATACAGCTCAGAAAACTATATACTTATTAAGATCTGCAAGCTTCTTTCCATAATAAGTAAGCCCAAAACTTACAGAAGGTGGTCTTGATGAAAAGGCAAAGTGTCTGACATATAGACCTATCGACTCAGTTCTGTATGTCTTTAAACTACTTCCACATTGTAGCTGTCCCACGTCTTGTTATAAAATCTCAAAAGGCAAGAATTCTGGAGTCAGACAAGCACATGGGTGCTGGTATCCATGAAAGCCTTGTATGCACATATTATGGTAAATGCCTCTGAAGAAAAAAAATGCAAAAAAGTCCCACACATCTGACTGTACACTCAAACACTACAAGGCCTTTTAATAAAAACTATTACCTTACAAAATGTGTGTTTGGGGGAGGGGAGTTTAATACTAATTTTCCTGTCTTTTATTTTTATTTTCTTTTCCAAATATTCTCAATGCTTTCCAATTAGTTTGGCTTCACTAGTCAAATCTTGGCAATGACTATGTTCCCCTTCCTACCAACAAGTCATTCTTTCGTGTCATCTACCTGGATTCTGGAAGATTCCTGGGTTTCTGCTCTGTTCCTCAGACACCAAACTCACCAGCCTGCTCCTTCTAACTTCCATACAATCACTGCAACATCTCTGCCTGTTTCCCACTGTGGTCTAACTTTTGCTACAGAGAGCTGTGCAGGGAAGCAGCACCTACTCCAATGATCTTCCCTAGAAGAGGAAACAAGTAAACCAAGAGCATCCCCACAGAGGTCTTCCATCCTTAAGGAAAAAAGACAGATGCTGTGTGGCAAGGCACAGAGCAGGAGCACTGGGCTTTGTGCCTCCAAATCTGCCAACATCCTCTGGCCCCGGGGATTGCTTAGCCTGTGGGGTTGGGATAAGAGAAAACATGGTAACTACAGCCAGCTTACATGCTGGTTTTGAAACATCCGGGCTTACTCTCCAACTGCAGACTAGAAAGTAGGTTGTTAAACAATAAACTCAATTATTGACCTTTATTATGAAGCTTGGGAGTTTAATTGGCATTGTCAAATGTGTGGAGCATTGTAAGCAACACCCATCACACATTTGAGCACTCTTATTTCCTGTTAACAAATTGTTCTTGATACCACAATTCCATTTAAAATTATTTTGAAAATTTGTAGAAAATTAATTACTATCAATGGATGCTTTATTTGCATAGTGATAGATTGTCAGTCACAGTATGCTTCATGAAATTACCTTTACTTCCCATGAAGGTGACTTTCTAATTTAATATATGTTACTTTTTCCAGGAATGCAGCAGACAGAAAATAGCAGCAGAACTTCTTCAGCACCATGCAAAACTAGCCTACAGATAACTTCAGCAACAACAGAAATATAAACAATTACAATTACTACAATTTATTCCTTGCTTCCTTTTGCAAAGACAAGTCTTCTGATGCAAGTGCAATGACAGTGTCTTTTTCCTCATAGCTGGAACCAACAGAATAAGAAGCTAAATCACAAGTAATCTTGTAAAGCCTTCTAACTTGATTTCTTGCTTAAGGGGCATATTCTCCGGGGAATGATTTTACTTAGTTTGATTATTTTAACTGCTGGCCAAATATATGTATGTGCCTGTAAAAATGGAAGATTGAAATCTGCAAATACAGAATCATTTTCTTTTTGCATAAAGTTAATTTAAATATTTCAAATTTCTTCGAAACAATAGATTTAAAGACAGTAAGATAGAAAATTATGTACTAAAAAAGTAAAACTAAAGTAGAAAGAAATTATGTTGCTTGAAAAGTCACAAAAGGAGTCAATGTTAGACATCATTTAAGATGAAAAGCAGACGACTATTCCAAACATATATGTATCATCCTAAAAAAAAAAGGGAATTTTGTTTACACTGTATTATGCCTAGCAGGATGCCTGTAAATAATATGCTATTTGTGCCTGTACCAATAGTACTTACCGCATGACTACATTACTTGCTAAATTATAGTTGATAATCATCACGCAACCAAAAACATGCCACCAGACAACAGGGTACTACACCACATAAATTTTAAAATTAGATATTTTTCAGCGTGTACTCCAAAATATAATTGCATCAATAATTATTGTCTCTGCCCATAAAACAATTGCAGTACCTGCTTAACTACAGCATTGCATGCAGAAATTCCCTGTAACTATTTTATTCCATTCTAACTGACAATATATTCGCGACCCAAACCTGCTAACACCTATTCCCAGCTTTAGAATTACACTGTACTTTGGAATTATACTACACTCTACAAACTGACATTTACAAATCCCATGTACTATTGCAAAGTTTTGCTTTTTCGCAAGACAGTGGATACTTTTTGGGGCTCAAGTGTCTGACCTTAGAGGAACCAGACTGGTTTTCTTTTCCCTTTCCAAGTGGATGTTCAGTTCTGAAATAGTATCCAGAGACTACCTAACAAGAGTACCATTAAACAGATTTCACATTGTGGCAACATTACTAATACTGGAAAAGGAGTTCATGATGGGACTTCATTTGTCTTCAGCCACACTCTTCCTCTGCCCTTTCTTAATATGAGCTGAAAATTTCCCTCCTGTCTCAGAAATTAGTGATGGCAGACACAGTAGAAACCTTTCTTCTGAGAAAGCACTTCTCTTCTGCCTCCCTCAAATTGCTCTGTGTAAAAATTCCAATGTGATTTAAATGGCTTTGCAGTCATAGAAGTACCTCTTAAACTGGTGGAGTCAAATAGTTTACTTTTAACTCTGCTTCCTAATTAAAACAATTACACATCCCCAACAAATTCTAACTGATACTTATTCCACTAGTTCTAATCATTGCTATGCAGCATCAGTAATATTTCTTTTAAAGAGATTTCCAAGAGAGAGTGTGGAGAGAAAACCACTTTCACAGAACTCCTGAATATATTTCTGTACATTCACCCTTCTTTAGACATAACCTAGTCTTTTCTTCCTACAGGGCTTTGTGCACAGATTTTAGTTAAGCTATCACCACTACAGATGCTGCTTAGATCAGCTTAAGAGGGTTTCTGTTAAGCTGATACATTATGCACTGCCTCCATGGGCAAACACAAATGGCATAAATATGCATAATACTTATGTTTGTATGTCTGTGTTAGATGGGGCTATTTTCTCTGCTTTCCCAAAGTACTATTCACTGTTGCCAATGGAAAATGAGCAAAACACAATTATTACCAGTGTCAACAACAGAAAAAATGGCACACCACTGAACTTGAAGCTGTGATAGATTGTGGAAGTCCTGATAACTACAGGTTTATGTAAGGCTGATTCAGGGCTCCCTTTTCACCCCACATATTCCATGAATGTTACACTCCAGAGACCAAGTGTCAAGGGTGGAAAACTAGGTACATTTTTGGCTTTGCTGAATGCAGTAGGTTTTCCCATATGCCTTTTAAGAGTTCTCATACGTCAAATTTGCAATCCTGTTCCATTTAAAACAGTGGCAAAATCTTACACACAAGGAGATTAGTAAGAAGGCACAGCAAAGAGAGGGAAGTATTTTCATTATGAAACAACATAGTAGGAAACGGTGACAAAAAATTTCTATCACTGATCAACAAGGCCTAGAGACTAATTCTCTGGAAAGAGGAGTTTGGGAGGAAGCATGCATTTAGGAAATGAGATCATCTAATTCAAGCTGTGCATTTCATGTGGACAAACCTCAAAGATGAATGTTCCTAGCAATTTTCCATCTCACAACAAGTGCATAGCTATTAAGGTATTTTTTTCCATCATTGCAGGACTTCTATACCTATTCCTTTTGCAAATGTCTGTGAAAATAGTAATGGAATAGAAATTTATTATTTTTTTTGCACATAGATTATTTTAAAACACTTTTTCAATGAGTTTTCAGTATATCTGTTTCCTTGGACAATTTTGAAAAATTGCTTCGGACTTCTTTTACTTTACTTTTCCTTCTTTTTACTAATGCTCCCAATGGCAATTGCCACTGAATCAAAAAGTAAGCATAAGAATAAAACATTTTGTTATATTGTTTGGTTAAGAAGAATCAATAACATTTAAATTAGTATTTGTTGCTCTGTTTAAAATAACTTCGCATTTTGAAAAGCTTTTCATTCCAATAGTAATTTAATAAAGGTCTGATATTAACCCATTCCTTAAAATGAAAATGGAGAGCACAATCATCTTGGAACAGGCTCCCAGATAAGTGGTGGCTGCCCCATCCCTGGAAGTGTTCAGGGTCAGGCTTGATGGGCCCCCAGGCAACTGGATCTAGTGGGTGATATCCCTGCCCTTACCAGGGAGACTAGAACTAGATAGTATTTAAGATCCCTTCCAACCCAAACAATTATATGATTCTATTATTAAAGACAGTGGAAAGAGTTCTTCATTTCTTTCTGAAGAGCATTCATCTTACTTGATCCCAGCCCACCACAGCTTGCTCATTCTGCGCTTTCCAATGGCAAAGCTGTCACAAATCTGATTTTCCACAAGATACAAAAGTTCTGTCAAGTCTAAAGCAGCTTAAGATCACCCTTACCTACCATCCCAATCACCTGGCCAAGACAGGCAAACGAACAGAAACAGAAGGTAAAGGGATGCAGACAGCACCCAAATATCAGCACTCTGGTTTTCTGTAAAGCATACAAGCATCACTTATTAATCACTTAATTATGTCAATACTTGGAAATGACTGTGTGTCCAATCTTATGGCTACACTCAGTCAATCTCTTCCACTCACAACTCTAAAAAGCATGAACAAAACATATCCACTCCCAAATGATCATTTGGATGCAAATCATGCTGACAAAATGACAAACGCAAGAGACTGGTGTTATAACTACAAGCAAACTGTTCATTTGGGAATAGAGGTTTATTAACTTTTTCTTCTCAAAATTCTGCTTTGAAAAGTGAAACTGTAAAAATGGCAAGTCCCTGCTCCAATCTGCCCATCTGAGAGGGCATAGGAGAGGAAATAATCCAGCTTCTGTCCTTCATGAACTGACAGCAAGCTTTTCATCAAAGCATTTCACTGTGAGTGGAACCTCATCAAGGCAGAGAGCTTGCAGTTTTGACACTGAAGGTTCAGTTTGCAAATAACAAGAGGCTCATTTAGCATAAAGAAATCAGCAATTATTCTACCATTAAATAATAGTTTAGGACAATACACGAAAAGAGAGATGAAGAAATGGATAGAATAAGAAAGTAGGAACCTGTCATCAACCCAGCATGGGAAACACTGAAGTAAAAAACAAGGTCTATAAAATTCAAGACTTGGGAGATGGGTATCCTAGGTTCTCTAAAGTGGTTAACTTACTCTGGAAAATCTCTCAAAAATATAAATTCAAAAATCCTTCTATTTACCTATAATGCAACATTACTTTGTTCCAAAGGCACCAGATGATCAAAGGGTTATGCCTTGTGGCTTTTGCTTCTTGTCAAACCAAGTAGTAGAGCTTTCTATTTCATTTTGTGTTTCAGGTTGGTAACTTCCAGTAGTGAAGTGGATAAACCAATCAACTAATTTCAGATGCAGCACTGAGAAGTCCTCAGATGTTAACAACTCATTACTCAACTGGAAAAGATCAAAACTAATGACAGATGAAACTCTCTCTCTTCTGTTATTAGTCCCCTGAGTCATACAATTCTCACTGTATTGCTCCTCAATTTTGCTGCCTGCCTCTGTATAACAAGCAATACTATTGCAGGTAGCCCCTGTGACTCATTCCTTGGGCTCACCCACCTGTGATTTGTGAGTATGATGCACTATTATAACACTGCTTTCCTCTGGAGTCGCTCACTACATCTGTCCAGGCTACTGAGACTGACAGTCTGCTTTTAAGTTGGATTTTATGTTCAAACGCATAAATTCTTTAATTTTTAGCAAGCATACTGCTACTGGTAATTAATCATTATATTAATACATTTACTAATCAAAATGCAATATCTCCTTATTTTCATGATTTCTCAGGTAAAAGAGAAATAAGCATTTTCTGAGATCAGGAAAAATATTTAAGAAAAATTAGATATAAATGCAATAATCTTTCTAAAAAATGGGAAAACAAAATGTTTATATGGAAAAGATATTAGCTTCACCTACAGGAATGAGAAAAAAACTAGATTTCACATAGATCATATTTTCCAGTGAAAGGTAAATTAATGTTTTCATTTTCTCTTTAACACAGGAGATGTTAAAAACAAACCTTTCTACTGATCTCTTTTCTCCTATTTTTGTTGGTTCAAGCTGTGACTACATTCAAAAATCATTGAGCCATGCATCAGAAATACCCAGTAATAACTAGTATGAGCATGTTTTTTCTTGAAAAGTGTTTATTCTCCCTCTGTGTGTATTCTTTAAATGAACTTACGTTTCTCATACTTCTCCCTGCTCCTTCAATAAAAATTCTTGTGTTCCACACTCAAGCTTACATACCACTCAATTGGCACATTCTCCACAGGTTTTATTCATCACCAAGCTCACCCAAGTATTGCACACTTTAAAGTCCTATGAAGAAGCACACTGATATTCCATAATGACCACAAGACATCACTACATCTTCTTAATGAAATATTCATGTTCTGTTTAGCTTATGAAGCTTTCAGCACTAATACTGGGTAAACCACCCACACCACCTCACAAAGACTTCCAAAACAAACCCTCAACTATTGCTTTGTGAGTAAACTGATTCTTTCTGCCTCAAAGTGAACAGCAAAGTTTTGGCATTTTCTTGTATCCCTCCTTAGCAAAAATAAAAATTGTATTTTAGACCTCCTTCTAATCTCTGTGATTCATATGTCAGACCCCCTAAATTCATCTTTTAAAGCAAGTTTTTTTAATCCATTTCCAGGTTTAAAGGTGAGTTATGGACCAGGAAAATCACATCCTCTTTATTCCTAATACTCTAATCCATGTTAATAAAGAATGCACACGACAATCTTCATTCAATTATTATTGCTCACCAGCAAGATGTCTATATACATTATCTTCTTCACTCCTCCGAAACTCCATTTCAAAAGCATGAAGACAATAACAGTAAGTCCTTCTTTTTTATCAAAATGTATAATCACACAGAAAGAGCAAAGTCTCCTGCCTACTTTTTTCCTTAGAGTCTTAAAAGTTTCAAATTTTTATTTGCTCTCTATGAATCTATGGAGTATATGCAACATAAAGCAAGATGATTCCTCATATTTTCAAAATTTCATGGAATGGAATAATCTTTAATTTAGGATTATATTTTTCTGAAGCACAAAAATCTGTATAGTGTATAGGGAAATATCTGTATTTCAAATGTTTCTATCTGTTGATATTTTACTTGTGAAAACATTTTGGGAATGACTCAGTAAATGAGATAGTACGATTACATCATCCTATTTATTACAATCACAACATTCTGTTAAATTCAAGACCACTCCTCAGGCTAATTTTGCTAATGCAGTCATCTTTAGAGATGGTCAGTAATTCAGCAATAAAAATGACTGCTCTTTCAACTGGTTTCTCACTTGCTGTTTTTAGAGGCAATATTATGAGATAAAAGGACATTAAAAACACGTATCTAACAATGTAATTAAAACTGTATCACAAAAGACCCTATTCCTACAGGCAATTTATGGACATCTTTACATTTTACAAGTTGTTTAAAGGACTTGTAGAGTCTTTCCTAAGTGCTTGCAGGAACATGATTTCACTGTGGTAGAGTTATCCGTTTTGCTTCTCCCCATTAAAAAAAAAAATACCAAACAACTGCAAAGCTCCAGTATTTATGGGGCATAATCCAAGACAGATGGCTGTGTACAAGGCATCTTTTATGCACACACACCACACACACACACCACACACACACAGACACATATAAAAATATATGAGCATATAAAGTATATATATTTCAACTGAAGAGCATCTACTTTAATGTTTTTGTGGATATTAACAGTACTATAAGTTTTTGTTAAATATATTTGCATTATTGTTGCCATGATCCTTAGACAATATTCTCATGTTTCCTAGCAATCAACAGTTTTGAGTTCAAGCTAATATTTGCTTGCTACATATACATAAACTCCTAGCACGTTGAATGAAACTAGTGAATAAGGACATAGATTTGAAGCTTTCCGTTTCCATTCAGGATAGAGAACTGACAGGAAAGTAGATTAATTGAACTAAAATGACAGTTTTGCTGTTCTGGTGGGAGTTTTAGTCGTGTAGCAAAAATTACTGGTACTCCCTGGTATTTGAGAGAGAAAATAAGAGGAAAAAAATGAACTGTTCTATGCTTTTTATTTCCTTCTGAATCTAATAAAATTAATGCATCAATAGAAAAGTTGGTACATCAGTAACTTTTATGTATAACTGATATACTCAATCTTTAAAAGTATGATGTCTGTTCCAGTTTAAAAAAAAAATTGGTCTATTTTGAAACCCATAGTACACAAGTAAGTCAGAGATTAATAATCAATATGAATTATTCATCAAGATGCCATGCTAAATTTGTCACTAACTCATGGCAGATAAAGATCCATTCTCCAGAGGCTACTTTTGCGCAAGTTTCTAAAATCTAAAATCTATTTTCTAAAATCAGGAAGCAATTTTGTTCACTCTTAAGACTCTGTCCTTCTTTATGACAAGATTATTCACTAGCAAAAACATTCCAAAGGTTGAAAATTAAAATGTAGAATTCTTCTTGGTGTTCTGGACACCAGAAATTTGTATAAATACTTTCTGTATAAGGATATGCTCCTTATACAGTGTCATGTGTGGAGTGTGGTGATGATTTTTCTTTTGTTCTGCTGCTGCTATGAAATTTCTTATGTTCATGTACTGGCCAATGCTCTAAACTCATACTTGCTATGGAAGCTGGATAAAAACCTGACCTGACCTGCCATAAAAATATTGCCATTTTAAGATAATTAACTTTTTGTAGTAAATTAAGTATTCATTTCACCTAATTTTCAGGACAAAAACAGCTCTGTGTAAACCCACTCCAATCTGAAACATCAAAAACTTCTATAATTTAACTATTCAAAGGATAAAGAATGTCTCCTCCAGATCAGATGACTGTGAATTCTCAACAGTACTTGTTTAAGTGTTTCCCACTAGAGCATCCCCTTACATAAGGCAGAGTGAAAACTTTAAAATTGTATGAAATTCACTTTGTCTCTTACCAGAAAAGACACTGGGAATCTTGGAAAGAAAACTTTTCACCGTACGAATAGGAATCCCATTTTTCTCATCTTGCATACGGGCTATGACATCTTCCATCTGAATAGAGAAATAAAAAATAGAGGAATAAATAATTTCTTTCTTTGAATATCTAACTTTTCAAAATGTTCAATGAAATTATGACAAAATTAACTACAACTATTCTTTCTTTTTATTGAAATCACCAATATGCTCCACATGAAAAACCCTGTGTGACAGGGCATTTTATGCTCTTTTATTAGTCAAAGTTTTAAAAATTTTTGTATGTTGCTTCTCTACCTTTAATAGGTTCCCAAAAACTTCATTAAAAGTTTGTGGCTGGGCTGTGTTGTGGAAGCAGAATAACAGACAATATTCTGTCAGGCCCCTTTTTCCCCTAAAGTCAGATGTCTCACATTAGCAAATAGCAAACCAGCATTGGGTGCAGTTGTGCATTACTTGGCCCAATAGGGGAGTTGTATAAGCCAGGAAAGAAACCACCAGCATTTGGGGTCACCAGTGGTGTACTTAGGAAAAATAACAAATATCCATACCGAAAAAAAGAAAAAAGAAAACAAAATCATTTAGCTTGGCTGCTCATGAAAAAGCCATTTATACATAAAGTGTCTGGAGGTTCCCATGTTCCATGTATTTACAGATCACATATTAACAACTTAAGGAATATAAATCCACTGTCATTGTCCAAACCAAAAAGTAAACCAAGAAGTAGATATTGTTAGCACGGTGTGAAAAACTCAATCTATTGCTCAGAATTCAGCAATTTGCAAAATGTAACAGAAGAAAAGAACCAATATTCATCTGACATGGAATTTAGTTATTTAAATAGAAAAGGCTATTAATAGATTCCTGAAGAAACTGTCAAGCACATCTATGCATGTCAACCATTATCTGTGAAATGGCATCTGTCCCTACATTTTTTATCCACATAGTAACTGAAGGTTGGTATCAACTCCTTCCAAATTCAGTTGGTGAACTGTCTTATTTCGCCCTTAAGTGAATAAGAATTCACTCAGATTCAAGTAAATATTTTTGCTGATCATATTTGGTGATAAATTCCACTCATGCAGAGTAAGCTCGTGAAAATATTGTGAGAATTCTTCCAGAGCCCCAGAGTGAATCATGCACATTACATTAGGACACGGTATAGAAGACAATTTGTACATAAGGCAACATGCTAAAGGTATATTTGCTATATAATGATTACTACAACACAGGCCACATTTCTCAAACACAGTATTACAGGTAGAGAGATGCAGTTACTGCTTGCTAAAGAACACAGGAGTGCAAATGTTAAATGCCCAGTGCTGTCAGCAGTCGGGCTTTTGAGAATACACAGAACAAATTGTTAACTGACATTTACACATGCTTTCCTAAACTTTCTCCATGGACAGGATTGAATCTAAACAGCATAAAATCTAACTCTGAGAGAGACTGAAGCTCTAGGAGAGTCCTCTGGTTTTGATTAGCAAAGTGAACTCTGGGATGTCTGCACTGCAAAATTACACCATCCCCTTTATATCAAGCTCATATTATTGTTCTGTGTTGGGTGTGAATTCCGTCTGTGCAAAAGGCAGCTTGCAGTCCAGACAGCATTACTGGGAACTGCCTGGATAACTCAGTGAGCAAAGATTACCTCCTAAGTGAGCAGGAATGCTCAGAACACACAGCACAACAGCAGTCCGCTAATTAGGTACAGTTGACCTCTTGCATGGAAATCTAAGTTACTTGTGGTTATCTTAAATCTTAAACATAAGCACTCTAGAAAACTAAATGAAAAAAAAGTTTAATTTAAAGATTCAAACCTATCCAATCCAACATATGTAGGTGCACAGTTTAACTTTCAAAATATGCAGTTGCTGTTCCTGTTTCAGCTGCTTTAAATTCAGCAAATATATAACCTCTTCCACTGAAAACCATCAAACTTAATTATATTTGGGAAGCAGCAGTCAAGGCACTCCTCTGTCATTCATCAACAATGACCTAAGACAATGAAAAGGGCAGAATAGTTTAATTAGAATGATGAAAGAAAATCTTAATCTAATTTTGCTCAAGAAGCCTAATCTGGGAAACACATGCTGCTGCCTGATATAATAATTTTCCTTCCTGATGTATCATTGTTTGTTTGAGTCACCTGACCCAATGCTCAAAAATAAAACAGAAGCTTCTTCATTTCAGCTCAGAATTAGACATTTTTCTATTCATATGCTCTTACGTGGCTAAACCTGTCTGGACCTCATCTTGAAGTGGGGTCCTTTTTAATCCTAAGCATTCTCAAGTACTTCAAACAAACCCACAGATAATTTGCCTCCTGATCACTCTGCAAATGAAGGTCAATATGCTCAAGAAGAAGAAGTTGTATAAGCATATCTTTTAGCTTTTCATTCATCGTTATACATCATTAAGTAAGTATAGCTAGTTAATGTATAAAAAGTATAGCTAGAAAGACATTTCAGTGCAACACAAATCCTACAGAAGGCTTTCTAAATAAATGTCTTCTTAAAAAAAAGGTGTCTTTTTTTTACCAGTGAGGTAGTTCTAACCCCGACAAAAACTCACTAAACTTCTGATGCATAGGCAACTCAGAACAAACTCACAATATTATTTAAATAAGTTCACTTGTCTCCTTGTGAAGATAATTTGCAGCTTTCATCTTGCCACGTAAAGACTGTGAAATCTATTTCAAAGCCTAACTCTATGACAACAGTAACAATGCATCTTCTCTAAAGCAAAAAGAAAGCAGATAACAATATCCTGTAATAGAAGGGCTACAGGATAGAGGAGCCATTGAACAATGACAACTGACTTCTCTAAACACACTGGGCAGTAGGCATGCAGGCATGCCCAGCTTACTCCAGGAGCAGAACCAGTGGAAGACTTGACAACACACCAGGGGCAGTATCCTTTAACTACTTACAGCCAGGTGAAAGGAATACAGCTCCTAAGAGCAGAATTTTTACGGTTCCTCAGTGCCACCGTGCCATGTGGCTTGTGGGGGGAAATCCTGATCTTTAAACTTTCAAATCTAAATAAGAACTTCATTGCTGCTCATCTGCACATCTGGCAAAAATTATCAACTTGAACCATAATTCAGCATCACTGCATCTTAAGAACTGGTTTTGGTTTGGGTTTTCTTCTTTTCATTAATTCAGACACAACAAAAGTGAAAAACAAAACTTTTGTTAGTATAAATTTTTTTCTTCCATTAAAATTGAGCCTAAACCAACTCCACATAAAGATGATCACTACATACAAGGATAATAGAAAAAGTAATTCATCTGGAACTAAGCTAGTTCAAGAGATACATGGTAAAAACTTGAAGCCTTGGCCTACTTAGACATACACAGATGTCTAAATATGATTTCTGTCCCCTAAAAAAATAAATTCAATGCCAGGAAATTAAGACTATACTCAGGAATACCAAAATTAAATAAGCATAATTTTGTACTCAGTTATCACACATCAGAACAGAGATTGCTCTTAGCTGAGTGTACTGGGGTCCACCCACACTACAGCTTTCTTCACTTTGCTAAAATATTTTTTTTTCCTTTTACACAAATGCAGGGGTGGAATAGCCCAGTGAAACTAGCTACAAACCTCGTCCAAACTTGTTAAAAAGTACAAAGACTCACAGTATATTTCTTAGAGTATGCAACATGCTTCCTTAGATATTTTCTCCCCTCTCTTCTTTAGCACTTTACAGAGTTCAAGGTCACTAGTGCAGCTGGCCAGAAGGTTGCAGGAAGTTTTCCTCAGCCTGTCCCTGTGCAGAGATGCACCTCAAGCAACATGGGCTGAACAAAACTTGCAGGGTAGGAGACAGATACAAGGTTTCTTACAATGCAAGGGCCACTTTTCTTCTTACTGCTTACCTGAGAAGCACAGGTACAGGCAAAGTGATTGCCAGATAAAAACAGTAAGAAATAACCTTGGAGGTGGAGATAGAAGGTTAATGGGAGACCTTCAGTTTGCCCAGTGTATGAAGCAAAGTCACCAAAGTAAAATAAAAAAATCTCAGTTTAACAATGTTGGCAACTCTTTTTCTAACTCAAATGTGTAGAAGCAAGATGGTTTAGTATCTTGATGTCAAAGATTTTAGCATTTTCCATTTAATGCAGAATTGGGTTATTGCAACTCTTTATTCCTACTTGGTATGAAAACCGAGTTTAAAACATTCAGAAGTTCAGAAAAGTACATTTAGACTTTTGACTACAATACAGTGCTGAAAGATAACTTAAAGCATGCAAGATTAACCAAACTGTTAATGACAGTCAAGCACGAACTCTCTGAGCTTGCTGATATAAAAGCAGTCAGTCAGGAGGTTTTGTAAGGCAGCAATACTGCATCTCTGGTCTACCAATACAGGAAACAGCCCTAGGTACCCTCTGATGAACATTAAATTATACAATAACTTAATTAAAAGCATACAAGATGACCGGCCTCATTCTTTTCAGAGCTTCTATTTGCTGAAATAATTATTTGACATAATAAAATCAAACAACAAACCAACACAAAAGTTTCCAATCATATTAAATAGATGCATTGGAGATAGTTTGAAGAGCCTAATTTTCTACATGTACCTATGATGCTGGCACCTCTGCCTCATGTTTCTTTCCTTCTGCATATGAAGACACTGGTGTGAGCAAATAGCTCATACTCTGTCCCTAAACAGAATACCTGTGGAGAGCAAAAGATGTTCTGGCTTCACATGTAGCACAAAGGTCTGTGTTGAATCATTATCTGTCATTATCTGTCTTATGGCTTCATTTGTAGTTGTCAATGTGAATTTCTAATTAAGATTCAAATTTATTTTCCCTAATTATCCATACTGTTTCAGATTCAACAAACAGGTAATGTTTCAGACTGGTTGTAAAACAAGAGTGGTACTACGTGTCTAAGCCTGTAGTTACATGACACGAGCCTAGGGCAAACCTTTGTCATTTATTAAGAATAATTAAGGCTATTTTGAATTTATTTGAAAATTGATGCCAGTTCTGTGCAACTATTTTTGCGGCCTAATTAAATGAACAGTCCCACTGGGCTTCTCCTTAATATCAACCCTGTATGTTCATCACCGAACTTGCATCAATAAGATAGGCTCTGCACACTTTGCTGATTTAAAACTGTGGGTTTGAATGGTAACTTTAAGCATGATCTAGTCTTATTCATCTAATTAAAATGCTGACTCATCAAAACCAACATTTAATTTTAAAGATTCTTGTAGTTTAACACAAACCATACAAATAGTTCTTGTGCTTTTCAAATACCTATTATAATACTTTTTGAAAGATGGACAACTTAAAAGCATACTCTGAGCTCCTGTCATTAACCTGTAATCATGTGGCATAAAGCTGTCAGTGATCCCTAGGTAAGGATTGAATGAAGGGTAATCCATGTCACAAGAAACTGTAAAATACTGAATGGAAAATCTTGAAGATATCATATAGTACATTCTGTAGGTAGTAATTTATGCCAATAAGTAACTATCTTTCCTCCTAAGGACTGCTAGTCTGGAGCTCATGCTTTGATGCACCACTCTTTTTCTCTGTTTCATTCACTGGGTAAACAAAAGATCTCCCAGTAGCCTATTTCCTCCATCATTCTACAGTTATTTCCCACTGTTATTTCTTTGGATAAGTTGATCTGAAAACACTTGCTTAATACTGTATTCCATCCACACCCCTGCTCAAAAAAACCCAACCAACCAACCAACCAAACAAACAAAATTCATTCTAATTCAGAAAAATATGCGAGTTTGCTTGTATCACTGTAATTTTCTTGAGAACTCAGCGTGTTGGAACACTGTCAAGAAACCTATAGCACTGCAAGGACTATAGCTCTCACTTTTTTCAATTAAATTTTTATCTCACCTAGGAATCCTACATCTGGATATATAAGACATACACTCAGTTCACTGAAAGTGTATCAATCCTATATAGTTGGACCATGAAGAGCAGACTGAAGTAGTTGCTAGAAACAACTCAACTGCCATTACAGAAAGATCATATAAATGAGGAGGAATGTATCATACTGATTCAGCTTTGAAATCAAGAAAAGGTTACAGAAAATGCTATACTAAGTCTATGAAAAATCAGGCAGTGGCAATTCTAGCTCCCTAGCCCTCATAAAAATGCATTTTCAAACAGTAACAACAAAAAAATATTAAGCAAGAAAAAAGGCCATTTTTTAAAATTAACCACTTGCAAAATAATTCAGATATGCTTTCAAATTGTTTCATAGTATTAACACTTCATAATTTATTTTTACTCCAGCCTTTCCTAGCCAAGAAGCATTTTCTATATTTAGTCAATGTCAGAATCAGATACAGAAAATATAAAAGGCTATGAACTGATGCAAAAATTACTACTTTAACTAAATGGTTCTCGTGTTTAAATTCCAGATAGATAAAGAAAAGCATTTCATTTTGTTTACCTGTTTTTCTTGGAACTTAGAAACTATTAAGAGAATTAATTTAAAAAACACATTTCTCAAACCTTGAATGTTATTGTTGCACAACAAAACTAGAGAAAGCTTACCCAAAGGAGTTAAAAAAACGCATCCAGATGGTGAAATTTCAAAACCACCTAAGTCAATGATAATTTTGGAAATTGCATTTCTGCTTTCAGTAAAATAATTATTTCCATCACATTACAACTTTGGTTGGAATGACAGGAAAGTGAAGCATCACTATGGACACTTCAGAAGAAAACACAGCTTGATGAAGGAGGTCTTGGTGAAAGACTGTTTTTATTAGTAGAGAGATTTCTGCAAAAATAGTTCATTCATAATAAAATATATATTTTTAAAGCAGCTAAACCTATTAATAGTTTTTATTAATCTGTCAGGCCAAGATTTGAGCTTCTAGACTGTGCTACCACAGATAGAAATAAAATTTCTTTGGCAAAATACAAAGTTTTAAAAATACAGTCTTTCAAAGCCAAGCTCTTTCCTGGTTTGTACTGATCATTTGTAATACAATGGTCCTGACACTAAAAATGAAGTCCCCTGTACATTTCAGAAACAGAGAAGTTCAATGGAAACCTGATCTCTGAGATGCCAAATGGACCTTGCAGAACAATATCATGAAAGTGGTCAAAATGTTTGATTTCTTTTCCAAAAAAGAAGAAAAGTAAAATGCCACAATTCAAGAGAAAAATAAAAAAATTAAAGGATAGGTTCTGGTCAGCACATAGGCTAGTGTGAAAGAAGAAAACAGATGCAGACATTTTTGTAGGAGATGGAAAATAATGAAATAAATTAGCTTATACATAGGTAACTCATATACAAAAGTGAATAGTAGCCAATAGCACATTTTGCCTTCACAAAAAAGAGTTACAAATATATTAGCTATAACAGAGCTATGATATATTCATCCACCTAACAAAAAAGTGGCGTTCCTCTGGAGAACACTTACATTTACTCCAAAATATTGTTATTTAATTCTAAAGTCTGAAAAAACAGATTTTTTTTCTAAATTGGTATATCTGTCTTATGTCATCTGTTACTAATGTTTTTAAATCTAAATTTTTCTGGTTGGAATCTCTTTTCCTTGCTTTTCAGATGATTCCAAACATTACAAAGCCACATCACAGAAGCAGATCATTTTAGAAACAACTACTGTTGACCAAGGATAAAACCTTTCTTTAAAAGTACAATATTATTATCCTTCAAATATTGATGAGCAAAAAAGTACTTACAAGAAATGTTTCAAATTACATTGACAGAAATAACATTTTAGTGCAAACAATAATAAATATTTTGGTTATTTCTGCATTGCTCTCTGCCCTGTGGTAGGGGAAGACTGAAGAAGGCTAGCTGATCTGCTAATATTTCAGCATCTAGAGAACAAAAATACTGTATAAAAACTTCATTTTTAGTCTCTTGGTCCTTGAAATTCTTCTGAGTCATTAAACTCCATTAAATACAGAAGTAAAACTGCTACCACTAAAATAAATTTTTACAAGTGACTTTTAAATCATGTTCTTGTAAAAAAAATATTCTTAATTGTATTACAGTATGGAAAGTTTTCAGTATCAACTCTATTTGGCATTTTAAAAAACAGTGTGCTGATGCAATACAGTAATGTAGCATCATATGACAGATGGACTAGTTTCACAGTAGTCTGTTCACCCTCTGTTACACAACTTACTTTAAAACAAATATTTTATTCTTACTTAATCTGAATAGATAGAAAATAGACAGTTGTGGATGTTCTGCTATGTCAGTTCTTAAAGCATTTTGAATTCACCCATTTGCACTTAGAGAACAATGTAAAAGAAATGAAAATAATTGAAATACTGAACTATTGATCTGCCAAGTGAACAACACAGATAATTGATGGATAAAGTCCACAGAAAACACAATCATGGTACATTCCCTATATCATTAAAACAAAACCAACAACAACAACAAACCACAGGGAGAAAAAAAACAAACAAAAACCCAAACATATGAAGAAGAGTACTGAAATAAATGAAACAGAATATTTAAACCTTTCTTCCATAAAAATTTAGCTACTAGCATTCCAATAATACCAGGACATTTTTCTTCCTTATTAGAAGCCTTATCATCATCTCCCCTTCAAGCCAGCAGAAGCTCCAGGCTTGATCATCTTTTTATTCCTCTTCAGAAGATCACACACACTCTAGTACTAATTTTCATGCTAAAAAGCAAAATTACATTATATAGCCCTTGCTAATAGTAATTCAGGAACTGTAGTGCAAACTACAGTTTATGTAAGAGAAGCAATGCATATGAACATTAGCCTGCCCTTCAGTGACAAAAATTATGCATTTCTACATGTCAAGCAATTTTTTTCATCTTTTATTGACTACACAAATTAGTCAAGCTTTCCATCAATCAAAACATTAGAAGATTTAAGAAAAATAGGTCATAGGTCTTATTATTCAGCAAGGAGTAATAAAAAATACATTTTACATAAATTTAAAAAACAAAAACATTGGGGTTAATTTATGTGGAAATAAACAGTTTTTTCTGCATTGGTTTTTACAGTTTTAAAATGTATTCTAATTTGATTGTGGCAAAACACCCCAAAAATGTGAGTATTTGCAATGAAACAAAATTATAAAATGTAATTTAAATAAGGAATAGTATTTTGGAAAGAATGCCAAAACTACCATTATTTTATTCACAGTTTTTCAGCATCTCCAGAGTTATTCCCATATAGGACTCTAACTGTATCACCCAAACTCTAAGACAAATATAAAACCTTATTTTCCTAAAGCAGACAAAATGTTTATATGGCATTCACAAAATCCTGACATTCTTCTAAAAATTACTTAAGTCATAGAAAAATAACTTGATTAACAGAATGTAGCCCATTGCTTCCTTTAGGAGTTATTTGGAAGTAGAGTTAGTCAGAATTTTGCTACAGGTTTTTGTTTTTACACAATGAATGGGCAAAACAGAAATGATTTTACACAATGAATGGGCAAAACAGAAATGAAAGCTCCATATTTACCAATGAAAGCCAAGTTAGCCATACTCTTTGATCAAAGTAGGGTTTTACAGGAGTTTTCTTGAAAGAAATTACTGGTAAAGAGCAGTAATGCCAGTCCATACCTAATTCCATTGTACGCAGTTACATTACAAACACACAAGCCGTGACTTCTTGGCTTCATCGCTTATAATTAAATTTAACCAATTTCTTTCTCTACCCATTGAAAAAGGACATCGTTTGTTCTCAACCCCTCTCTAAATTGCTGTATTTTCACAAGGATCCTCTGCCATGTAATTATTTGGGAGCAATTTCAGTAAAGGCTTATTTATCAAAGCACTGAAACAGTTTGTAAACATTAAGGCTGAAATTTTCTAAGAAATCGGAAGAAACGAAGTACCTAACTCATTAAAAACCAGAGAACTGACATATCAAAAGACAGTGGGTGACACAGTGCTGAGTGTGATATGTTCTAGTGCTTTGTGAAATAGGACCCCATTCCAATGTGACATTTCCCAGTTTATATTTTGAGTGGTTGCAGCATAATTAGGAAAAGCAAAACATATTTTATGATACTTCCTTTCAGCTGTATGCAGCAATTGCATCAGCTCTAGTGTTCCACTGGACTTGGACTGAAGGAATTAAGGAAATTTAAAATGGACTATATGCCTTTGTCTTATTTAATTTTTCTCTGTTTTTAAAAACATGAATTTGTCTTATGAATTCATGTTATATTTTTCCAGAAGAACCAACCATACTTTAATTTCCTTTGGAGTAAAGAAAGCAGAAAAGGCTATCTTGCCATCAAAACACCAGAGCCTTTGAATTCTCATGATTTAGACACTTTAAAGCAAATCAGGTCTTGATGTTCTGTACTTGTCCAATTTATTTACAGTTTGACATTTACAGTATCTACATTTTATTTTCCTTTGCAGTCATTTTCCTTTTGATTAGAAACATTCTACATCTTTATTGTCAAATCACATTTGCACCACAAAAGAAAGTAGAGCAGCAGTCATTAGCAGATTTGAAATATGTGAGCTCTGAGAATTGTGAATAATGGCTATAAAACCATTTCTTTATTCTACCTGATACACAATTGGGAAAGGATATATTCTTCTATTACGAACAAGTTTTGGTATTCTCACATGTATGCAATGAGATTAGAACAATATTAAAATCAGAAACATTGTAACTTAAGAACCAAAAAATGAAAATGGATTTGAGCAAATTAAAATTAAAAAAACATAAAACCAAAATAAACCAGAATTAAAGCCCACAAATTTATTTGTGAAATTATGGTTTTTTCATTAAAAAAATAGGCAAAACACTGTAGGAAAATTATGGAACACCTTTTTTTGGTCAAATTTTATTTTGCCAGAAGGACAAACTCATTCCATTTATCTGGCGCAATGAGCAGTAAATATGACAGAATGCTCATTGGAAGTTTGAATGCCATACCCACCTTTCTGTCAGCCCTAGGGGTGGACAAGACATGCTCAACTCAATCTCAAATCTCTTAACTGAAATGTAGGTGGTTAATTTGAATACTTGGAAAAGTCCAAATCTCTGGCATAGATCCAGTTGGATCAAACCGGTAACATGAATGAGAACAATTTTCATAGAAAGTTACTTTCAGAACAGAAAAGCTTGATTGCAATAAAGCCATTTCTCAGTTTAAAAATCACAAGTGTTTTGAAAGAGATTTTTTCCCTCATGAGTTTATCTGTTTTACCAGTTTAAAGGATGGAAAGTAACCAGGTTTAACAACCGAAGCACTCCTTCAGTTAATCCTGTATCTGTGTTAGGAAGCATTTAGAATGACCTGTCTCATACTGTAAGTATATTAGATATAAAAAAATTGCTAGAAGAAATGAGACTCTTACTAAAAAGAAACCATATTTTCCTTTACGGAGTGATTACACTGAAAGAGATCTCCACACTAATAAATTAAAATATAATAAAAACCAGGTTGTAAAACTAATTTTTTTACCAAAAGTTCAAAAGCAGCACAGTGCATGTTCTTTGATAGCCCTCAGAGACACAGAAATTAAAAGATAAACCAGGTGCCAAAATATAGAAAAACATGTGGTAATTCCCATAGTTTGTAACTAATGAATATTGTTGCTGGCAAACCAATAATCCTACAAGATTACTGCACTAGAACACTGCACTCATATCCAAAATATGTTTTCTTCACACTGGTAAAGCAGTAAGCCGCACTGTTGAAATCTATTGAAATCCGTTTTGAAACTCGTTTGAAATCCAGGGCTGAGTTCTCTCTGGCCTTGCCCCGAAGCCTGAGTGAGGGCACAGCCCCAGGATGGCCCCACCTCGGTCCCTCTGCAGCTCACGTGGAGCCAACTGGGACAGCACAGTACCCCGAGGGCTGCTTTGAGTACCAAACTGCTTTTGCTGCCTTTTCTCTTGCATCCTTGCCAAGCCCATACATAAAACAATAATTAGTTCCTAGCCTCACTAATGCTCTCCTAATATCATTTCAGATGCTGTCCAATCCATGACTCCAGCACTAAAAATCAGATTAATATAATTAATAAGTGATTAACATGAAGTTTATTTTAGAACTTCAGACATTACAGAAAGGCTCATGTAATTAAAACATTCACAGTAGTTTGTTGCATTGATTACAAACTTAACAGCATTTAAAACATTTAACTTCTCTAGAATTTTAAAATTTAACTCACAGAAGTAAAAACAATAGTATCATTCCATCTTCTGACTGTGCAGAAATAATTAATATTTATATCTACAGAAGATGTAGTGATGAAAAAGTGAAATATGGAAAAGAATGAATGAAGTTATGGAATGTGCTCCATGAAGGAAGGGGTTAAACATCTGCACTGAAAAAGGAAGAATCAAGATTACCAAATAGATAGAGGATAGATGTGAAATGCATAGACAGGTTTTTGCTCTAGTGGAAGACATCCATGTCCATGGCAAGGGAGTTTAACCAGATGATCCAAAAGGGCCCTTTCAGTAGCTTTTTGTGGTTCTACTGATCAATGAAAGACAAAAAAAAAAATAAAATAGTATGAGAGAATTCATATTTTGCGTGACACACGAACTAAAATAATTAAATTATATTAGGTAAAAGGTTTAAGGCTAAGAAAGAAATGAGTACATAAATAAGTTGTGAGACACAACTTCAACTTACATTACTCCAGCTTCTGCAGCACGTGAGAGTTCTTAAAATTTAAATGATCTTTATTTTGCCTATGCTGGGAGCAAAGTACAGCTCTCGGTACTGTTGCAGGAACCTCAGTTGCAGTTATTAAAGATGTATAACACTATACTATTTAAACACATAATTCAAATTCAGGTCATGTTTTCTCATCCTTGGTATCTTCAAAATTTCACTGCAAAATTTTGGTACGGTGTGACAGCCTTATTAACCATTTAATGGTTCAGTTAGGATGATGCATGACAGAAAACTGTTATATATATCATGTATTTTGTGCATACAACTGAAAAGAGCTCATACATGGAAGAAGAAAGAAAATTAGGTAGGAGGAAAATGAGGTAGTGGTTTTATGATGAAATCAAGTAACAATGAAATGGATCAATGAAGAAAAACAGAAACACTTTTTGAAGCGAACCTACACAGCTGTGCATGCTGATACATAGTGCACAGACACAAAACCATGTTTTCAATGTTCAGATCTCAGAACTGTATCATACGTTCATCCTTTCCCCATCCCATCAAAATCTTTGAGAATCAAACCACTGATCTTCAAAAGCTACTTTAAGTAACACTATTTTTAAAATGTATCATTGAAGTCTTTATCCCGTAATTCCATTTTATATTACTAATGTTGAAAAAATTCTGAAATAGTACATTTTTGTTTCAAATCCCTATTTTCTCCAGACACTGCAGTATAATTATTTCAAGTTATTTCTGACTAAATGAGGCAAAAGCATCTTTGCCATAAACTAAGACCAACAAGGATGCAAAAGGACGATCAACAATCAAGTGAGGAAGTGGTGGAGCAGATGGGAAAACAAAAGCTGTCTTGGGTTTATCAGACACAAGAGTCCTCGTAATCAGAAGCACAGGACTAAAATGAGCCCACCTCAAGCATGTCCCCTGAGTAAGGATGTGCCCACAGGACAGCACTATGGGGATAACCCCTTGCCTTTCCTATGAAATCAGCACAGGGTGCCTCTATGAAGTGCCTGTACCCCAAGACAAACAGCAAGAGAAACAAGCAGGAGAAGCTGGAGATCATGGTTGTTCCAAGGAGGTTTTTGGAGGGCACTGATGGTAACTCGACAGAGATGATTGACAATCTGAGAAGGGCAAGTGCCCTTTTGAGATTCACAGCCTCTTAAGAATAAACTGGCTGGGGGCAAATCAAGAAAAAACTGATTGAGGACGATCTTGGCAGCAGTGACCAAGTCTGATCAACTCATAACATGCACTTCCTCTTTTCTCAGAGTAACCTTTCATGGAGAAATTATATATGTATTTTATATATAAACCACTGAAGAAAGAGAATGTACCTAGGCAAACTTCTCCACACAAATACAAGCAAGCCCTGCCTGTGTTCTGCAGTAAAGAGCAGCCAAGAAGCTACATGAACACAAAGGCAACAGAACCTTTCATAGTCAGATTCACAGCTTTTTCCAGTTTGGGATTAGGTCTGTGCTCCGTGTGCAGCCCCAAGGCAGTGGGTGTATAAGTCACTCACATTCAGCTACAAAGGACAACACATCTCTACTATTAGTAACTTGGTAAAGGTTGTGAAATAAATACAGAAAAAGCAATAAATTTAATCCATGCTTCACAAGGATAGACTATAAGCAAGTCAAACCTCTTTTCCTTCTTGTGGTGTCCATCAGTACTCACAACCATCATCCGACATATTGAAGTAATCTAATTTTTGGGCCTAGGGCACATGGACTGCAAAGACTGAAACAATCAACTTGAATTCACAAAAGGTCTGCCATCATTTAAAAGATACAGAATAAAATAAAATGTAGAAAACATCTCCATTTTTATATTTTTCATCCTTCCATTCCTACTGGACAGGAGGTATCTTTATCATCAGCGTCAACACCTCAGGTGCCAAAAAGACTTTTTGATTCAACAATCTTTATCTCAAGTCACACACACAAAAACAAAAGGACTCTATTTGAAATTGATTTTAGATTTCTATAAACTCCACCTACATTATTCATATTTTTTTACTTTCTGACCACTACAGACTTCCTTTACTGTTGCTTAAAGCTGCAAGATAGTGAAGCTCTTGTCTGTACATCCTTGAGTAGAATACTGCTCAAGTCTTCTATTTGTCCTGGTTTTGAATCTCCAAGTTTGATGTTTACCTTTCTTTGCATATATTGTAATTGATTTTTATGCATATATTATACTTGCAGCTTATCAGTAAAAAAATCTTCTTATTTTGAGATTCAGTGTTCAGCTCATTAGGTAAGCTATATGATCAAGTGATATTGTTAAATAACAGCACAAAGAATAAAATAAAACCCACTAAAAATGGTTTGCTTATACTGCAGCACATGTTACCATGGAATTCATTTTTATTTCAGTCATAATAAAGAATTATTCCCAAGGCAGTTAAGGGCTTATAAAATCCATAAATTCTTTTGTACTTGTCAGCAGAGTCTCTCACCTAATAGTATGCAAATTTCTCTTTAGATTTAATTTTGGTTCATAAACTCTTTTAATCAATTAAATGTAATTGAACTAAGAGTGATAGCAATACAGGAATGCTTGCTCAGATTGGAAGTTAAATGAGATGATCAATTCCTACCATAACATGTAGCAACTTTTCCAAATTTTTGATTCAAGGTTTCACAGCTATTATTAGATACATGCAGGATTTTTACTTTTTTTTATTTGTACAATGCAATTCAACCCCAATATTTACAGCTGGTCTTCTCAATAGTTCCTTTCAAAAGTGTGCCACTATCTGTCTGAGCATCAACTTCAGCAATTTTTTTTTCCTCCCTGTGCCTCTCTGCTTTTCCAAATGTAACCCGCTCTTATTTCCTTTCAAACTCTCAGCGCCCTATCTGCCCTCTAGCTGTTGGTAATACATCCTTGAATTCAGCTAAGATCTCAGCCCTTTTCATCCAAAGTAACAGCAAACAGAACTCTTCTCTGTCCTGCAGAATTCAACTTGTGACATTGACAGGCTCCCACATAATAAGTATCCCCCATGTCATTGACTTTTCAGGTAAAGACTCACTGACATCCTCAAATCAAGTATAATAATTTGTTTGTAAACTACACAGAAATATCTTCCAAGCAACATCTTGAAATTAAGACAGCTACTGGTAGACAGATGGTTGAGCTCTGTTCCAACTCAATTATTTATGATTTTGTAGTTATGTAGATTGATTTCTGCAGTTTCTTTTAGGTGCCTGAAAAAAACTAAAATCTATAATTGATAGATGATGAGCCAGCTAATGAACACTATGGAGTGCACATACTGCAAGATGTACTGCTTCAGAATGAGACAAAAAATTTCCAGAAAAAAAATAGCATAAAAAAACTTCTGGTGATTTCTTTTTTATTATTATTAATGGAGGGCTTGCTCTCTCCTAAGTACTAAGAACTTAATGAATCCTCTCAGGAAATCATCCTTTCAGTTCAGGTCTCGAGCTAAAAGTCTTCCATTTTCTTTGTGCTAATTCAGGCCTTTTCATAAATGTAGGAAGACATTGTTGCCACTCGCTTTCTTTCACAACTAAACCACACCACAAGCTTCTTATATCCGAATTATGAAAGAGGCAATCCTTAAAAGAAAAAGGAGCATAAAGGAGAGGGAGAGGAAACATCAAGCTGGTACACCTGCACTAAAAATCATGCACTTCATACATTTCCCAAAAACTGCAAATACACACTCACAAAATCTTCAGAGAGTTTGTGCTCATTTACAAAAGGATAATCTCAATATGACCGTATCAAAAGACTAAACAAGTATGTACATACAGTATTTTACATATATTTAATACTTTTTAAAAAGACATTTTAAAATTTAATGGTTTTCTAGTATAAAATATGCGTAATGATGCATAATTTCAAAGAAACCAAGGTTTAAGGACAAGATGCAGTTACCAAAGAATGAGTTTTCATAAAATAAACTCAACGAATACTGTATTTCTTATTATGAGCTGAGCACCTCCTCTTATTAACAATTCCCCCTTTCTGTTCCTTCTATTGAAAAGGGGGGGGTTGTTTGGTTGGGGTTTTTTTTACTTTTTTAAAATTTCAATTCTATTGTATTTAAAGTAAGTCACTAGATACCGATATAAATATCAAGTATTAAATAGTTTATATACTATAAAAACAATGTAAGTTTCTCTTAATTCAGAATTATGACAATTTAATGAAAAAGTTTTGGTTTTAACTAACAATTTATTAATTTACTTGAATTTCATTTCAAGTTTAGTTTTGGTTTGTACTGGTAAAATTGAGTTAGAGAATTCTGAGTTTCAACCAGCCACAATCACTTAGCGTGACAAAGGTAAATCATAACTTTTTTGCTGCAACATAAACAGTGTCTCCACGATGAAAGCGAAATACTCTGGCAGGACAACAAGCTCTGTGAGTAATTCTGCATACTAAAAACCTATTTCAAATTTTCTTTAATGATTTTTCCAAACAGACACCATCCATTTTTAAAGGTCCTGAATGGTACACCTTCTACCCTAAACCAAGACACATTGCCAGATAGAGACAGACCCAGAACTCCCTGTTTTCTGCCCTGTCTCACAAAGAGGGTCAAGGTACTTCAGAGCTTTAAAACAATAATAGGGTTATCAAGGTTGTAGCTGCAAACATCATATCCACTGATACAATTGGAAAAATAATATTTCATTTCTGACTTTATTTCAGGACTTCCAAGCCACGAAAAAAAACACAGCAACTGAGAACTGATTTGTCAGGTAGCTAAACTAAGAGTTAGAAACCTTCAGTGTATAAAAATCAGAAAATTACTTAGTAGAGCTACGACTGATGGAGACCATTTCTACTCTTTAATCTATATAAAAGGTTTATAAAACCAGAGACTTTTTTTTCTCAGGCCACACTTTCTCTGCTGCTGCTGATTTTCACATCCTTATCTGTGCTGAGTCAATCACTTTAATGCTGTATGCACTAACGTAGGGGCAGAAAGCTCAGTCAGTGCCAGTAGTCAGGAAATTATTGTGGGGCAAAAATTTTCATTCCTAGTCAGCACTGTGTTCCAAATAGACAGACATTGTACAGAGCACCATCACCAAACCCATTTAAACTATTGATTCTATCCAAGCCAATTATGTGCTGGCAATAGGAGGATCCATCAGCAGAAATACTAGAGGTATTCCTTCACATTCATTTGTTCATATTTCTGAGTTTTAATAGCTTTTCATTGTCTCTTTTTCTCTGACTCGCTTAAAACACCAGAACACTTTTCTTTTCTATCATAGAACTTTCAGCTTCAATCCTTAATTACCAGCCCCAGGAAAAATCTCAAAAGTAAAAGCAGATAGAATGAGAGAATATCTATCAATAAAATCCAAAGCACATGTCATTTGTAATTTGATGTATGACAATTTTTTCCATGCCAAGATCTCAAAAGAAGAGATTGAAACAGAGAACACTTCGCTACAGCTGTGGAAACAGAAACATACCCATACAATGCTCATTGTAATTCCCACTGCCACTACATTTACACAGAAGTGAGCACTTTACAAGTACACTTGCATTTTCTGTGCAAACAAGACTGAAAGAAATAGGAGTTTAGTTGGAGACACAATGCGATAAAGAGACTTCCAGTGTAAGCTAATGGCAATGCTGTGTTTCTGCCTATTCTTGCAATTACATCTCAATATTAACTGCTCTCTTTTACATACACATTCAGATTTATATGGACAGTTTATTCACCATAGCCATGGTTTGGTTATATATGTTATGTATACATGATTATATACAGCATTTTAAAAGTACAAATAATAATAATATAATGTATTTATTAATATATCTTATAATACTAACTTTAATAATATAATTACAATATTAAAATCCTTTTAAACAGAATTTACCCATAAAAACTCAAACAGGAAGAGGCTGCTTAGCTTCTATAAAAGAACCTAATAGTTCCAAAATCTAAAAGAAAGAATCTGTTTCAAAGATAACATATGAATGTACTTCTTTTTGTAGCCACGTCAAACATTCTGATTAAATCCTAAATCTGTGTATGTAAGACCTTGAATTACTCCAAAAGGTCTTCACTTACTATGCTGTCAATGAGCTGGGTTGCTGTGAGAAAAATTATACAAGAGCTCCTAACAAGAGGCCCTGTAAGGATGCACAAACTCCTATTGTGTGGGTGTCACGGATGGAGCGACGCACTGCACTTGTGAGAAGTAGCAGTAAGTTTGTTGATATAAAACAGCAGTTTAACCTAGCTGAATAGTAAATGTCTCAGACATTTAACAAGACTCAATGGCGAGGTACAATTCATTATTTACTCTAGAGAAGAGGGTCAGACAAAACCGAAAAAGGACCCCCTTGCTCTCTAAACTCCTTTCTGAGGGAGTTCAAGGTGTGCTGGATCCAGACCTGATCCCAGACTTAGCCAATGGCTTATGTATAAAGAATTATATGTGTACAATCAATCCTTTATATCACTTAGAAAAGATTTCAAAGTTTCAGCACATTTATTCCCAATTCCCTTACTGACTCAGCACAAAGCAGTAACTTTGAGAGGTGTCCCAATCCAAGGGAAGATCCTGGCGTGCAGCCTTCTGTCATGCACAAGAGTTCAGCAGGCCCTGGGCTGTCCACTATTTATGGAGTAAGATGATTTGCTTATAGTCACATTTAGTAGACACAGCTGTAGTTTGGTTGGCACATGCTCAAATAGCCCTCAGCTGTTCAGCAAGGCTTATGGCCCTAACTACTGTGTTCTGTATCTTCCCAGAGTCCAGCTTAAGCCAGAGACAGCCAGTCAGACCACCACTAATATCTAGTACTCAAGCAGGAAATAAAAGAGGGGGAGGAGGTAATGGGCACACTATCATAGTGAACAACTCAGCAATGCCTTGGCTTTTGAGTTTCCTTTCATATTCTCAGTGTTAGTGTCTATCACCAACTTCCTACATTTTTAAACACCAAGAAGACAGAAAACAGGAATTATTCATCTTCCAATTTCTCAGCCCCTCCTGGTCTTTATCTCACTACCAGAAGCCCTCCAAGCCAAGACCTCAGTCCTCCTGCCAGTCCATTTCAAACCACCACAGCTTTCTACCTGAGTCTAAACTTCAGTTTTATGAAACAAAGATGTACAACACTTCAGTAAACCATAACTGGAAACAGTCTTTGATTTAATTTTTCAATTTGAGATTTGAATGCTTCTACCATTTATTGTTCTTAAGTGTTATCAGCTTCTTAGTAACTGCCATAATTATGCACAGCACTCCATATGGATTGATTTTTTTTTTTTTAAGTTTCAGATGTTGTAGTTTTGCTGACAGATAAATGAGTCATCAGTCTGTCAACAAAAGACAGCAAAAAGAGTAGGTAAGAAAATATCTTTTTTCAAGGCTTTTGGAAGTCATGGAATCAGTGGGATTTTAGAGACACTAATATGCTTTTTATAAAGCTGCTTCAAGTTCAAGAAACAATTACCTGGCACTGTAGGAATGTATGCCTTAAAAACTGCTGACCACAGCAGATGCCCAGGCTGCACTCAGCCAAGACTGAGGATGGCATTTCAGAGCCCAGCACTACACACTGCTGCTCTCACAGCCTGCAGCAAGCAGAGACCTGTGCCCTAGCTGAGGGATGTCCCCCCCACACTTGAGCTCACTGCAGTGAGTTCATCATTCAGCCTCTCTTTTAAGCCTGAAAGATTTCTGTGTTTCAGCGCCACTCAGCTAAAACTCACACCATGCAAAGCCTGAGCCAAACTCAGTGGAGTGCAGCAAGGGCAGCCGAAGTGGAGAGCACAGGTACCCCGCCTTTGGTCGCATCCAGTCTGCCATCGGTGGCCAAGACCAAAGTGGCAGATTCCTTTCTCACCCCTGTTTTTTAAGAAGAGTCACAGAATACAACATAAGCTGATGTTCTGCCGCTGTAAGAATAGCTCTGCTGTGGGTGTCCCTGCCCAGGTACCAGGGTGCTGCAGGAGAGACAGGAGCTGCCCCATGCCAGGAGCAGGTCATGCCAGTCAGCTCCAACCACCCCACTGCGGGGCACAGCTGAGTCCCACAGACACCCCAGAGAGTGCCTCACGGAAAGTGTGTTTCAGAAGGGACAAACAGTGCCTGTAGAGCAACAAGGGATGAGGGAAAAAAGTGTGAGAAACAGCTCTGGAAACACCCAGGTCATCCCAGAAGAAGGCAGGAAGTTGTGCTGTCTGCACTGGGGCAGGATTCCCTGGCAGCCCACAGAGGAGCCCTGCCAGAAGAGGTGGATATGACTGCATATGTACATAGCCTTAAAGCTCCCCTCCATTACTAAGAAAATACTACCAGTTTGGGGGAACTTTAGTGGGCTTGAAATGAGTCCATTGGTGCTACTTTGTTATTGCTAATCCTAAAACTACAAAGGAGAAGAAAATGTATTTTCTTTCAGAGGATGAAGGATACCTCACATGCAGAAACATTTAAAGTGTTTATGTTTCTAATTGTGCCATTGCGGTTATAAATGGTTAATTTGTTCCTCCCACAAATTTGCTGATGACACAGGATGCAAACCCCTGCTCATATAAAAACTAAGAGGGATTCACAACAGACAAACCCTGATATTCAGCCCGTTCTCTTTCCCTTGCTCAATGGAAAAGTCAAGAAAACCATTCAGATCAGTACGAAGTATTTCTCTCCAAAGTCAGCACTCAGCAGCAGAGCACCACATTTGCAAAATTTTCCTCCACTTGCCTGATTTGCTTTGTTTTCATGGTCAAATGATTCCCCCAAGAGTAACTTTTTATAAGCTCAGACTGAGCCCGTGTGTGGTAGGAGGTCAGATCTGTGAGGTACCTGATCTATGCACGAAAGCAGCACCGATATTTAACTGAGTGAAAAACTCACTGAGGCTTTTGAAAAACATCCATGAAGGCATTTCAATTTAATGCGATTTGCATGCTAATTCCATCAGCTCAATGACAAAGCAAAGATAGTGTCATCTGGAGTATTGGGAGTATTGTGACAAATCTTTAGATATTTATACTGTTTTCCATTGTTTTGTCTCTAGAGTTTCTTCACTGTCTTGAACCTACACCAATTAAGCTAATTGAGAATATCACCACATTTTTGGTGCAAGATTATTTCAGAGAATGCAAAGTGAAATATTTAAAAGGTATAATAAATTTGCATTTATATCACTAATTTGGGGGTGGGGGAGGAGGATTACTAGTTATCACGATTTGATTGGTCCATGAAAATCATCACAGATTCAAGGGCTGATATGTAACAAATGCACCCAGCCATCGCTTCACTAGAGTACAGCAACTGCTGTGCTTATGACAAAAAGGATTAGTGGCAGATTTTGTGCTGAAGGTGGTGGAGTTGAGAAAGGAAAGCCTATGTCATGGTTTAATTCCCTTAAAATGGTTATCTCAATATTCTTACCTAATTCAGCATACACGTTTTTGATATCTGTAATGCTTCTGCACTGAGTTTTATAGCACCTTTCACGTAGTCACATGAACTGCACATTTATGTATGGTCTGTGTGTGTACTGTGCAAGCAGAAGATGAAGCACAAAGCAAGGTGTTCTGCCAAGGTTTGGCAGAATGGTGGTACAAATCATAAAAGGTAAACCTGTCACAGAAAATAAACTCAGAAACTCCTTTTACAAATCTCAAAATGCTTGATTGAGAACACCAGCAATCAAGAAAACAGGAAAGCAAGTTTTCCTGCTATAGTTATGTTACTGGTTTTTCAGCACTACAAAGGAGATTCACTGTCTTTCATGTTATCTGATGTGCAAATATACCTTAAACTTAGCACATACTCTATACATGGTCCATTAACAAGAAACCATGCATGAAATATTGCAGACTTTAAGGTAGATACAAAAGTAGTAGAAACTGAAAAGGCTATGATGGAAGTTTTCTTCAAAATGCTACCAAGAAAACTTGATTTCTTCATATTAATGTTCCCATTCTGTTGATCCTTATTATGCNCTTTTTCAGCAAATTGTTCTCTTTGCGAATTGTTATGAAATATCACTTACCAAAACACATTTCAAACAAATAAATGACATCTAGTTTCTTCCCGATTATATTGCCATCTGAAAGACACCAATATGTGTGAATGAGATTATAAATTGTCCACTCTGTTTTTCAATTTCTCCCTGAGTTAGAGGATTCAGAAACACCATGTTCACCTCTGAAGAAAATGAAGGAACATCCAAAATATAAACAATGAACATTTAAAAATCTCTTAGGCTAAGCTAAATATAAATTGAATAGTGCAAAGTTATAATAGGGCTATGTTTTCTTTCACAAACAAGGCATTTATTAATATTATTTGGTTTTTAATCTACTTACACACAATTGCATAATATAATAATCATATTAGCATTGCATAGATATTAAAAAAACTGGTAAACAGCAGTAACTGTCATTTAATCATTAAAAACACCAAGCAAAGCCAAAATCAAGATTGCCAGCACTGCACTGCCTAGCTGCCTTCATGCTCTTCCTTCCAGACACTAATATGACATTGTACTATTTTTGCCTCAAAAGATGAAAGACTAACTGAAAACAGCGAGGCATAGCTGACAACTCCATAGCCTTTTTTTTCCAGCCTACTGCTCTACTGCTTTTTGTCAGTAGTGAGTTTTTGTCCAACATTCTCTGGACATGTAGGAGCCAGAATTAAACACTGTTTTTCAACAATGAATTTAAGAGACCTTTTTAAAACTGAGTCAAAATAGTATTTTTAATTCAAAAGGCATTTTCAAGTTTTCAGAATTTTGGGCCATACATTCATAGATGGAGAGACTTCATAAATCAAAAGGAAGTAACATTAGTGTATAATTAGAATGGAATAGATCTGATGGAAAAATCTACTGGTGCAACTCTACTTTTACAATATACCTAAGCCTAACGATCAACATATATCTCCTTCTCCTTTTTTTGTTGTTATTAAACAAAATCTATAATACTCTAAGATGTGGTTACATAGTCTTCTGTGAGTCCTAGAGAAGGCAAAAGCCTGGGCTGTAGGAAGAATAATTAAGCCTAACTGATCTGCACGTAAGCTTAGTTTCAACACATGCAAAATACTTCTTGAAGCTTTGGGATATGAAGCTAACAGCCCAATTTGTCTGTCATATCTACCATGAATTATGAAATATAAAATGCATTGGGGGAAATATTCAGTTTGATTTTATTGCTTTCACTGTTTCAGTTGAAATGCTTACATATATCACGCTATCTAGCTCTTAGTCATCTGCTAGAAAATTTTATTTGCCATCATTTGCTCAAAGAAAACCTACAGGAAAGCTCAACAAGAACTACACAAAACACATAGAATTCTGCATTAATTTGGCATTGCCCATCACCAAAGAACAAGCAACTACTGTCAGCAAGGTTTCTCACTTGCAGACATCAGAAAAGCCACACTGACAGCTTCCACTGGCTACCAGTGCTGCTTAGTGCAGCAGTCCCTTCAGCTTATGGAGAGTAATCAGAGGAGCAGAAGGCCATCTCCTTCTTCTCCCAATGCAAGGAAAGTGAGGAGGCAATGAGAAGCTTTGTAGCTGTCCCAGTTAAAGCAAATCTGTTCAGAGTACAGAAATATGGGAAGAGCTCTGCTTGTAAAAGCTTTTAGATATTCTGCCTGTAGAGAAACAGGTGACTTCTGCTGCCACAGCTGGAAACGCCTCCAAAGCACTCAACCTAAACCTCATCTGCATGGCTGCACACTTTTGCCAAGGCAGAAACAGTATGAGGTATGAGATGGGAGATGCACAAGCAGCTGCTAATGAGTGTTGTCCTCACTAAAGATCTAGGAGAGTTGTCTGTTTGCCATTTTAAACACAAAAATAGAAACAAAGCAGGCGTATTGTAGACCTATCTAAGTGTTTTATTTACTGGCACCAAAGTAGTGAAAGTCTTATGTCATGTGTAACAGCTTACCTTTGACATACAAAAGGACATATGGCCTGATGGGGCTATAAAGCAAAAAAACTTCTAATGTGTGTAGAGTGGGTATTCATAATGTATTATAGTTCAGTGTCACACAAAGACATTCATGGTACATCACAAACCCTTTTAAATAGCTCCAAGGGTCAGGCTTAAAGACTACTGTGGTTCTTTTGCAGCAATGCAAACGTAACGTTTAATCAGTGCAATGAAATCAAGGCGATACAAAGTGACATAATAACCACATGAAGCTTGTTATTGGTACTTTGAGGTACGCTGAGGTGTTTCAGACAGATTTTGAACATTGTTTTTTAGTCAAAATCCATCATAGTTACAATAACAAGGTGTGTTGCATGAAAAGACAAACTGTTGATACATACATACAATCTTCATATAAACATTATCTTTTTCATTAGTGCACAGATGGCAAGAAATCAGAATAAAAAGGTTGATGCTTGATATATAGCTAAAAAAATGCAGCTGTTACACATTAGTGTTTTATATTTTCAGACAGTATTCTTCTGGGGTTATTAAAAACATGAACATGCATTTTAAACTTCATTATTTTCTTGAATAGTTATAAAGTAGATAATTTGAGCATATTTTATTCACCCACAATTACTCTGAAAGTAAGACTTGTTTCTGCTTTTTTTCCTTTCCCTTCCTTTTTGTTTCTGCAAGGAGGATGAAATATGGATTCCTTCTGTTTGGACACAGGAATGATGCAAAAGAAACAAACAAGGCTTATAAATATGCTCATAAGATATAAACTAGAGTCCACTTCAACCTGTTGTAGTATTTTCCTTTAGCCAGAGACTCGTACTACGGTTTGTGGCTCTTTTACTGAATTGAGGAATCATTAGGCCTTATCAACAAAGTGAATCTTGCAAACAGGCATTGGTATTTGGATCTAAGCTAATCTCCTGTATAAACTGAGGACAAATCATATAGTTACTTTGAAAGGAAGAAAAAGAGGCTTAGGACTCTAGCTTATCTGTTCCGCTAAGAACAAACAGCTCCCATGTGAAGAGGATTTGGTGAGATAAGTGCTACAGAAGCACTGACTCAGAGCAGTCCAAGCTGACTCCACAACCCACTGACAGAAAAGTTCACAAGCTATTTCTTTAATTTATACTCTTTCTTGGTTATTGCTTGAGCAATGACAATAACCACTGCTAGCCAAAAGCTGCAGTCAATACTGGAGGCCAAGAGGTGCCACTATCTATTTAGATTATTACCAATAGTCTTCATCCCAAATGTGAGGCATCCTTACATTAAAAAAGCAAGTGAAATTCCCCTAGTTCTGTTGGAAAGTTATCCTGGGGCTTCTTTCAGAAAGTTGACATATGACAGTAGTACAGTAAGCATAAACAACACAGCCATACTGACTTGAACCTGCAGGTGGACTGGAGCAGGATGTGTGGAGTAATCATCCAACTCACATTAATCACTGTCCTCATTAATCTGATTATCACCCTTCTCAAGGACACGTAAGAATTCACCATGTTTACTTCAGGATTATTACCCTACTGCAAAAATATAAATATCATGTTGCTTTCCTTCCCTGCCCCCCTCATCCCCCCCGCCTGAAAAAATCTGCTCTTGCTCTTTTTCATAAAAAGGAAAACCATGTTCCTCACACTCCTCTTTGGAGATCACCTTTATGGGGTGAAGACAGCAGATTGTTGAAACTTTCAACAAACATCTGCCCTATCACAATGCAGCTAGGAAGCTGGAGATGGCTGATTAAATAGCAATATCCAAAGAGATATCACAGCAGAATCCTCCCCTCTATTAAAAGAAAAACAAAACTAAACTAAACTAAGTCAGGAAAACTCAGGAATATTCTGAAACAGGAGAAGAATCTGGAAGTGGGTGTTAGGCATAAGAATAAGTAACACAGGATAATGAAGAACAGAGTATCTTGAAAAAGACATTTCAAAGCACAACGTGGCACACCTCAAAAACCTGCTACACAGTACTGAGTGGCTGGTGAGCTTTAACACCAACAGTTTCCTTATGGAAATGATGCAAATTAGAAAAGCTTTAATAATTACAATAGGATAGAAATAACAGAAGATTCAGGTAATCATACATCCCTCACTTTCATTTAAAAGTTCCTCTGCAACACTTTGGTCTTTGCTTACAGGCTGTTTGAGGCAACAAATGAAAAAAAGCAACCAAGGATGGGGTTGGCTTAGAAATCCTAATGTGAGAGAATCTTAATGGCTTGGAAAAAAGTTCCCTAAATTTGGGGAAATCCGTAAATTGCCTGTCTTTTTAATAGGACCTCTGTAACATAAAGAGTATGTTTATAATAGAAAAGAAAAGAACCCAACAATGTACATAGCTCTCTGATTACATCTGATTATTTCACTTACAAAGAAAGGAAATACTATCCCCCCTACCAGCTCCTTTGGTTTCGGGTTTTCTTGGTCATACTGTGAAAGAATGAAACTCTTTTTAAATGCTAGCATCAATGGTCATTTTAAGAAAAAACATAGTATAGTAAAAGTCACAGGAATTAAATTTTAAAAGCAAAGGCAATATGCTCCTCTTTTGAAAGTAGAGTTATTTTAACTGTGGTCAAAAGCAAACATAGGGTATCTCTAAGAACTGAAGTAAGGATTTTTTTTTTAAGAAAAAATCCACAAAACACCCAAACAGGTGCATATATTTAACATGTGTCAGCAAAGAAAGTTCTAAATAAACTCACACACAATATTCTGATCAAATAGGAGCAGGCAACTGAACAGTCCATCATCTTGACGCCAGACATATCTTTTTTCTGCTTCCCTGGGAGAAAGTAACTATGTGTCTTTTCCATGACAACTATATTTTCATAATATTTTTCTTGATACTTTAAAGTGTGAAGATTTCCTTACTTTTATTCCTAAGCTTCCATTAGAAAATACTCCTAAAAGCCTACAACACTTGCTTAGTACTAGATTCTTATCTAATTCACTCAGAATAGCCATGAATTTTGTGAAAGAACATGTAGTTAAAGAACTACAAATTTAAAGATAAACTCTTTAGTAATGTCTATGATTTACCTAATACTCTGGACCTAATTCACAGAAAGCACCTTTAGTAAGATTTTTATTTACAAAAGCAGCATTTCTCAGAGGTAAGCTTTCTGCTCCATGAGCTGTCAGTCTGAATCGGGTTTGATACACTGTGGTGACTATGAAACACAAATTTAGGCTTAAGAGAAAGAAGATAGATCCAAAATAAAGTTACTGCTTTTATGCCAGCTGAGGTACATTCCAGAGGAGAACTGCAAAAGTAAGGGTAGGAAGAAAACATTTGTCATTTCATGGAACTTCTCTCCCTTTTTTGACTTAGTTTTAGCAGACAGAAGCAACTCTTTGCAGCCAGCTTGTATGACTTCAAATTCTATGACACATCTGTATCAAAACATCAACCACAGAGATTTTGTCTCAGAGCTGTCTCAGCGTCCAACTCATGCCTACTTAATTTTTCTTTTGTTGGGTGGGTGGGAGCTTTCTTGAAGCAGCAGAAAACCATTCCTTTAAATAAGGTTTTCAATAATAAAAAAATAATTTAAAAAAATCTAAGAGTTCATCTCAGGGATGATACTCCAGTATGCTAAGTCACTGCAAATTACTCCTCCCTGAAGGGGATTTTCCCTTCTTGTGGTGTCCGTTAGTACTCACAACCATCATCCCACATATTGAAGTATGGAAACAGATTCTTCCTATGACAACACCTACTTGACTTCCAGACCCTAAAGCCACTTCCTAAAGAAAACATTTGCAGCCTTTCCCTCCTTCACTAAGCAGGTCACCCTTTCAAAGAAGGAGATCAGGTTGGTCAAGCAGGACTTGCCTTTCATAAATCCATCCTGTCTGGGACTAATCGCAAGCTGGAATTTACTTCAAGAAAAAACACAGAGGAAAAATATAGATGCATTCATTCATTTACTTCCCAGCATAAAAGAAATCCAGTTCATAAAGCAAATTTAGTTCATACAAAATGCTACTAATTTCTCTGTTGTTTTCTTTTTTTTTCTGCATATTAAATAGAGACTCCTGGTCTCCTTTCTTACAATTTGTTTGAGACTGAAGATCTTTGTGACTTGGGTGATAACATAAATTTTATTTTCAATGCCTTGAAGCTTAGGGGAAAAAACATTGATTGACTATGAAAAGCACACTAATGCTGTATCCTCAGAAAGATATCAAGACCTTAAATTTCACTTTGTATGAGACATAGAGCTTATAGAAAGCTGCAGTGCATATCCCACAAGCAAAACCAGCAGTAATTAGTAACTGCTATGAGCAGATCTTGGTACAGCATTTCAGCAAACTTAAGCTCCTTCGATGTCTGCAGTCTGATAACATGCATGCAAAATATTTCTGTGTCCCTGTGTAATCTGGCAACAAATCAACAGCTTTTAGTCTGGAGTTGTGTATTAAACCCTCTCTCTCTCTCAAAACCTTTGTATAGTTTGTGCTAGAAATCCTTTCCTATCATGTACTGTCATTCCCAAGAAAAGTTCCTTGCAAAGTCACTGTTAATGCCGCCTATGGAGAAACTTCTACACTAACTTCTTAGAACAGTTTTTATTAGTGCTGTAATGACAAAAATTATTAACTATTTCTTACAACTGACATGGGGAAATAGAATTCCAGGAGGCTATATGCTACTGAGAATATGCAAGTGTTGCATAAGAACAAAAGCCAGTTTATTAATATAAACAGAAATATTTGTTCATGTCTAGTTTAATCCTAAGAAAGGGAGACAGTAAGAATGTCAGTTGCTCTAGGTTTAATTGGACTGATGTTCAAACATCCTTACCAACTTTGTAGTGCAGATTTTGATGTGAAGCTCTGCCAATATTCTGCTAGTTGATTTTCAAAATAATGTGATTAATCAAAAGACGGAACTTTGTGCTACAGTAATGTGCTTAAATATAATCACAGCCATTTACTTCTCCTATGCCAGTAAGAGGACTGAGAACTGCAGTGTTTAGAGAACTCTTCAGCTTCTTGTCAAGAAAAGAACTGTATTGCTTTTTCTTTCCCCTGAAGTTCAATATTTCTTTCTAGAATGCTATGGCTCACCTTACCGTAATTAAATAAAAATTCATGAGTGGAACCTGTCTACAAAGAGCTACAGTCCAGAATTAGCCTGTGGCAGTGAGGAGAGCAAACAACAGTTGCAGTCAGTCACCTTTATGTTTTCATTACACTTATCTGAATTTCTAATGTTATCTCTATGTCTAATGACAACTATTGACTTGGAAAATATATTTCTTGTTTGTTGAGAGCTGAAAATCTGCTGCATTTAGCATTTTTGATAAGACAGTACCATTATTGTGGATATGTACCTTTTCCTGTTCTTATCCAAGATTTTTATTTCCGCTTCAACAGCAATCACAGCAAAAAGAAAATAATCAGACATGTACCCATGCAAACTTGTATAACATGGATGTTAATACATTTTCAAATACTGTGAGTGATACTTCTAGTTTCTAGTTAAATGATTACTACTCAAGAAAGCCTCTGATATGGCAATCTTTCTCAATTAGCATTTTTTTGTGTAAAAATATTGAACACTAGATAATCCAGTTTTCAAAATGCGTTTGGAATCCCACGGAATGAGGAACACATTCACTTTTGAAAATTCAGTGCATATTTCAGACTGAACATCCTAAGCAGGACAAAATTACAGACCCATGGCATTTTTGAGTTAGTACCCAAGTGAAAAACCCAGAGTGACACAGCATCAAAGGAAGAGATGTTACAACTGTTAAATGAATAGATAGGCATATGCAAAAGAGTGTATAAAAAGTTAAAGATTATGCTGGAAAAGTTAAAGATGATGCTGGGAATCTGAGTACTCAAGTATTGAGTGAGCATTAAACAAGTTCTTCAAATAAGCACTCATTTTAGAATTTATTAAAAGGGGAACAAGATCTCTCACCACTAACCAGCCAGGAAAATGTAGCAACACCTTGCTGTGAAGGAAAGACTCCAATATAAACTACTGTGAAACTTGGAGATAAAACGATTTGAAAATCTGAGACATCTGAAGAACTTACACCATGAGAGGTAAATGAAGAAAAAAATACCCATAGTGAAAGTAACAGGCTCAATTTTAAAAAGCATTTGAAGGTATGAGTGGGACTAGATTGCACTTTCCCAAAACAGAGGGGAAAGTATTTAAATAACAGATCTAATTTGGCAAAGTCTGGATTAGTGCTGCACAGCTGGAGAGGAAAAGTAATAAGGGAAATATTGTGCAAGAAGACATGGCCAGATTCACTCAGTCTGAGCTGAAGATATTTATATTCATCAGCCTGAGGTCTCTAGAAGCCAATACCATTTTTTTAAAAGGCTTAGAAGAAAAAAATTTTCCTATTTAAAATTCCAGCTGACCATGTAGCTTAGACAAACAGATTTAGTTTGGGTACAAGAAGATTTAGTTTCAAATAGAAAAACATTATCAATTTGGCATACTAACTGTAGTTAAAATCAAATCACAAACAAAATCATTCTGCGACTTTATCACTGAAGAAGAGGATCAAGAATGATGGCCTGTCCTCCACAGACAGGGATGAAGGAAGGAAGATCATATAAAGGAATAAAGACAAACCACGAGAGCTAAATAACAGCAATTACTACAAAGAAGATGGCTTAATTGTAAAAGTGAATGCTAACTTGAGAGTGAAAGGTATGTCCCACTTCTGCCCTTCAGCCAGTGCGAAACCATAAGAGACTACTGGTAGCAGAAAACAGAAGTGCCACTTCAGAGTCCAAGGACAAGCGTGGAGGAGCTGCTTTACACTGCCACTCTTAATTCTGACAGCAAGGGAGAGAGGCTGTAGCTGGTTTCCAAAAAACATCAAGGTTATGAAGTTAATATCACATATTTTATATTTCTGTGCACTTTCATTCAGTCTGATTAGTTCCTACATTCAAGGGACAGTTCTAGTCCATTCTACCCAATGGTAAAGTTCCTAAACATTAAATTCTTGCAAAATTTAGGAGAATAGGTGTCTAATAGAAGAAACTAATTTGAGGCATACCTTAGCTATTATTCATTTCCTGTGCTGGCCATTCAGTACTCATGAAGCTCGACACATTGAAGACAATTTCCTCATACGTAAGACTAACTGCTGTATAAGGCTAGGGGATGGCAGTTTCTAGTTTTTTTCCTCTAGCTACCATGTTTGAATAGAATATGTTAATAAACATATGTACCGCTAGAATGCCACAAAAGTTTAGTCCCTTACAGCTGATAAGAACAAACTAAACCGAATTGATCTTTTTTTGCATGGGCAAGGGAGAGATCAGAAAAGTTTGAGTTCAAAATTAGTAGAAAAAAATTTACAAAGAGGAGCCAATAAAATACATATTATTCTTAAAGTCTGAATCTTTTAGTCAAAATCAGAATGGCAATTTATTAACTTGAACACCAGAAGAATTTTTAAAATAGAAATAACTTACACTATTTAGCTTTTACCTAAAATACAAGAACATGTAGATGAGACATGGGCTGGGGTTTTTGCAGAATTTACTGGCACCAAAATCAAATATAACTTTATTAGAGTCAGCAGATATTTGGATTGAGGACTTCAATGGGTTATATTCCAAGACTAGGGAATTAGATGTCCAATCAAATTGTGAAGCTATTTTAAATGTCTGGTGCGGACCTCTAACAAATGTGTCTATGCAGCAATATACAGATACAACCTATTTTTTTCTCTTTTAATGTAACTTACAAAGTGCTGCAGCAATCCTTTGCCACAAGACAGCTGAGGTTCACCACTGCCCACTAAAATAAACTGTTCAGCATGAAGTCAAAAGCCATATTATTCTACAACTCCATGATTTTCAAGTAATTTTCAATATATTTTCAAGCTGAAATAAAAACATTTATAAACCATTTTGAAATCTAAGAGAATATTTTTAAAGGTAGACTGTAGCATGGTCCAGTTACATAATCATAGATCATCTGAATATTCAGATTGGAAGTTTGAGTTTATACTAATTTCGTATTTTCCAACAGGTGCTTGTTATTGAAAAAGAATTTGTGGTGTATTATGAAAAGTAACTACTCCTAAAGATCTTTCTTATATTCTACAGATTTTAAAATCTCAGTAACCTACCCTAGTATTGCATTTCAATCGCAAAATTGGCAGCATTTTTCCAGAAAAAGCTTCAGTAACTCACTATAACCAGATATAGTCCATGTCTTCGCTAACTACTGCACATGTCCAAAAAAAAAAAAACCTGTTAAAGTGTTGAATAAGTAAAGCAGATTTCAATTTGTGTGAGTCATAGCATCTTTGGTTTGCTGCCATTAAACTGAGTTTCATAAATTCACATCTGTGAAGATTCTTCCAGCATGTAAGCACAGCTGTCTCTCAGATCCAACTCTCTCCACGTTTTCTGAGCCTCCTTTTGTGTGTCTGGCAAAAATTAAGCCTCCAATTAGTATCATACAAATTATTCTGTCATACAGGTAGCATCTTTCTCTTCCACTAAACATCTGTTAGGAAAGCTGAGTATTTGTGTGCAAATTATATTTCCTTTGAAATATAATCTTTTAAGATTATGTTAATAGATAAACTCCTTATACATGATGTGGGAGGTATTAAGTTGCCTAAAGCAAAAGTGAGTTCAATTCTACAGCACTTACTTCAAAAACAGTTTTACCCATCAGACAGTGTATGTGGCTCTATTAATACAAACTCTACCAAAGTAGTTCATGCACTTTCTAAATCTATGCTGAGCAGTTTAGTTTTGTTTTTTTCATGACAATCAGGAAAGTTGAGGTAATTCTTACAGTCCACTCTAATTATCTAACTTGATTTTCTTTTCTATTGATCGACTGCCATATTTACTTGCTTATTGTACTAGTGCCAGTTTGAAAATTACTTTCACACTAGAATTTGTTGAATATTTTGAGCATTCATCTCCTTGCCACACAATTTATGATCCAAAAATTTTCTTTCCAGGTTTTACTAATCCTAAATAAATCTCAGATAGAGATGTAAGATGTTCAAGCTGTATTTTGGGGGACAAGTCTATAGGGACTTCGCTATAGACGGCATAGAGCCAGATGGAACATGTGGCAAGGACAAGGGCACACTCGGTATGCTCACCCTGCTCCGTGTCCTCATAGGAATATTCTTGGTCTTATGTTAAGGGCTTTCTACACAATCCCTAAATCTCTCCAACTCCTGAGCACAGGCTGGTATCGAAAACCATAGTTTAGTATGGATGCAGTCCAGACAAATCAACTGTATTTTTGAAAAAATGCATGAAACAGAGAACAATTTTTACACACGATCAAATATGCTTACTACTGCAATTTTTACATGTCACATCATTCCCAATATAAGCACAGCCAAGCCATTTTCACACATTTCTTACTTCTAAGAACATAGTTTTTCCTCCTACATAATGCCTCATGAACCACGTCACCACCTAAGTATCTTTGTATCTCCTGCATGAAAATACACAGTGCAGAATCTGTTTATGTAACTATTATATAATTATTTCCACTGCTATTTCTTTCCCATAAGAACAGTATTTTTCATTCTGCTGCCACTTCAGGAATTTTTAAATAAAATGTGCATCTATGATAGACAAAACTACAGTTTTACATCACTACGAGTACTTCCCTACTCTTAAACTCTGCTGACTTGTAGAATTCTTTAAATAAAACAATTAATAAAAACCTCCTGAATCTAATCTGTATAAAACAATAGTTTTGTTTTGTTGGGGTTTTGTTGCTTTTTTTTTTATTTGGGGTTGTTCTGGAGAAAAATTCTAATACCTTCAGGTCATATAATTCCAATTAGTAAATAAAAGTAAAGTGAGTCTCCAACAGAAGATATCGGAGAGGTATTCTGAATTTCATTCTCATTCTAAGGTAAACATGAGACACTTTCTAGGCAGATGGGTACAGCAGATTTTCGTTTTAACACCAGCACTCCAGAAAGGAGATTTTTAACACAATCTTTATACTTAAGTCTGATTTCACACTAAAGGAAACAAAAATGCTACTATTTGTTATCTGGGTCCAAGACAAAGTCAAAACGTCCCATGAGAAGAATTACTACCTCTAATATTTTACACTTCAACATCACAGTCTGCACAATGGAAACAAAATGATCTGTACTTCCTGTAACCAATGAGCTCTGCTGTTTTGTAATTCATGAGCACAATATCACATCATGACAAAGAAGTAGTAGAAAACCTCTCCGGCAAAATTTAACAGTGGGCTGATAGCAACTAATTCACTCCATACCTTTAAGCATACTTGTCATCCATCTTTGAATCTTTTTTAGCTTTAAATATAACCTTTCTGAGATAAGGGAAGGAAAAACTGCAAAGGATTTTCATGGTTTTGGTTAAGTATGGATTTATCTTAAAGTGTACTGATACAGTCCATGTAATCAATAACAGTTGAATCGGCAGAATGTCAGTCTGCATCACCTGCTAGTCTCAGTTTTAGGATGTGTTTCAGGGTTAGATGTTTTAGAGACTACAGAATCTGTGTTATCAAAAACATTACAAAAAGCTGTTACCCATACAGTCACAAAATGAACATTCAGAAAAAATAACTTAAACTCAGGAGTTACATTAATTAACATGCACAGCTCTGAATTAGTTTGGGCTTTGACTCCAAATACAGATTCCCATCCTGAGGAGTGTGAAATGTTTTTCCCCATCTGTGGGGTTCCACAGTTATTTACATAAATAAATAGCAATTATTTATTAACTGTTTCATGGGCAATTGCTTTAGTAAAAACATCTGATTCTGGGACTGGAGAAGAGCAGGGTTCAGGGAAAAAATTGAGTACAAGGCAGACTTGTAACTACTTATTTATTTTGAGCTTTAGATTTTTGGCACTATGGCTTCATAATTGTATAGGGCTATTGGGATTAAAACTTGCCCAATATAATTCTTCCTACTTCATTGAAACGTAATTGCTGTATTGCACAAGAAGTTAAACAATTCCAGAGACGGTCAAAAGAAATCTGTAATATATAAATACTAGATTTTGAAACATTCTGCTGCATCTCAAAAATCTCCAGTTTAGATGAAGAACACCAGTTCTTCATCTAAAACCAGTCATTCATGTGCTGCAGGCCAAGCAGCACCCACTTCCCTGTTCCGCATCTGCACCTCACCTTTCTTTAACACCATGTACTCCTTTCCACCAGTTGTCTGCAGAAACACAGATCAGAATCAGAGAGCTAAATACATTTAGAGAGGTTAGATATATTTCATTCAGCAGAACTTAGTAATTAATCTAGAGTATTTTAAGAATCAGCTAAAGGAACATCTTTTTGATACTTCAAGGAAGACGAATGAAATCCCAAAGGATTTGTGAAATACAAATATAATACTTTAAAGTCAGAGGGAGCAACCTATAGACAAACTTACAGGTGAGGCAATCTGACTGTGGCACACAGGAAAATACTGGGCAACTCTAAGCAACTTTTGAGGTGCATACAAGATAACATGATGTTCAGTATGTGGTTTCTGAGAACACCTTCTCTCTGCACCCACACCATCCCACTCCCCAATAATTATACTAATCCATGTTTCCACGTTTCACTTTATATAAGATGATTCTTAACAAAGAAGGAGGAAATATTAGATACCAGGCTTAAGGAAGTTTCCAATGCTGTTTATGCAGCTGTGTTTTGATGTTGAGAAAGTAACATCTTAGGAGATAACTAGGTATGAAAATAAGAATGGTTAGGAAAGAACAGTTAATCACTGGAACAAGACTTTCGCGAGATTCTGCAAAGTATCTCCAAAAAGAAGGAAGAGAAGGTTTTAGGGAAAAAAAAAAATTATCAGGGTTGGCCTAAGATTACTTTTGGTCTTGCTTCAGCATTTTTGGGAGGGACTAGATCTCCTGAAATCCCTTTTGGTATCCATTTTCATGACACCACAATATCTCATAAACAAGTAGAATCAAATTACTGAAGGAAAGATATGTAACTAGCCAACTATCAAGAATTAGTCCTTGCCTGGAAGTCTGCCTGGGACCTTCCTACAGAGGACTCTACTATATTAGATAATGTTATTTGCAGTATTCAAAAGGTGATAGAGAAAACATAGTCATATAGCATTTGCCATTGATTTGAAACTCAGAGCAAGCCCTTCAAGGATCAGAAATAGAACTCCAATTTATGAAAACAAAAAATAAAAATCCAAACTCAATCACGCTGAATCCAATGATAAGAAAAGAGCTACACTATTCCAATGTTAAAATCCCTTCAAAACATGTAAATGTGTAATGCAGAAGTAGATGGCTTAGAAAAAAAAAGTAATTTCAATTAACCATTCATGTAATTTAAAATCTTCTGGCAACAAGGTGGAAAAACTATCTAATTCTTCATGGTTTCAGAAGAAATTGTCTTAAAGAAAAAAGCAATCTTGCCACTGTAATCATCACATGCCATTTGCCTGTGGCAAAACACTACAGAAGAAAAAAAGTCAGATACCATCTCTGGCTGGCAACTTAACTGTTTTTTTATTTGAATGAATCACATTTTTCAAATTGAACAAAGGTGTTCTTAAAAAATTATTTTCATTAAGTCATTTACCTCTACCACTATCATGTCATTATTCCTCTCATTTGCCCACTGATGTTGCCTCTTATCGGGTTTATTATCAGTAAATACTGATATTTAGTCTCAGAACATTATGTACTTGGAAGCCTCAACTGAAAGAGTAATTTTGCAGTTTCTGGGAAGCAATTGATATAGTTTCCAAATTTATTAATGCTCTAAATGACACTGAAAATGCTAAAGTACTAAATATAACTTCCAGTTAGAACATACTGAAACTCTACAGAAGCATTCAAGGTAATCTCTGAGATAATATTAGCACTTGCTGTATCAGTCTTTTGAATAATTTTTTAAGATATATAATTTCTCATTTTTCTATAAAAAGTCTTCCCATAAAATTGTGCAGAGGAGTTTCTTCATCTGTACCTTGTTCTGGACAAATAGAAGCCTTTTATAGTTTCATAACTTTTCCCAAAAAAATTGAGGTATCAGAAAGAAGCAAACTTCAGTTCACCCAAGATAGCCCTGATAAACTTCAGCAGTTAATGAAGGAATTAATAAAAAAAATATTTCTTTCATATCAGAAGGGAACATGGTGTGGTTCAAGAGGAAAAGGGATAAAACAGAAAGTAGGAACAGTGTAAAACATTTCCTACCAAGAACACAAATACAGATAAACTAATATATTACCCCTTCTTTCAATTAATTACAAATTGTTATCAAACATACAGGTAAAACACATTCCAAAATCCAAGCCTTTCTAATTTTAGTAGTTAGTAAAAAACACGAGCAAGATTTTCTTCTTCTCTGAACCAAAGATTTTTGACATGAATTCAATAAAAAATGTACAAGGATATTTCTAAATGTTTTGTAAATTTATTTTAACACATACGTTATTGTTATTAGTTCTATCAATAGTCCCTTTGTCTTCAGCTAGGTTAAATCTGTTTAAATACACAAATCAAAACTCCAAGGCCTTGAATACTCAGTTCTTTGGACTCCATGCTTTTGAAGACAAAGCAGAACACATCACAGTCATAGGCCAGATGAACAGCATTTGTTTGCCATCTGCAAATTCCAATGCATCACAAAGAGTATTCAAGAGGCCTGATGATCAAAAAGCTACTGATATTTCCATGGATCATGGTGGATTTTGCTAAGTTACATTACATTTTAAAATCCATACAATTCAAAGCCCACAGATGACTAAAAAAATTAACCTGATTTTCTTTTACTGTATACACTTCGAATATTGTCTGAGAAGAACTTAGGACCTTGAATAAATACACCTTCATATTTCCCAACTAATATAAGTAGGAAATCCACAAAAAACCCAAACCAAACACGTGAGTAGTGGAGAAGTATTACATATGCAATATATTAATTTACTGTTAATACACATGAACCTATCATCTAAGTCAACCTAAAAGCGACACATATCTCAAAATCCTTTCATGGTACTGGTGCAATAACATGACTGAAAATTGGTGGGAGAAAAAAAGGTGAAAATTAAAAGGTGCTAAAGGACAGCAAAATCCTTTATTACCAAAACAGCTCTTAAATAGCCAAGAAAACTAAAAGAACCCCCATGTCTACAAATCTGTAGCAGTCTTGGAAGCAGTCTCTAACACAGAGCTTTTTGAATCCACATAATTTTAGATACTGAAGCACACAGACATGTGAGGTATGCCACGATCCCATATAATGCTTTAAAACACGTTTTTAAGGAGATACAAATTTAAGGAAGCTTTTCAAATTTGGCCCACTTCTTATTTCTGTCTAATGTTACATAGTTTCTGTCATGGCCCTGTTGCTTCACAAAATCACAGCTACAGATTAAGGTATGAGCTATCACAGCTAAATAAGGCAGTCTCAGTAAGCATGCTGATACAATTTGTGTTAGCAATGCTAGGTTTCAAAGCAACAAGGCATAATAACCAGCTAAACTACAGTTCCACAAATAAAATTTTGCAAAAATTAACTATACCAGCATTTATTAGTAACTGAAAACCCATCATTTTACTAAGCATTAGATTTTTCCCTTCTTGTCAACATTTCACCTATACCTTAAATTTTCAGCAAATATTTTAGTTAGAAAACAGTTTCATCTGAGGTCTATTCATGATTTATATTATTTTAATTTGTCATTCAGGGTACACGTTCACAACTGAGTCTAAACAAGGATCAAATAATCAAATACTTAGAAACACAGTAAAACCCATATATTTCCTAAAAAACATCAACTGCAGGTTTTATGGACAGAATGTTAAAAGCCCAATGGGTATTCAGTGTTGTTTGACATTGATGAGGTAAATTTAGAGACTTGGATTTTAATTACTGAAAGGGCTAGCATCTGGGGATAAAAAGGATAAAAAGGATATTTAACAAAATATGCCAACAGCATAGGAAAATGCAAGGAGGAAGCATTGCTACACTTTTACTAGCAAGTTTTATGCCAATCACTGCATTAGCTTGCAACTATCCCAGAAAAGATGTTTTACTGAATTCACTAAGAGCATTCTGAAAAGAGGGGGCCCAAATTTGGAGAGAGCATAAGTGATTTAATGTCTACAGCCCAAGTGAGCCAACTACCCCTTCTCCATTCACGGTTTGTGTATTCTTAGCACAACAGGTTTGTTTGGTTTGCTTTGGGTTTGGTTGGGTTTTTTGTCATCTTTTTTAAAGGACAAATTTGGAACACCAAATTTGTTCTTTTCAAATTCAAATTTATTTTCCCAGGGAACAAACTTGATCTCAATATCACCATTAAAGCCAAAGAAAAGTATTTTGAGCTCATATTCCTTGGCCATTAATGTGCTATCACAAAACATAACAGGATTGCAGCACACAGGAAAACTGTCAGATGTGTATCCAGCCTACAGTTGCTGGGACAAGTAACCCCCAGGATGCAACTGTCAGAGGATACCCAAAGGGAAAAAATACCATGCTCTTCTGTCACACACAGCTCAACAGTGCAGATCCTGACTGAGGTTTACAGGCACTGTCACAATCCAAGCAACCTGGAGTTTTAATTCTGAACAGTGTACATAGCAGACAAGTAAAATATAAAACCTATAGAGAATGAAGAAGAAGAGAGTGGCAGGACAAGTCTAGATAAAGCAAAAGGAATTGCACAATTTTAAGCCAATATTAAATAAGGTTCAATTCATTTGAATGACGTCAGTATTTACAATGGAGTCAGTGGGAGCAGAGTATTTATAATACCAGTAACACCTCAACTCCAGTTTCATGGACTAAAAGTAATGTCAGCTTCAGATCACAGTCTCCATACTTGACAGGATTTTGTGATGACCTGCAGAATCTAGCTATCCCAGAGAAGTTTCCTTAATAAGTTCCTCTGGAAACCATGTAAAATAACACGCACTTTTTAAACTGATAGAGTCCTGTATTGTTAATGTACTGGGTTTGCATGGCCAAGCTACGGTAGCGGGGGGGCTGCAGGGGTGGCTTCTGTGGCATTCTGCTGCAGGAGGATCTTCCATGTCAAGCAGAGCCAGCCCCTGGCAGCCCCAAAGATGGATGTGCCACTGCCCAAGGCTTGGCTAATTAGAAATGGTGGTAACACTTCTGTGCTAACATATTTAAGAAGAAGAGAAAAAAAAAGTTATTTCACAGTTGTAATTGTGGTGAGAGAAGAGCAGAACGAGAACATGTGAGAACAAATCTGCAGACACCAAAGTCAGTGCAGAAGGAGGGGTAGGAGGTGGTCCAGGAACTGGAGCTGAGATTTCTCTGCAGCCTGTGGTGATGACCATGGTGAGGCAGCTGTGCCCCTGCAGCCCCTGGAGGTGCACAGGGATGCAGGGATCCACCTGCAGCCTGTGGAGGAGCCCCAGCCCCACATCAAAGCAGGTGGATTCCTGGAGGAAGCTGTGATCTGATGGGAGGCCCAGTGGAGAGGCGGGGCTCCTGCTTCCAGGCTGGAGCAGCCTGTCCTTGGAGGACTGCACCCCATGGAAGAGTGACCCACACCACAACAGTTTGAGGGGGACTGGTGCCTGTGAGATGGATTCAGGTTGCAGCAGTTCAGAGATGCTCATGAGATGGAGCCACGTTGGAGAAATTCTCAGTGAACTGTCTCCTGTGGGAGGGAGCCCACAATGCAGCAGGGGAATGACATCTCTCCCTGGGCAGCAGCAGAAAGCACAGGTGATGAACTGACCATAACCCCCATTCCCTGTCTCCTTGTGCCACTAAGGTAGGTGATAGAGCTGGGAAGTTTTCCTGCTCTGATTTTGTTAGCAATTAATTCAAGTAATATCTCTACTTTCAGCCTGTTTTTCCCATAGTGGTATTTGATGAGCAATCTCTCCTGTTCCTTATGTCAACTCATGAACATTCCATTATATTTTCTCTTCCCTGTCCAGCTGTGGAGGGGAGGGAGTGACTTTCATGGATACCTGGCATCCAGCCAGTGCCAACCCACTACAATCAATGATAAAATTTCTCAGTAAACAAAAGGAAGAAGGGGAAAAAAAATACCCCAAATGTAGTACAACATTCAAGGGTGAGTATATTGAAACCACAACCAATTTTCCATCATTACACCACCATTTCAAAAAAACATTAAGTAGCTTCTAAAAGAAATGGTTTGGTCTTAAATCAGATGCTTACTCTAAGTGGAGGGGGAAAAAAGGAAAGAAATAAAAGAAAACCTGAAGAATTAATTGCAATTTAAAATACCCAAAAGCTGTAAACAGCATGAAAAACCACTGAGATTACCTCATATTAAATGCACAGAAGTGTCTAAAATTCTGGCTGCATTCTACTTTCTTGAATTCTGTTCCATATTTTTGAATGTCACAGTCCATCTAGCCTGCCAATTAGTCCTCAGGACAAAATGCTTGCTACACAACTGTGACAAACAGGGCTTGCTTAAGGTAAGGCATCTCAGCAGGCAAAAACATTAATTAGTAAATCATCTTTTTTTTTCACCCTCACATTAAAGTTGCCAAAAGCAAGAGAAGGCATCTGCTTATACTTATTAAAAATAATATCTCCTGCCAGTGATTGAAATACAAGTTTAAATTGCAAATAATACAAAAAAATGGAGAAGCTACCCTATTTGTAGATGATAACATGAAGAATTGCTGAGATTTGCAAAAATGTTGTTGTAACTAGCACTGGTTTAATGCAAATAGTGTTGTGTAATATATCTCTTTATGCATTTCAAGATGCTGCATGTTTTCTTACACAAAGAAATAGCAGAAAACCTTCTCAATCTTACTCCTTATTACATATTTTACTATTGCATTCTCCCAGAATATCTCAGCCAGATATTGGCAATAATAAGAAGAATCTGAAGAGTGATAAAGGTTTTTCAAAAAGCCCTTTTTTTCCCCCTTATAAATTGGGATGCAGGCATAAAGAGTTGTTTTTTTAGGGGAGAGTGCATCCAATGGACATTTGGCAAAACTGCACAATGATTATTTTTTGCTGCTTTGTTATGTAAGAACCCAAACCCTCTCGTAATTTGTTCTGGGATGCCTGATTCCAGGCCCACTGCAGTTCACAGGAACCTAGCCAGCTGATGTCATTAAGCTCTAATTCAGATGCATCCTGAAAAACTGCTTGGAAAATAACATTAATTGGATTCATATTGCAATTTGTATCAAACTAGGCACATTTTGGAAGTAGTAGTTTTAATTTGTAAGCTACTAAAAACTAGGTGAAATATTGTGGTTTTATCTTATGGAATGCACAAGCAACAGGCTTCTTGGTAAAAAAGGTTTTTCAGTTGCTGCCCTTATTCTTTTTGAATTTTCTCCACTCTCCCCTCATCATCTTGAGAAGAGCAGAAACCTGCACAGAATTCAGAATGCTGACAAACCATGGATTTCTGCAACACTGCCCTGACATTCTGCTTTGCTCTGCATTCTCTTCCTAATGACTACTAGCATTTTATTTCCTTCTTTGACTGCTATTTAGCATGAGGTTGATGTTTCCATGGCTATATCTGTAATGACAGATTGGTGTTTGTCCTTGTTAGACAGTAACTCATTGGGTAGCAAGGAAGAACTTGGAAACCACCATGAATGAATTGATGAAAGAATAAAGTTCCTGATATTTATCTACTTGAATTTTACCTGCCTTTTCTTTAACCAGTCAGACAATGTTTTAACATATCTCTGCCACTCCTCACAGTTAGCCATAGCCCTATTCCCTCAATAACTTGTCACTACACTATCCCCTTTTTCAGGTGATTTAAAAATATACTGAACAGTTCAGAATGCAGACAAAACCCCTGCAAGTCTTCTCTCGATCCTTCCATCACCAAACCAAATAATTTATTACTATTCTCAGTTTTTGGCTTTCCACTGATTTTTTTTGTCAAAGGAAAGATGTTTCTGCTTGGGTCTTGTCTGCCTTGCTTCCATAAAATAATCTGGTTTATGAAACTAGATTTTGTTACTATACATGGGATGCCCAAGTACAGCGCATCATTCAGGTCACCCTCATCAACAATGATCAACAAATCCTTCAGAGAACTCCAAAACAATGGTTATGCCAGACCACCTTTCACAAAAGCCATGCTGACACTTCCCAAGTAGATCTACTGTATCGATATAATATTTATCTACTAGTTCACAAAGTCTATTTCAAGTAATTTGTACTGTATTATATAGAACAGAGACTTATAGGCCTGCAGTTCTTTAGATTTCATATTTAGTCCTTTCTAAACACTGGCATTGTGTTAACCATCCTCTATTCCTAGGCATCAAGAAAACTTTAAATGAAAACTTGTGCATCGCCAGTAGTAATACAGCTATTTCCCCCTTGAATTCCTGTAGCGCTTCTGGGCAAACACCATCTCTTCCAAGTGGTTTGTTATTGAGGCAGTAGGTGTTCTCCAGACATACTGAAAGACTCCTCCTGTTCCATATTTTGAAGCAGTATCACTGGCAGATACAATTAAACATTTCAAATTAGCAATTCAATAAACTGAATTAATCAAATTCACCTCTGTATGTTATTTTTATTGTCTGACTTTTGACATCACCAGCATAAATTACCCGACTGACTTGTGATGCCAGAAACCCCACTGACACATTGGGTATAGGCAAAATTTATGGAGAACTCAATGTTTTATTTAATCAAGTAAATATAAGAGTAACAAGTTCCACTGAGCTACAGAAATGCAGAAACTTACACTTGCATTATTTCATTAAAAATACACAGGATCTAAATGTGCTGCTTACTGCAAACACCAAGAAATTGGTGCTCTTCTACAAAATAGAATCCTCCTGGACCTAACAAGTAAGTACAGGAAAATAAACAGCAAGTGTTAGGTAACAGCAACCCATATTTGCATATTTAAGATTCTCAGATGATCTCATAATATTATTTTGGCCTTTTATATAACAGCAGCAAAACAAAAAACACAGACATTGCTCAGAAAACTTTCCTTGCTAGTTTTTCTCCACCCACAAATACATAGAAATGAGCCCAGGCATTTCGACTGCTGGTATGCATGGGCAGAAATATTTCTAGGACAGATGCTAGATCCAAGCCATTTTGCTTCGAAACAATATAAGCCTGACTGAAAAATGAAATCCAAATATCTCCATTACGTGAACCACTGTGTTTTATTGACTTGCCATTATGAAGGACAGGGTTTTTTTTACTGTTCTGCTAGTCGAACAGGTATAATACATAATGCTCTTGCTTCAAGGTCCAGGTTTGTTATTCTAAAACATTTACTGGCAGTCTTAAGTAAATACAGAGTGTTTTCACAAAACTTGTTGAAATATCATCGAAATTGTAGTGGTTTTGTAAAACATAAAAGTCATATTAGATATGTAATAAAAAGTACTGTCAGAGTGAAATAAATTAATAAATCATAGAAATTCTCAACTTTTTTTTTCCTGGAATTTCCTAGTTATTTCTCCTAAATTTATTTTATTCAGATTTCTGAGCTTCTTCATGTGTATGAATTTACTTCCTTACATTTGATATTTGAAAAACATGTATATTACTCAGATACTATTATTTTATTAGGGGGAGTTTTTCAAAAGAGGTAGTGAAATTGATATTCATCAGTATTTTATTCCAGTCTTTTTTTTCTGAAAATCCAAATCTCAATCCCATTTTTTTGGGATTTTTTTTTGTGAAAAAGTTCTTGCACAATTCCAGGAATGGTGTTCTGTGTTCCAACTATGAAATTCAAAATGTACCTGGCATCCCAAAATATGCATTAATTTAAAAGGGAACTCTCTAACACCTATTATCTCCTGTAGAACAATGAGAACATAGAAGCAGGTCTTCTCCTGCCAGAAGACTTCCTCCAAGACATTCTTCAAAATTCTCTACACAAAAGGCTGCAGGTAAAATAAAGAAATCTGTAGATGTAGGGCATATATACCAAGCAGACTGTTCATGCCATGAGATATTCAAAACTGAGATTTCTGGGTTGTGGAAAAGTGTGCCAGGTGTGTCTAACAGAGGACACCAGCACCCGCGGTTTGCCAGATACGGAAAAGAAAGTTATGCCAGAGCTTCTGCCACAGAGTTGGCAGTCTAGAAGTCCCAGGAGCCTCAGCTTGAAATCAGGCATGCTTGGGAAGTCTAGTAAGGATTTTGGCACCCTACTGCAGAACTGTGACTCAGAACCTCAGGAACCGTTGGCTGCTATCTTGATAATGTCACTGAGCAACTGTAGCACACAGGGAGAATGCTAAGATTTAGAAACATTACATTTCAGTGTTTCTAGGAAAGAAAAGAAGAATCTCTGGCTAGAAATTGATTTAAAATTGCATTAGCTATGAAATAGCAAAGCCCATCCAAAATGATGAAAAACACAGACCTTCTTGTGCATGAGAAAACCTCTACAATCTGAACTCGCCAACATATTCAGGAATAAGAAACTTTCCTTTTCACACAGGCACAAAAATTAATCATTCCACTCTCAGAAGCTGACAACCCTGGTTAGTTGCAGATTGGGCCCAGAAGGTCTGTAACCCAAACTCATTGAACTGCTCTTGTGGAGTAGTAGAAACATGCTGCAAGTGATAGAGCTCAGGTCTAGGTTTTAGTACCATTCTAGGCAATTTGGACTATGAATAGTGGGAGGAGGGAGCACTAACAAAGAAACCAGTAACAATACTTGCAAGACAAAATTTTTAGAAAACACATACCAGACTTCATATTTTAAAGACAGATTTCAAATATTTGTAATATTATCCTTTCAGATGTCTGCTCTATGCATTTTTTGCCAGTTTGAAAGTCCTCTGCACCACCTCCCTTCATTTCATTTTCAGGCACACTCAGAATCCCAGTTATTTTTATCTTATACTTGCATTAAGATTTATTTTTTGAAATTATCTTGTCTTATGTTTTCTAATATTTCATTATATCAGATAATCATTCACATATCAGAAGACAGAAGCTAGAGGAGCCACTGTCTTTTCATTTTCCCTCAAAAGGCCGCCACAATATCCAAAACAGCTACAATCAATTGAGGAATTGTGCATTAAGATGAATATGGTAAGGGAAAATGACACATACTAAATATACATTTTAAATATCACCTCTAAGTTGCTTCCTAACTCTCCTAAAATAAGCCATGCTGGTTTTGTAGTGAAGACAGAGCTCTGAAACAGTTTTGGTAGCCTTGTTTGAACTCTTTTTTTTATTCTCCAGTTCCCTTTCTTTCTTGAAAAATGCATTATCCTTCCAGAACAAACAGCAAGTAAACACTTTTTTCACTGCCTAGGTCGAGGTGACAGAGGAACAACCATTTTATATCCTAATTACCTCAGCATGATTTAAAACAGCACAAAGTAGTGGAAGCATTTTTACACATCTGAGAGAAACTTCTCATGAAAGAAGATAAATAGCTGGAAGAAGTTAATGCGTAGAAGTTAAGAAAAATTGCATCTAGCCTCCAAAACACCTTCAAAACAAAAGGCTTTTTGCCTTCCTCCCATTCTTCAAATATGATCTATTTGAAAGACAGGTGAATCTATTACAGAAAATAAACAACCTCAAAACAGACAGTTAAAAACCACCACAAATCATGGTCTCCCTGACCACACATTAATAGCCACCAAGAGCTCTTTGAATTGTTCACCTTGCAGAGAGGCAGAGCTCAGAGAACTGTTCCTGGGTGACTAAGCTACACGAGGGAGCAAGAGGAGGACACACATCTATTACTCAGTGTAAGGAGTGAGAAAATAAAGCTTTACACTTGAGAAAAATACTCTGATTGCTCAGTGAAAGTGTTTGCAACTACAAAGCTGTCTAAGCCTACGTAAGTTTTATGTGCATCAATTCCTAGTATTTAAGTCTGATGGAAAATTTTGAACTCTAGCTAACTGCTACTCAAGCAACTATAGAACACACTGAGCCTCCATTAAAGCAATTACAAAATAACTGGCAGTAAATTTTAGAAAAATAGAACAGCTCACGTTAGAAGAGGCTTCAAGAAATCCTCCAGGCCAAACTTTTGTAGCAAAGGGAACCTTAAAATGAGATTATTCATCACCTGTCCAGTCACATTTTGAAAATCTCTAGTCACAGGGACTCCACCATGTTCCTGGGGAGGTCATTCCAGCAAAAGTTTGTTCTTACAGTAAAAAGTTTATTTCTTATATCAGGATGCAAATTGTCTTTGAAAAGACAACTTGCAATTTGCCCAAAAATAGGTTAAAGTGGGGTAATAAAAATATATATACCAAAAAATGCAAAGACAAGAGAAAATTAAACAGTCTCAGAGTCTTCTTGTCCAATAGCAGCACTTACCACAAAAATTTACAGAAATACATTGAATAAAGAACCTTTTGCAATTGTTAATTTAATAATTTACTAAATTCATTTAGAGTTATTCAGTGTTTTTTATTGTCTTTTAAAGAATAAATTTTCCTTAGCAGATATGCTTAAAATTTCAACATTCTTCAGAAGGAAAACCATCTTTTATTCCAGAAAGCGTTTTATTAAGCATAGTTTTAAAAGGTTTCACAATGGTAATCATACTTCAACAATTCCAAGTACTGTCATTAAGAAGCTGCCAGTGAATCAATAGCTGTGGAGATAGCATGATATGTACCATGCCCAGGCTTAGCTATCTAGGGTGAAGTGCCTCTTGCCAGCATTTCCTAACAGGATGATTGGCTTCCCTGTGAACTCATCTGCATTAGTGCACCGGTTTAGATGACAAGTCTACTTCCAAGGCAAGCTTTCCATCTAACTGTGGAGACCTCAGTTAGATCTAACTATGAAGCAGTCTCCTCACAGGACACCAGCTGAATTCTTTTCCCACTAAGGTAAAGACAAAAATATGCTCCTAATTATCCATTGTACCATGGGACTGGACAAGAGGTTGGCTGCAATAATGTCCCTAAAGTGTGTGCGATGGGGACCACATTACCCCCTACTATGCCGTCTGGAGACTTTGTCACTCAAGGCTTTATATCATCCCTGACGGAGAGAGGCACTTTGTCTCACAAAAGCAGTTTCAGCTGCAGTCCACATGCACTCCTGCAAGGACCCTCACGGGGGTTTTCCCAAGGGACCAGCGCTGCCTAGCCCAGAAAATAAACCTTTCTGCCCAAGTCCTCCTCCAGATAGTATCCATCTAGTAACCATCTAAAAGTAACAACCAGGACAAAATTTATGCACAAAAGAACTGCAAGGACTTACACTCCAACAGAGAATTGATAGTCAAGAACTATTGTCATAGAAAAAGTATATGGTACTATAAATAAATAAATACTGTCAGAAGACTAGATGGCTGTCAAGACAGCACTCCAATACAGACTCTTTCAAGTAAACAGCAAGTTAAATTCAGCTTTCACTGGCAGTTTGAGAATCTTGAGGCTTCCTACTGTCACAATAGTGAGAATATTAGTGTTGAGACCAAACTTGATAGTTACAAAAAAGTGGTATCGTTACTACCTGAAATGTTAGTTAAATAAGACCGCCTCACAAGAAAAGTGTCAACTCTCCTCCCATGATAATGCTGCTATTTAGCTTTATAAAATCAACACAAGTGTAAACAAAGTGGTACAATTCTTGAGCATAGGCAATCTCAAGAGATAACTATGACCCAGCAAATTTCATTAAAAACAAATTATCAAAAGGCAGGATTTGACTTTATCTAGTCATTCCAAAAAATTATTTTGTCACATGCAAAAAGAGTCATATTGTCGTTTGAGGTGCTAAAGATGGTTTTCCTCTCAGGTCATGCATGTGAGTTAATAAGATATTCTTCTCCTCTTCATCCTTTATGATTTTCTTCCACAATATATATGGCATTTTCTTCCACAATATATGTGAACACAGCTACATATATTCGGAATCTAAGAGCGATTATTTTCTATTTCTGATACTTTATGACATAAAGTGTATTTTGAATTAAAAAAAAAAAATAAAAAAAAGGATAGTTTTATCTTCCAATCACCAGAAAGTTCCCCAAAGCCCACAGTGCCACTCTGAAAATAACACCATGGCATCTGATACAACAATAAGAAGTTAGAAACACAGGAAGTGCTGCATGAGCAGGCAGGCTACCCATTATCTCCAGTTTTCAGAGTATAAATGAGCTTCCCCTCAGCAGCATTTTAGATTTCATTTCATAGGCAAAAAAGAGACTCATGTATCTTGAAACCCTTAAAAAAACAAGCTCATCAAGCAATTCTCATATCTCTCTTTACAATCTCACAAAGAAAAGCCCTGCCCCAAAGAAGTTCTGCTTCTTTGAGGAGTTTCACCTACAAAACCAACTCCATTTGAGATTTAGTCTCCATTTTGTTTCATATTATGGATAATCTCCAAAGATATTAAACATTTCTCAGAGATACAGGCAAAAGAATTCTAATCTTGATGTATTTCACCAGTTTTTATAGAGGCTCAATGATTAGCTGTACACCTAAGCATCATTAACTCATGCTAACAATCCTGTGACACCTGACAGAAATGTCCCTGACAAGGAACCATGAGAAGCAAAAGAAATTGTTCCCTTGGCATCCTCCAACTTGCCAAATTGTTATTTTTAATATTTTTATTTCACTTCGCAAAAAAATTGATTTAAAAGCTGTAAAAGTCATTTAGACATGTCTGAATTCTCTGAGGCATAGCCTGCTTAAGAAAGAAAGTGGCACGGTGTGATTAAGCACTATGCCAGCAAGAGACAGGGTAGATGATAAGAGCTTGAAGTGAGGGTCAGCGTCAGCTCAGCCTAAACAAGTCAGCAAGCAATTCTGGATTGCAATTGTGGATCTGCTGGTTGCTCTGACACTTATTAGTTAGGAAGATGCTTTCATGCTACAATGCTTAATGAGACATACTTCTACTGCCATAAAAACACACCTTTAATACAGGATTTAAACAGATAATGATAATACTAATAATAGTAATATAGTAATAGTAATAGTAATAGTAATAGTAATAGTAATAGTAATAGTAATAGTAATTAATAGTAATAGTAATAGTAATAATCCTTTTGCTAGAAAATATGCCTTTAATCTTAAGGCACCTTCTTTGAAGGAGGAAAATTACTGCACAAATCCAAATAAAATTTCTCTTGATAAGATGAAATTCCTTATGAAAAAAATACAGATAGATGAACTACCACACAGTTAGTATCAGCTCCCAGATACAAACCTATCTCACATATCTCTATGCAACCAGTCAGTGACTGAAGGAAATGACCTATACAAATTTCCTTTGCAAGCTACAAATTACCTGTAACAAAGGTTCAGAAGGAAACTAGAAAAAAACCCTTTAAAACTTTTCTTGGGCAGCAAGATTATGCTACAGGCCCTCCTGCCAAACTCTTCCTCAATGAAAGCATGAGATCTGAAGAAATGCCAAGGGAAATATGAGTACTAATGTCAGAAAAAGCCTCAATTGCATAAGATTCAGAGATTGATGCATAAAATATACCCTCCATTCAAAATGAAAATAGTGTAAATTGCAGTTCCTAACGTTGACAGAGCATAGCTTAGAGCCTTTAGAATGCTACTACTCTCAAATTAAACATAGCCGCCTCACATTTGGTTCAGACCTTAGCCAATGCCACAGTTTATGTTATTTAGGCTATCTTTGTCACAGCCAGACACAGAGCAGTGTTTTTCCTGTGAAATGGCACAGAAAGCAGTGAGGTAGTGCACACAGACACTGCACAGGACCTTCCAGGTATAATCCTACCTCGATCATCCTTACACATGATGTTGGGGTTCACATCTTACCTGAGTTTCACTGACCTCACAGACATTTTCTATATTTTGCAGACTGATTTTCCAACCCCTGCCTTGTCAAAGCTTGGACAAGTTTTGTTCATCCACATTTAATTTCCCGAAATCATCAGTAGAGATTATTTTAACCATCTGTGCATTTATACCATTTGTGATTTTAACCACAAATCTTTAGGTGAAGCAGGGTAGTGTGTCATTCTTCTAAGGGGGAGAAGGTAACATTGCAGATTCTGTTGGGTTTTGTCAACTCCTCTGACAACAGACTATACAGCTGGCAACAACAGCAATGTGCTTTTATAAAGTTTATACCCTCTGATAGGATACAAAAATCTCCATTCTAAATTTGGTTTGCATTTCATCAAATATAATCTACTCTTCAACCTCTGCACTAAAATTCAGTTGGAAAATGGGGTTATGACCAAGAGTTAAATCACCCACTCCTTTCCAAAATCAAGAACAACTTAAAATCCTACTATCTACAGTCTTATCACACTATTCACTATTTAGCTTAATATTTATTATTGTACAGGTCTGTTAAAAAAAAAAAAAAAAAAGAATATTTTCAGCTGTTCAAAGGAAAAAAAAGTCTATCCTTCCCATCATCAGCCTTGAGCTATTTTAGCAGCCCATTAACACTTTGAGGGCTATCATCACAAAAGATTTTCTTTCTTCAGTTCTTTAAAAACACCTCTAGAAAACAACACTTCCTTCAGTCCTCTGCAAAGCTCCCATCTACACTGCAGTGCTAAAGAGACTTTGTTCACCCCTTTTTTTCCTTTTCTTTCCCCAACGTTTCTGTATTTCTGATATCATGTAACCAAAGCCTGAGGCATGTGATTTATTTTATTCTGCAAACAAATCCTGTGTTCTTGTTCAGGAAGCTACAGATTTTCTAAGCCTTGAAATGCATGTCTCATATGAAAAACACTTCATTCTGATGACAAGCTTATTCTCTGGGTCTTCATATCAGGTTCTTATGCACAGCCTCTGGCCTCACACAAGTTCAGCTACAGGAACAGGACAAAACCAGGTTTAGACAGGACCTGGAAAATGCAGCAAGGGTACAAAGACTACAAAGCTTTTGGCCCTCTCTTATGAGAGAATACACTTATGTTGGATTTGCTGACATCCGAATAGATTTCATCAGGAAATGCAGACATCTGCCTGTAAGCCAATCCTACTGAGCTCTCTTTTTAGCCCAGTGTGTGATTTCCCTCTGCTAAAGAGAACATCTACATTTGGCTGGAAAAAATCAAATCCCACAAAGTATCTGTTTATTCTCATTGACCATAAAGAGAATCTGAAGGCACTAAATCAACCACACGTCTATAGTAAACTGAGAGTCCCAGCCATGGCCTGCAGCATTCTAGCAACTCCAGCATCATTCCGCCCACTGAGTGCAGTCCAGCAGCTGGGTTGACTGAGTATATATAGTGGTTGGACCCCTAGTTAAACTTTTTTACTTCATGTGTACTCTCCAACACATCCACCTGCATATCTGTCTAGGTTTCATCAGGCAAAAATCCAGTAGTTCTAAATTTATAGCTCTGGAACGTATAACATGCTCAAGAGAACATCTTGTTTCAGTCAGGGTTTCACGCAGCCTCATTTGGCTAAGGAGATTGGACACTAGACATGAAGACAGAAACAAGGAGAATCAGGTCCTTTTCATTCACACTAAAAGATCCCAGCTCCCATTCAAGTCTACATACAAATCCCAGCTCTTGCATATGCAATAAAATTAAACAGGAAACCTATCGGTTGCTGTAAGAGCTAGACCAAGACTTTTCTTGTTCCATGAAGAAAGAGACAAGATTTCAAACATATTTTCAGTCCTAAAATGAATGGAAAAAAATCTTCACATTTCTGTTATGCAGAAATATAAAGGCAGTTTAGAAAAAGTCTAAAATATTTTGGGTTTGCCTACATCAGTGTTAAGGTTCAAAGTCAAATTAAATCACTAAAAACTAGGCTGGATTATTCAACAATTTTGAACCATTTGAATGAGCTGAAATGAAACAATATTTCCTGTCATAATTTATGTTCAATGATTAAAGTTGAGCTACACTTAGGTCTTTATTTGTGAGGCTGAGATGGCTGTGTAGGGATGGAGGAAGCAGGTCATGTTCCAAACCGGTAAGAAATCACTGAACACATGCATATTTACCAATTAATATGAAGCTGAAAACAAATATTCACAGAACACTAGAAAATTGATAGAGATTATCTTCCAGGTATTTTATTCCTCACTGCCCCCTAATCATACCTTAAAAAAGAGATGTGACACACTCTCTATTGAATTCAATGGGTTTTCTTCTGTGTTTCCAAATACTCCTCACATAAAGGGTAAGTCACATTTCCCAATATGCCAAGAGATTTGCAAAGCTGACACCAAGATGGGTACTTTAAACTGGTAAAAGTTTGCATGCACTGCATCAATTGCATGAAAACAGAGGATTTATGGAGGGGAGATGAGAAAACAGTTCTGAGTGATAATGCTGTATTTTGCAAAAAATATACTCAGGGAAAGGCAAAGCTTGATAATTTCATTCAAAACAAAGCAAACGTATTTTAGGTCTCTTGAAATTTCTCTCTCAGAATTTACTTTACTTGGGGTGGAAGTACAAATAGACCAAGGGCAAAACATAGTTTGAGAAAGATACATTTCAAGGAGTGGTTTTTTAGCCTTTCAAATATTTTTTTCTGGAAAGCACATCTGTTGTCAATATTAAGGTACAGAACTGCTTTGATTTTAGCAATAAATATGTTACATCATCTTCATAAGCAGAAAGCAAAAACTGATGAACTTCAGTTATGATTTAAGTACCACTGGACACCTGAAGAAGGTGTCAAGTGTTAACTTCACCCCTCTAATTTCTCTCTGAACTGACAACTCATGAAGAACCTTATAAAGACAATATCAGATTAAAAATGCAGGAAATAATTTAAAGCTTTAAAGTTAGGAGAGCAGCAAAAAGACAAAAACGAAGCAGAGAACAGAATTAAAGAGTTGGAGGAGCAATAGAAGCAGCTGGGTGAAGGGGTGGAAAAAGAAGAATTGGTGCTTGAGAGCGAAGTCATAAAAGTATGGGGGAAGGTGTGGGAAAGAAGTGAGCAAGAACCTTGAGGAAGGAGAAAAATAAGGGAGAAAGGAGACAGCATATATTTTAAACTATTTAAACATTTTAAGAAGCTTCACATTTTTTACCATCTGGCAGCATATGCAGTTTATTACGAAGTGCTGGAATGTGTTTTGTGGTGCAGGAAGAACTGTTTCATGAGCTCATCAGAACAGGATAACTGGCCTGCAGTTATCTTCCTAAAAGTGGGAGAAGGCCCAGTGATGAGTTGGATGATCATGTCTAATCCCATCACCAGTAAAAATTAAAAATGGGTTCAAACCAGAGTCAAATATTCATGCTGATGCAAAATCTCTGCTCAGCAAATTCACCTACCTCTAAATAATGCATCACACAAGCATTTTGGCCAAATAACATTTTCCAGGAAGAGTGCTAACTGTTAGTCATCATAGTGTTGCATGGAGTGCACTAAGCCTGAAACAAAAGATCTGATTTATCTTATTTCAGGGACAATTTCATGCAAAAATTCTCCTACTTTTAAGTTCTAAATATCATTAAAGATAAAATTCAAAACAGAAAAAAAAATCGCTATTCTTACAACTCAATTTTAGCTGTCTTTTTACAGCCAGACACACCTGGCAGTAACACTTGGGTGCAGAAGCTGTCTCAAACCTGAGCATACTTCATAGGTCTTCAGTTTCCCTTATCAAACTTGAATTCATATTTTTTATTTACTGTAACTCATCAGCACCTACATACACTCACAAATTTCAAGTCCTACTGGAAAGCATATGGTGCTTTCTGTTTAGGGTGCTTGGAGCCATGTCATGGAACAAAACACTCTGATGAACAGACTCATCTGCTTCAAATATTCCTCTTTGCTTACAGGCATTAATCCATTGAAGACATGACATGTGATATAATCAAAGGCATAAGAACAGTCTGACACAGGTAAAGTTATGCTAAAATTGTGTTCAGACTCCCAATTATTTCTCATGCTGTAAGCAGCCTTCATTTATCTGAATTAACAAAAGACAGTTACAAACTTTATGGGAGGCACAGCATAAGAGAAGTAGAATTCACCCTGTGCAGCTAGACTTCCATGAGTATACCTGCAGGTAGGGACAGAGCAGCTGAAAAAACTGGTATTAAAACTAGAGAGGAAGAAAAAGTTTTCTATCTAACAAAACATGTTAAAAGAAATATGCATACTTTCTTGAAGAACATATTCCAAATGTTTTATAAAAGAGCAGAGGTATAATTAGTAAAGCACCAGAATCAAATAACAAACCATACTAAAGCTTGGGTTTTTTTTTAAATTCTGCAGCTGTAGAGGTTGCCACACATCTGTGTAAAAAATCAAGATTCTGTAGCATAAAAAAATATTATTCTAGTGTAGCTTTTTGGTAGGAAACAAGACCTAAAATCATAAACCGCAATTAGGCTGTTGAAGTCATGTTTGCCTGAATTTGCATAAAGCATGACATAAGAACTCAGAACTATGAATTCTTCCATTTCATTTCAGCATCAGCATTAATTGTCTCATGGTTAATCAAATATGCTCTTCAGGCAAACCAATCTCCCTCCTACATTTTCTAAGAATGAGAATGTGAAGAATAAGCCTCAGTTATATCTAACTCTTAGATATGATTTGCCTTTGAAAACTTTATCAGCAGGAAGGACACGACATCCCACTACTCATTTTCATATTCAAAACTTCTAGTACAGAACTCAATTTCACGTTTTAATCTGAAATCAATGAAAAACTCCAGCTGCAGGCCTTTCTGTCTTGCAGGGAATGCATAAGACAGCTCTCAGTATTCAACACAACATGTTCTCACAATGTATATTTTTTCAGATATGTATCATTTTAAAAAAGCTTTTTGTTTCCCAACTGCAACTCAACATTTTTACAACAAGCATAAAAAACATGCCATAATCCCTGACAAACAGGTGCCAGCAGCCACTTAGCAGCCTTGGCCAAATTCAGAAGAGCCTTACATACCCACTGCAATCTTAGTATGACTGCAGAAAAAATATAGCTTTGATTCTAAATCATGTTGGAGGTGGTGTTAAAAAGGATTGGAGAACTGAGGCAAATTTGGCAAGATCTGGACGTTTGCACTCATTGCAAATCACTTCAAGTTCAATCTTAAAACAAATACAAGCCTGAGTGTGAGCTACAGTTTGAAGTGATCTGACCATCATTCTCAGGGCTCTCAAGGTATATTGCTCAAACATCTCAGAGATATCAAAAACGAAAGTAGTTCCTAAAAGGAATTTTTTTAAAATTCCAGAAAGCAGAACATATGTTTTAAATTCAGCTCTACATTAGCAGGAACATTCATACCTCCCTGTTTACTTGGCTCTTGGTATAGCGGATAAATCTAAAGCAAGAAATCTCAGTCCCTGGATCTCATGCCAACAAGAACTGTAGGAAGACAAGAGATTCCAGTTTGTGTTCTCCTAGGCATTCTAGGGATTCAGGGACAAATTTTGCATACTTATATCATGCAAGTTACTTTATGCATGCAAAACTGAAGGAGAGTTCCACTGGAAAAAAATTAATTAGGGTAAAGAGCAAAGGATTTACTCAAGCAGAGTTCCTAATGCCTTCTACAAGTATAAAATTTAGAGGTCTCTTCAAACATACAGTCACAATCCATTTCTTTAGAAGATATTTTTTTTAACAGATGCTGTAAGCAGACAATCTGAAGATACCGGAAAATCTAGAATGAAGTTACAAATGGGCTAGATATACTATAAAATACACATTACGGGTCATGAAACCTTAGAGCCAGTTTAATCCCTGAACCAATTCTACTGATTTTTCTGGAAGTCCACAGTTATTTAGATTCTACAGCATCTAACAAACTCTCATGAACCTCTAAGGGGCTCTAGGCTTTGACTTCTTGAACACCAACCTGAGCTCACAGGATTTTATCACAAAATTAATTTGCTGTAGTATCAAATTAGGGACAAACAACTTTTATATCTTCAGCAGGAGATGGAATTTTACCTTCACTGGAGAAACAGAGATTAGCTTCAGGCTTACACCATTCACTTAGATATTGTACAGGAACATTGTTCCTTGATGACAAAGTTTGATCACAGAAGAGTGCATCAAAGTGAAGTAACACAATTTTGGAGCACAGTGATGGTGAGACTCAGATTTGCAGGAGTTTCAAAGATTTGGATACCACAGGGGAACCAAACAAGTTTAAATATGTGTTACATGTGTAAGCAGAATGTGCTGATAACCAAATATAACAGTCTGACTTCAGATGTCAGTATGATGAAAGTTTAGAAACAGTATTAGGAGCCTGAAGCAGGTCCAGAGGTCCTGAAAAGTTGCACCTCATTAACAACAACATTGAAAGCCACAGTTAATCCCTACTGATTTACATCCTTGTCATTAACACATTATTCCATTTTTATCAGGAACTTAATGCATTCTGCCACATAAATGAAAATAACATTTACTGTCAGAAAAGAAGTGATGGGGAAGGAGTAGAGGAAGTAAGCAAAAAAGTATTATGGTATATCTGGACTGTTCGTCTCCAGAGCTAAGACAACACAACACTGGAGATACACAGAATAACTCTACATTTGTAAAGCCACATCCACTTATCAGTAAATTAGAAAAAAAAAATATAACTAAGAGACCAAAAAATACCACCCCTAGGCACTGTTTGTACTTTTGTAAGTTGGTATCTATGTCCTACAGTAAAACTTGCTAAACAGAGCAGAGGGGTGAGAGCACTCCTTATCAAGTCTACCAAGGTTATGACAAAATTAATTTGTGATATTATCACAGTGGGGACAAAAGAAACTTCTACAGCTTTGATGGTTCCCAAGAGATGGAACCATATTTAGTAAAATGGGAAGGTATCATTTCCATCCTGCCTAGCAGTGGACAGGGCTCAGCGATAAAATCTGCCTAACAGAGCATGGGGTGCAGCACTGCTTTGTAAAACAGATCAGTAATTCTCATAATAATAAGCTTTTTCTAGTTGTTTATAAAATTGTACTGAATAAACTAATGAACTAAAGGTGCCAAATGCCTGATGTGTCCTAAAGATTTTTGTTTAAAAATATTTCAGACAAGCCAATAACTCCAAGAATAAAAAGAAAATTTAAAAATTATTATGTTAATATTAAAACATCTCCTGCATTTTAGAATAGAAACCAGCCTGAAACCTGGCCAGTCACAGAGGTCATTCTACCCTGAAATCCAATGGGCTGTATTGGGCACTCCTGTTCATAACCGTGAATCTTTAGGAATTCAAGCCAGAAATCTTCTCCTGAGCTAAGCAATAGTTCTGTTCACTTTTGCACCCTGATGATTGGACACATTTCTGCCACAGATCTCCTTCATGACAATCAAAACTTGAAATTGCACAGACACTAGAATATTCTGTATTTGAATAAGGACAAGAATTCTCAAACCTCCTACCTGTCTGTATTTCTGTATTCATATGAACAAGAAGTAGGTACAGAAATAATGAATGCTTATTCAGCAAGTGCCTTTTCTTTGTCACATTACTGTTTCCTTCTATGAGGGGAAAAAATTAAAGCTTTAAAAAACATTTTGAAATGCTACAATACACAATGTTAAATGCTGTAGTAACAGCAGCATATCTCAAGACCTGCACTCTGATGTTTGACTTTCAGGCACCCTTGAAAAAACCAAACAGCAAACTCATTCAAAGTATGAAAATTAAGTTACAGTATCAATGTAATTATATAGAAAGTGCCACACTGACACCTTGTAATTTTCTAGCTGTTGGAGCAAGGATTGTTGGAGCTCTACTATGGCTGCCATTTTCCAATAATTACTACCTACTATGACTGTGGAAATCAGAGATGACAATACTAAATTATTTCTTATATATTTGAATATTATGTATTAGGACAAGGGAAACAAGGAGGAGGGACAGGAGGAAAAAGACAGGATATAGGTCATATGTAGTGGTTCAAGCTGGAATCAATGAAGCCTATACACTAATTACTAAGCAAAATGTAATTTTTTTGATCTTTACTGAGGTGTCATTCAAGCATGTCCCCAGCAAATATTCTTCTATAAATGTAATTCTGTTATTTCTACCAGTTAGAGGAAAGAGCTGCTGCTGCTGGTGTTAATGACAATTGCCTAACTGTGCTTACCAAAACAAGGTACTTACCTAAGAGTGGAAGTCTTGTTTCGGACAATGAACTGTAACAATAAAAATTTAAATCCTTGAAAACATAACACAATTTAATGATAAAATCTCCAGATTTTTCAGATCATTGAATCATTTATGTTGGAATAGACCTTTGAGATCATCAAATCCAACCATTAACCCAGCACTACCAAGTCCATCACTAAATCATGTTCCTAAGAGCCACTCCTTCACATCATTTAAGTATCTCCAGAGGTATCTAAACTTAGACTTAACTACTCCCCTGGGCAGCCTGTTCCAATGCTTGACAAGCCCTGAGGTGAAGAAATTTTTCTTAATATTCAGTCTACACCTGCACTGGTGCAACTGTAGACCTTTCCCTCTTCTCCTATTGCTTGTTATTTGGGAGAACTCAGTAACAATCTCCACCTTTCTACAAACTCTTTCAGGCAGTTGTAGAGAGCAATGAGGTCTCTCCTGAGCCTCCTTTTCTCCAGCATAAACACTCTTGGTTGCCTCATATGGTCCTTGTAGGACTTGTGCTCTAGACTCTCAACCAATTTTGTTTCCCTTGCATTTAATAGAATTTTAACATTATTCAATTAAAACAAAGAATGTCAGAATAAAAGAGCACATACAGTTTAGATTAGGAAGTCTCTGGGGCCATGAACACTAAATCAATTTCAATTTCTTCTCCACTGCTTTGGAGATAATTATTTTCTTTTTCTAAATCACAGTTACAGATGAAAGTAAGTACTTTTATAAATGCATGCAAATAATTTTAAGAATGTCCCCAGTCTGCAACAAAGCACGTCTGAACCATGTGAAAAGAGGCACAATGTAGGCCAGATCCTTTGACACTTGCAGTAGCCATCACACACTTAGAACTCTAATCACTCATTCCTTTTCTAGTCACGAGTCATTTGGAGAACAGGCCAGAAGCACAGTATTGTTTAAAAAAAAAGCTAAATAACTCAGGTTTTACACAAAGAAATATAGGGAAAAATTCTTCCACCAGAATTAGCTCTTGCTTGCAAAGAGAAGTGTGCAATTTCTCACATCTCTTCTAATCAGGTAGTTCAAGTCAAGATTCTTCCAGCATATTGCAGACGATGAAAAAGTGCTAGAGGTAGGAAAATTATTAGACCTACAAATCATGGTTAGAGTCCTTTTTAAAATGAATTTAAGACTTAAATTCTTCTGAATGAAGGAAGACATGGACACACACAGTTTCATTGCTCACTTGTTCAACTGGAACACCCTATTATTCTTGTGCATCAATTCCTCTATCTCCAGTTGTCTCATCTTCTTTACTCTTTGACTCTTCCTTTGGTTCACAAAACTTTAAAGAAAATGCAACTTAGGGACAAGGAACAGGAAAAAGGAAGGAGGAGTGTTATTTTCTGTGTATTGTTTTGAGGCTCTAATTTAGCTTTCTGGTTGATCCAGAAATGTAAATATTTCATAGATTTTCCTCCAATAAGTAGATCATTGCTACATCCGTTACTTGTAATCTGACCCATAAGATTTCTTTACATAAAAGGCAAATACAAGGAATATGTGAGACTGCTCCATTAAACTAACAGTGTCAGTGGGGAAGAACAAGGACCATGCCTATGAGTCTAATGCCAAGTGATAGTTTCCTATTTTCAGGGTGATAGTAATTTCCATTCCCTCACTAATTTTACTAGAAGGCAGTGTTCATGTACTTTTTCAGTTCATTTTTAGATACTGTTTTATAAACATCAAATATCATTTCTTTCAAAGTCAACTATTTTACTTTTTAGCAACCACTGTGTTCCACTCTTCACTGAAAAAAAACCAACAATAACAAAACTCCTTAGAGGTAAATTATCTTACAGGAAAGCTGAAGTTTCTTCTGCTTCCATTTTTTTTCCTGTAATATGTATTCCCTGTCTGCAAAGCCAAAGCAAGCTGCAGGAAGCTACAGTTTGCAAATATATAGGAAAAAAAACCCAAATAACTTTGGAGAGAGGAAGATAATAAAAAGTGGTTTTGACAAGGTAAAAATACATGAAGATTTACACACCAATTTTTTAATCAATTAAAATATAAGGCAAACAGAATTGCATTATTACATTCATTCTCACCCACACACAAAATTGTCTATAGCAAGTTTCAACCTGTTGCCCCCAGCTAAGCACAAATATATTTTCAATCTTAAATACACATTGAAACACAATTAGATTTTATATATAGGCTTGATTAAAGTTATAGTTTGTGTTACAAACAAAACTTTAACTGGGTCACCGATAGCTTAAGCAAGAGTTTAATCACAGCTTCTCTCTGCTCTTAGAGTAAACAGAAGGATTTTCTGAAATGCATCACTTCTTATCTTCAGATTTCTCTGCTATCTTCACCATGTTCTGAAGAGAGCTTGCCATTTTACTTGACCTCAAAATACCATTACACATGACAAGCATGGAAATTCATATTTTATAAAAGGACAGTTTCTCCCTCATGGTACTACCTAAGAAAGTCTCATTATTTTCCTTTTATTTTTCCATCTCTTCCAAGAAAATGTGTGTTTTGGCATTTTGTGAAATTTTATTGAAATTGCAAGTCACCTTTCTTTTTTTTTTTTAGTATATGCTCTTAGTGCATAAAAACAGCTCACAGACATTGAGAACTGTTTTTAAAAACCTGGTCTGATATGGAGTTTCATAATGTTTCTGATATGGAGTTTCATAGGTGCATGCTCTGGTCTAGGTCAGAGACCTTTCTTTTTAATCAGTTACTTCCTATGTGGGCTGCTATGTGTAACCACAGAACAAACTGTCCCTACGTTGTTACTCAAACTTGTAATGAGTGCAGAAATGTAATGCAGCATCTTGGGCACTGTGAGGTTTGTACCCTGAAAACTTACTCTAAACTGATTAATTATGCGAGGGACACAGTGTGTCTAAAACCTTAAATAAACAGAAGTTACCTATATCTATTAACTTAATGGATTAGAGAGGAGAAAGAAATCCTTGTCTCAGGACAAGAAAGCTAAACAGCACTGAGATTATTTGGTAAAATATTTAGCATTTAGCCTATTTGCTCTGGTGTGCTGTGACTTTATTCCCATCTTCTGTCTCATAATGCTGCATTGCCTTACAGCATTCAAGGATACATAATTCTCAAAAATCAACAGAAATGGCTGCCTTTGAAGTCAGCCAAATTCAACTTAAAAGATTTATAAGAATGCTGATGCAAGTGGCCATTTTAAATGTATGAAGTCTCCTAATTTTCAACACCTAAAATGTAAGCTTTTTTCAATAAAGAACATATTTCATTGGCATTCAGTGACTTGTGCCGAACTATACACAACTGCATAGCATATGACTTGAACTTAAAAATCTACAAAAAAAAAGAATTCTGGTTAGTAAGCTACCACCAACAGATTTCTACAAGCACTACTATCATCATCTTGATTGCATTTGTATTGCACTATGTTCTAAGGGAATTTTAGAGATACTTGAAATCTGCAAGATTATTTGATTACATGAAAAGGACATTAGCTGCGCTATGCTCAAAGGAATACATTCTTCCCAGCAACATACTTTTTGTCCTAACAAGCAGCACTGGACATTTTACAGTCTAAAACTATGCAACGGTCTCATGTACATAATTACATAATTATTGCAAAGCATGCATGACTCTCTTGGGATTGTTTTCTTTTTAAAGTCAGTTTTAAAAAACATTAGAGATTGCATATATATTAAACTACCTCTTCATAAAAGCATGTCTTTCCATGTAGAAGAATTTAAAATGCTAGATCTAAGCACCTGGTCAAAAATTACTAGTTACTGCTCAAGCCTATTGTTTAATCATTGCTTTTAATTTACAAAGAATTGTAACATCTCTTTCTTACATTCCTTCCTTCCATCAGCAGTAGAGAAAATCATTGCCTCCTCTAAAGGCAATCCTGACTGACCACCTAGAGTCAGAGGCACACCCTGAATTTCTAAGTTGAACAAGAAAAAAAAAAATAGGTTTTATGAGACAATGGCCACCTCCTAGTTCCATAGAGCTTCCCACATTCAAGGCACTAAATTTAAGACTGCCTGTCTTTGGTTTCCTGCAGGAAGAGTGAAAAAAATTAATTATCCCATTTATCAAGTTGTCCAAAAGCCTGCTATGCATAACAGCTCAAAATAGAAGTTTGTCTTACTGGTAGCACAGCTATTTCCTGGAGTATGATTTTTATTTTGGAGCCCATTTGGCATGTGTGGCAGCCTTTGAAATCTTCCTCAAAAGTACTGGTAATGTGTACTAGAAGCAAAACCAAAAAACTCTGAAAAGTGTGAGGGGTTGTTACTATTACTTTATATGGGACTCAATCTTTACAATTGGCTGAACTGAAAGAAGAATTAAAGATATAGGTAATACCTTTAAAAGTGGTACTTTGAGGGAAGGAAGGGTGAAGATTGTCCCTAAATATTACCACACCATGTTTTAAGTCTCCTTGCCAAGCAAAGTTCTGCATAAGCAGAACAGTCAAAAGATTCCACCAAATGCATCACATCCTACCAAGACTCTTCCAGAATTGCCCTTTTCATTTTAGGTATAATGTAATGACAGATTGCACAGGGAAGCATTTTGGAATCCCTTATACATAGCAAACGAAAGGGGATATCATTAGAGACTCACCGAGACTTTTAACTTTTGCAAGTAGGCATCTGCATCTGCCATGCAATCTTGTCATCTGAGTATTTTGATTAGCAAAACTGATAAAGCATCATACTATATTTACTTAATTCAGCAATTCATTACCGCATAAATAAGTGCTTGCGGATAGAAATACATTAAGACATTTTCTCTTCCATAAAGGCATGTGAGCTCTGTAGGTTGCCTCATTACTTTTACGTAACAAAGAGTTTCTCAAACTGTAACAGTTTACACAGAAGTTTAACAAATTTCAGGCTCTCTTTAATTAAGTAAAATATGACTTGCTTTATTCCAGACTTTATAGAGATATTATTGAAACTCTGAGCTTGCAGTGTCTCTTTTGTGGCATAATAAGTCATCATACAAGGAAAACTTACTGCGGCAATCAAAGCCCTGAAGTTTTTTAAGGCACATATTTGCTCCACCTCACTTTGGGGAAATAGTTTGTACACATTGGTAGAAAAAATAATAGTTTATGAATGCATCTATTTTTCACTTGCATTTTCCATTTAGCCTCATGGGTAAACTGCTGTTTGTTGCAAATTATTTCATAGGCAAATGCATTTTTAAAATTCAAATCCTGCTTCAAAGTCTCCAATTAAAGCTGCATGTACTCCATTTGTACTTTAGTAGTTCTCTGTTTTACACGCTATAACACAGATTTAAGGACGTATTTAGTGTTTTTTTCTGAGAGCATAAATTTGCATTATGCTTGATTTTGCATGACAAGGTCAAGTAACATTTTGTTAGATCACATGTCCATAACTAGCTATCTTAACAGCCAGTGTGAATGCAGTCCTGTCACTAGTCACACTCACATTTATTTCCAGAAACATAAAACACACCTTAATCATATTCTTAAAAGAATAGTGGGAGGGAAGGGAGGGA
>VWZS01005054.1:0-76810 GCA_013397075.1 Rhabdornis inornatus
CAGCAAGAGACTGTTCTCTTATGCTTCTTTGTTTCCAAAGGATTGGCCACAAAGAATGCTGCAAACAGCAAGCATGAAGCAGATCAAGAAATTCACGTTTCATTGTTAAACTTGACCATTGGTAAGTTTTGAGAAATCCAGGTACACCACAATTTATTTTCCTCACCTCACATGAACTCTTCCATTGATGACTGTATCATTCTTTGTAGAGCCTTAATTTCCTCTCTGTAAACATCAATNAGGTTTGGGTGAACATCTCAGTTCCTCAATAGAGTACTTAGAAGAAAATCCATTATTGTCCCAAAACCTGCAAGGTTCACACCAAATGAGCCAACTCAAACTCAAGAATGATAGAGGGCCTGGGAATTTCCCAGCACAGTTGCACTACTTTTCTGAAACAAAGGCTGAAGCTAACTGAAAATACTGACTTTATTACATTATAGTGGAATAAAGACCAGAAATCCTGGCTTTCATCAAACCTGCGGAGTTACGGAAAAGATAATAAAATGATGGCCAAAATAAAACATAATTTAAAAAATGGTATCTTCCTAAAGATTCATAAACTAGAGACTTCTTTTGGCCCTTGCCTTAAAAAAAATTGTATCAGATTCAAAACTATGTTCTGTTTCAAACTTGTATGAGTACATCACAGACCTACAATATGAGGGACAAGAGAACTCTGAGTTAGGACTCCATTCATTTCAGAAGATTGAAAGCAAACCAATAAAACTTCCCAGCACTATTAAAATCAGTTTCCAACTGGCTTTTATGAAGATACAGCTTTTCTAAACAAAACAGAATGCTTGTATACCAAAGAAGATTGTCACTGATTTTTAGAAGATAATTTTCATGACTGTCCCAAGACATTGTCACCTGGTACCTATAAAGAAATAGACTGTTCTTTTTGATGTAGCAACCACTCACACGACTGAGATTATAGCTGGATTTCTGTTCACATAGCACTCAGGAAAAAAAAAAACATTAAAAACAACTTGTCCAAAGTAGCAGAGCAGTACTGTGATGGACAAAAGTAAAGAACTGGAGACCTTTCAAAAATCTTTTCCAGTGAAGCAGTCCATCCTTCAAATATATCTATGATTTAGGAGGTAACACCTTCCTTTGTGTTTTATTAAGCTATTCTTTCAAACAAGAAACTGTTTCCTGGGAAGTGCCTATCAATGTGAAAATCAAAGATGTGCTCAGTTCAAAGGCATCCAATGGGATTACCTAGTTCACCTTCTTTCTTTGAGGCAAGATGAAGTGCATACCGAGGACACTCCAAGCACAAGTTTGCATGACCTGTTCTTAAAAAGTCCTGGTTTACCTCCTTACATAAATCCTCTGTCTACAGATGTCTTACCCCACATGCAGAAATGACATAAATTCCTGATAACAGTATTGATGTCCTAGAACATTCTGTTTCCCTAACAACACCTCCTTGCATTAATAAAGAAAACCCAGCACATTCTACTTTCTAAATCAAAATTAATTGCTATTATTTGCTTGTTACTTGCTTCTAAACACCACTTCCTTTTTAAAGAGGGGTGTGGGGGACGGGTCCTGATGCTTCCAAGCACAACATATCTGCTATTATGTTCCATGCAAAAGGGAACAGAAGCAGTGCCAGCATCAGCAGCGACAGAATCTGTTTGCCTTCCTCCTTCGGGAGCAATCCAACATGTGGAAACACGAGGGCTCTGTCATTTGCAGAAAGCAAGGCCATTTAAATAAGACAGGATCCATCTGCTTCAAGATGAGCAGAAGATTGTTTGCATGATAATAACCTCTTTGGATGTTGCAGAAGATCTCTGCCACGTTAGCAAATGGAGAAGGTGCACAATACTACACTTACTCATTTAGCTCTAAGTCATAGCTGTCAATATTATAGAGGATTTCACACACAGTTGACTTTCACTTAAAGAAAAGCTTACAAATAGAGTTACTTAAAGAGATTTGGGAATGAAAACAGACGAATGGAGCTTTTTCTATTGAAACCTCTGCCTGATGGTAGCAAGTCACCTATAATGTTTATCCAGTTTCCACAAAAATCAAACTTTTAACAAAACTCAACTGACACAATTAACATAGAATGAATTTCAGGTATGATGTGGAAGATCCTATCTCAGCAAAAGGAGATTGGATCAACTGTGGATGCACAAGACATCTTTTATTTATAACATCTAAGTAAGAACAAATACCTATTCTCCAGGTTTATCTAGCATACTGCTAATTTTGCTCTGTTACAATAACCTCCTCTCTTCATTAATTTATCCCCACAATTACCTTGTGCCTAGTAAGTATATGAAATTGTATGGAACACTCATAATTAAAACTAATCTTGGTGTTTAACCTGTATTATCAAGTAAAACTTAGAAAAACAACTAAATGAGCCACTGAAGACTCAAATAAGATACCATGAAACAAGTCACAGACACCAATCTTACTTAATTTATTTGAAAGTCCTGAGATTCTTCTCATGAGTAATGTTATTTAAAATAATTAGTACATGCAAAGGACGGATTGTAACTATTTTCCACCAAAGTATTAATGCAAATGCAGTGATTAGCAATTACTGATTTGGTCCTTAAAATTATGTAACTTTAAGATTATGTTCTCCCCTTCCCTCTTCTCAGAAATATTTTTGCACAGTGGTGCAGATTGCTTCTAAACTGGAGATTTATGATGTAATAGTGAAGCAATATGCTACGACACAGTAAATATTAAGTTGCATTTCTGCTGTTTGGGTTTCTCCTTTTTTTTCCCAAGTTTTCAGCAACTATATAGCCTGTTTTAGCCACTGAAGCATGGTTCATAGAGCATAAATTACATTCATTAAAACAGTTTGCATTATTCCTCTGCTGGAATATGGATGAAGGGCACACATAACTATGCCCCACTAGATTACCTGGCACTGTAAATCTAGTATCTAACACTGCAAATTTAAAACACCTTTGATATAACACACTATGCTGCCTTGGGGAGAGGTAGGGTAGCAAAAGCTCAGTCTACGTAATACTAAGCCACAGTCTCCCTGTTGTTCCACCAGTGGTCTGCCTAGATCAGAGTAGCTCTCACATTACATCACCAGAGACCAGCTCTATAGTTTGCTGTGGTTTCCTTCGTCCTAGGAGAAGGCACTTTTTTTTTATTTAGAAGACTGGGGAATAGAATCAAAGTCATAGGATCATCAAGGCTGGAAGAAAGCTACAAGACTATCCAGTTCAACCATCCACCCAACATTACCACTGTAACCCCTAAACCACTAAATCATCACCCAGTGCCAGATCCAGATGCCTTTGAAATACCTCTAGGGATGGTGACTCCACCACCTCCCTGGGCAGCATATTCCAGTGCCTGACTACACTAACAGTGAAAAGGTTTTCTAATATTTAATCTGAGCCTCCCCTGTTTCAGCTTAAAGAGAATTCCTCTGCTCCTGTGAGTGCAAGCGCAGCAAAGACCAATCCCCACATCGCTACAGCCTCCCTTCAGGGACTTGTAGAGAATGATGAAGTCCCCCCTGAGCCTCCTCAAGACTAAATAAACTCAGCTCCCTCAGCCACATGACATAACCAATGTTCTTTAGGATCTTCATAAGCCATAGATAGCTTCAAGACTTCCTTTCCAGCATCTGTTTGTAATTCAGTTCACTTTCCATTACTAACCTATAGAAGAGAATTTCTTTTTATAGAGAGTAACAGTGGAAGCTTTCCTGCTTGTGGATACCTGAGCAAATACACTTGGAATATTAAACACCTGCTAATTGGAGGCAGATTTCCAAAATCAACATGTGTACTGACTTATGTGGGCAAATTACAGATTCCTCTCCAGCTGGACAAGAGAACTGGTTCAAGGATTTTGTTTCCAGCAGAGAGATCATAGCCATATTCATTTGGAATTCCTTTGTATACAAGGATGCCTCTGGACAGCCTAACTGGCCAATGTACATGATTTAGACCAGTTATTTTCTAATAGCTCTGCCATTAGACTAACCAAGTATATGACAGGTTTTCTTCATAGCTTTGTGAGATATCTTTATACAACCATTAATTTTCACCGTCAGACTATATTTCTTCTATCTTAGTGCTCTTCCCAGAAGCAGACCTAGACTTAACACGTAGCATCAAAATGTCAGCTTGCACTGAGGTATCAGAGGCACCACTCAGTGTGTGGAGCTTTTGAGAAATAGCAATAGCAATGTTGCCTTTTAATAAACTATGAAGTAAGTACCAACAGCTTAACATCTTGCTTTAAATTACTTACTCTTGTCCACTAAATGTGTGAAAAATTAACAAATACCAGAAAAAGGAGTAATTTTAAAGTAAAATTCTAGGACTAATATTGGTAGAGTGTGTCTTAAGAAAAAGAATTTGCCATGAATCAAAAAACAGAACACTTCTAAATTATAAAATATAAAAAAATTGTTCTGTGTTAAAACTACAATAATATGACACATCCTTATCTTGTGTTTCTTTCCCAACTCCTGGTCATAAATTCCTGTGTGCTAATGCTAAACTTAGAAAAAATATCTCTGGATTTTTTTTTTCTTTGCAAATGCATTCCAGGAGTATAATTTTGTTATAAGTGGTCTTGTTATAAGTGTTCTTATTATACCTTTTTTCCCCCCAACATAGAAATATACCCAAAGGAATTCTAGTCTTTTCTAAAAGTGTTTTACAGCTTTTTTATAACATGTGACAAACTTCGTGTATCATAACAAAAAAAAAGAAAAGAGGATTTCACAGAAAAAAAACCAAACCACCCCAAAAAACAAAACTGCTAAACAACACACTTTGGATATGCTCTTCGGAATATGCCTGATTAAAAAAAAAAAAAAAATCATTTTAAGGATTTTAATATCAGCACCAAGAATTTCCAGGAGCAAACATTTCCCATCTCTAAAAAGAAAGGACAGCAGAAGCAACTGAAGTCCTATTGCCCGCAATTCCATCATCAGATCCCTAAGCAATGGTCTTCAGAAACCTTGAAATTTATGGTCTTATTCATCTCCTGTTTCTCAATATATCTTACTGCCCATCCACTGGTAATGGAGCAAGGAGAGCGAAAAAGCTAAAAACCAAAACAAACAAAAAAACAACAACAAAAAAAGGTAAAACAAAACCAAAAAAACCACAAAAATACCAACCCAAACCAAGAACAGCAACAACAGCAACAACAACCGAAAAAGCAAACAGGAAAAAAACCAAGCAATAAAATAAAACAACACAACCAAGCCCCACAGTCCTAAACATCAAGAAGATCAAGAAAATTTGAGATGATGCCTTAATGGTTGGGAACAAGGAGTAAACAACATAGATGAATGTGCAAAGATACAAACCCTAGGTGTATATAAATTGATGGATGAATTACAATGCTAAAATTACAAAAGAGAGAAGAAAGATGGATAATCTGTCCTTTTCATAATTCATCAACATTTGCTCATGCTCAGAGATCTTTTAAAAATCCCTTTTTATCACAAATTTCAGACTTCAGTTTGACTTAGTAACAAAGCATCTGAATAGGGGAAATAGAGCAAATTTAGGCTCAACAGCCTTAAACAGAGCATTGCAATTGGATGTTACTATAATAAAACTGCAACACTGCTCTGAAGAGGAAACAGAAGCTCATGGCTGTTACTCAGTAATTTTCTAAAAGATAGGTTCAATAAAAATATATCCAGTTTCTGCACTACTAAATCTCACAAGACCACAAAAGCTTTATATATTTTATTGAATTATGCCTGAAGCATAGATTTGTAAATGAGAAATTATCTGTTCCTGACACCTAGCAAGAAGATACCATTTTATTCTCCAAAACTGATTGTATCCCTCCATTTACTCCCCCCCACAACACTTTTTTTTGTTTCCTGGACTATAAAGAGCAAGCCAAAATAGCAGAATATGTTGAAGACTTTTCTGACTGTTTAAAATACTTATCTGCATACCACAAAAATGCAGATGATTTTTTTAAAAGTGAGCAGTGCAATGAAATATTGTTACGCCATGGTAGAACAATAATTTTTATGCTCTCGTTATGATTTTAAGCAGGCAAGTTTATTGCATACAGCACTTACTCTCTTAGTGAAGCATGAACACGAAGACTGTTGCTGAGATACAACTACATTTTTTAAAACCAACTAGGAAATGCTTTTTGCTTATTTTGTTTCCAACCCTATTATATCTTTTTGATATATCTACAGGTTTTGTCTGTGCAGGTTGGCATACATACACAATAGAAAGCAGTCAAGGTTCCTCTCTATTTTGAATAAAAATATTCAAATTATTTATTTAGTTTTTAGTAACTCATTGGCTGGAAGTCAGTGGGTAACATTCACTTGGAACAGCTATCTGCAAGAAATATTTGTCTCAAGTACCTGCGTCTTAGCTGCTAACATAGTAAGACTTTGACATTCAAGAATATCAGAGGAGGAAGAAAAAAAATCACTTAGGAAATTTTCATGCCTCTTTCCAACAAGTCCAGAGCTTCTAAAATGTGGGCTCTGTTTTTTTCATAAGCCGAGAAACCAGTGCAGCAGCCAGAGATCGCTGCAGGTCCTCTGTAACATTGCCCAGCAGAGAGGCCATATAATTTAGAAAACCAAACAAGAAGACTGGTGCCTCCCTGTGGAAAAATTACTGTATATTCACAAATGTCAGACCGATCCAGCCATCAAAGGCAATGCTGCTGACTGATGTCTGAGTCAGAGATAAACAAACAAACCTAAAGATAACTTTAATGGAGCAAATATAAAAGGATCAAAGAGGAAAAGTAGGTGCATGCAACAGTAGCACACATTCAGAGTTAGCTGGAAAACAAGGAAATTCAAAGGGAGGGAGGGAGGCAACATGATTCCTACTTCTAAAATTCAGACATAAGCATGGCACCTAAAAAAAGACAGTGAGACATGAATCTAGTTCCTCTCTCCATCACTACAGTAAAGCCAGCAACAAGCCTGCTGCACACACTGTCAGGGTACAGGCTGGCTGCAGGGCAAATGCTCTGATCTGAAATACACACTGAAATCTCAGCTGCTAACAACTAAACATTCCACCACGCAGTCCTGCTGGGAAGCCATTCTCTCCAGTTTTCCACAGTCACATCCCATTATCATGGAGTTACAAAGTCACTCCACACTTTCCAAGCCAAGAGGTAGAGAGCGTGCACGGACTGATGTTGAATAGATTATAAAAACAGAGAGCTGGTGACCAGGTAGGTTTGAAATGTTTGTGGACAGGGACAGAAAAGGACATAAACAGAGTCAAAGCACTGTTTAGGTGCTACCAAAGCACAAGTTCTTTAAGGACTGAATTCCCCTCCTGATTCAGGAGATTCACAACAGCAGTGAACTGATTCCTGATTTACTTCATTCCTGCACAGCCCCTGCTGATGAGGGCTCAGCTTTTGCTCCAGTTAATGTCATCTGAAGAACAATCTTTTAAGGCCCAAAGCCATATACTGTAAGAATATACTAATCCCCTGATCTTTATCTATCTTCAGACTAATAGCAATAGAGAACCAAACTTAATATTGTTCTATTAGCTCTATTATTATTTATAACAGAAACCATTAATCTCTTAACCTCATGCCAATTGCATTTTGCTTAGCTCTGCAGCTTAGATTTTCCTTACCTTACCAGTAGCTATTTACCTCTTTAAATAACACACACAGTTACAGTACAATAAAACCAATTTGCAAGTATTGTTATTGCAGTAGGCAATGGGAAATTGCTTCTTACAGATTTAGTGCAGTTTTTACAGTAGGAACAGTTTTTAACATATCCTAGGACAATATCAGTTTGTCATAATCAGTAAATTGCATCCCTGTCACTGAATTTACATAACGACTTCAGCAGAGGTAACTACAACTATTAACTTTAGTAACTCTTCCACAGTTTAATGAACAGGAAACATCTCATGTTATCTCTAAAAATAAGCTGTTAAAGTTAGCAGCTTTCCAAAACAATCTACATTGCAATAACTGCAGCTTGCCTTATTGTGAAGATCAGATAAAGATACTGCTTCCCCAGAAGTACCAACAGGAAAAACACACCTGCCCAAAGAGTTTCCTGTTGCTTTGACAACAGGAAAAAAAGGGTTCAAGTAGCTTTTTCCACCCTGAATGTGTTCCTGCTCCCTTTTTCATTAGAAAGAGCACTTCAGCAGAGCACCTTATCCCTTTGTGATCTCAGGGACACCAATAAACCACAAGTCATATGTTGAGTATTGGTCAACTATGCAATACTCATATCCCATCAGCTGGACATTTGAAAATTCAGAGAATTGCTGTAAAATGAACTTCTTATGAGGATGGGGAGAGGTCTTGAGAATTATTTTCCTCTGATTCCCGCCAAAACATTATAAGTAAGGCTTACTAGGAATATTGCATATTGCAGTGAAGTCCAGCTCCCCTAAAACTAGTCGGGAATTGGCATGTTTTCAATACCTGCCCTTCTTGGTGTTTTAAAATTAAGTTTAAAAAGTTGCAACTACTAAGAAGGGCTGACAGCAAGGTTTATGGAAAGCCACAAAAGACCAAGTGAAAAAGGCAGTCAGAGCCTTGCATACTGAAGATTACTTTTCTTTTAACATGTTTGTAGAGACTTGGTGCACAGAATGCTATTTAAGAGAGTCTTTAAAAGAACATTAATTAAATCAAACTGAACAATTAAGGTGTTAGGAAGTAAATGATGAGCAAGCCAGTGAAAACAGAGTTGCCTATTACCAGAGAAGAAGGACCCGAAGAGAATATTAGTCCCCATTTTAACTTCTCCTTTTCTACACCTGCTACATACTACACAAAATCCAGTGATTGTTAATTGCTCTGAGATAGCATAGACATTCAAATATTATAAGATATATATACACACAATTTCCATTATGTATCTCAACATATTTCTGTATCAACATACAGGTACTACTGTATCCATGTAGCTACGCTTTAAAGAGTTTTCAAGGTTCAAAGTTTTAAGCTTTCTTTAGAACACTGAGGTCTGAAGATTTATTTAATGAGCTTCTTTACTTTTAGCTAGGTATCAAGTTGAAATTGCCAAGAAATAAGAAAAAGCAAAGTGTCTTTTATGAAACTAGAACCAGCTCTAGGGAAAACAAACACATTGAGATAAGGATTAAAACTGCTTCTTGGCTTAAGGTTTTCTTGAGATCATTTTAGTCAATATTTCCATAGATCCCAAATAATTCTAAAAACTGTCTAGTTCACACTATACAATACTTTTACCCTGTAAATAGAAGTAACGGATGAAAAAAGGAGATTATCATTGGTCCATGTGGCTTCAGGAGCTACCAGTGTTGGTTGACAGCCAGCTGAACATGAGCTGCCAGTGTGTCCAGGTGGCCAAAAGAGCCAGTGGCACCCTGGCTCATATCAGAAAAAATATGGCCAGCAGAACTAGAAAGTGATTATCCCTCTGGCACTGGTGAGGCTGCACCTCAAGTCCTGTGCTCTGTTTTGGGCCCCTCACAACAATAAAAGACATTCAGGTACTGGAGCAAGACCAGACAAAGGCAACAAAGCTGGTGAAGGATCTGGAGCATGAGTCTCATGAGGAGCAGCTGAGGGAACTGGAGTTATTTAGCCTGGAGAAAAGGAGGCTCAGAAGAGACCTCATCACCCTTTACAGCTCCCTGAAAGGAGGCTGTAGCAAGGTGGGGGTCAGTCTCTTTTCCCAGGTAACCATTGGCAGGACGAGAGGAAACGGCCTCAAGCTGTACCAGAGGAGATTCAGGTCGGACACAATGAAGAAATTAATTGCTGAAAAGGTGTTTCATCAATGGAGTGGACTGCCCAGGGAAGGGGTGGAGTTACCACCCCCAGGAGTATTCAAGAAACAACTGAACAGAGCACCTGGTGCTACGGTTTAGTCAACATGTTGATGGTCAGGCAAAGACTGGACTTGATGATCTTGTCAGTCTTTTGCAACCTTAATGATTTTACAATTCTATATGGTAATAATTGCATAGACAACACTAGTTCTGGTCCCTCAGTTTAGTCCTCCATTTGACATTGATCATCAGTAATCTTCAATATTGCCTTGCTTAATCATATGAAGACACAACAATGACAAGTATGGTAGTTGAGAAATGTTACCTGTATACAACAGAAAGCTAATTAAAATTGCTGTGGGAACTATAGGCTTGTTTAAATAAGTACAGTATGATAATGTTAAGTACTCCCTTCAGGTGTCTGATGAAGAATATTGAACAGTAAATCTCCTTCTGTTATTTTGGCTAAAGCATTTCCGTGGTTATTTTTTAATTAGATTTTGTAAATTTTGTGGTATAAAAAAAACAGGCTGAAGTTTTGATAATAGTTTTGCACTTTTTAGTATACCATAAAAAATTAACATACCTTTCTAATTGTACATAATTAAGCTGCTGTTGTGAATGCTGTACCATTGATAGTGAATAAAACCTTTTCATACCTAAAAAAAAATTTAAGAAAATTATGCACTTACATAAGCAGAGGCAATCATGAAAAAAATGAAAGTCTGAAATCATATTCAAGTGTCAACTGGGATTACACTTGGTCTGATCAGTATCAGACGCACCTAGAAAAACATTAGCCCTCATGAATATTGCTAGAGTCTTCCCACAGCAAGAACTGCATTTCAGTACAGTAAATTCATTACATGTAAGAATATAGAGAGTATATAAAATGTCTGTGTTTCCTCCTAAACTAATTTTCCATACACAGATTGCATCCTTTGTGGCCTAAAAACAACAGCAGACAAATTTAAGCTGCTCAGACTGAAATTTTCCATGTTGCATGTCTACCTCAGGCTGATTTCTTTTTCCTTTAAGTTTCATTTAAAATAGTTCAGCCTACTTTTAGGGGACAAAAATACAGTGCTTTACACTATGCTGGAAAGCTTCTGTGCTTTGAAGTGCAGGCTTGAAATCAGGATGTGAAATGTCTGGGTGTCAAGAATATGTCTTTTGCAATCCCTATGAAAAATCCAAAGGGAAAAAAATATTTTAAAAAAGATGGCAGTTCAATAATACTCTTCCATTCTTCCACTCAGCTGATTGAGCTGCTTAACGTGGAACTCAGGGCAGAATGACACATGCATGTGGGAGGCAAAATTATCCCACTTCTGATCTCTACATAGCACAAATATGAGCATGGGAAGGGGGAGAATTGGTTTTCACTCAAGTGCTTTGTCAAAGAGTCTCTGTCCTGTTCAGCAATATCAAAATCAGCAATGAGAAATTTGCCTCGATTGGCAACAGCTCAAGTAAAATTCCCACGCTTCCCTGAGATGTGTTGGCCATGAAGCTGTCTCCTAAAGAGGCAGTCCTGCTCTGCCTCTGAGCATTAATACTGACATTAATACTGCTGTGCCTGCGCAATGAAATGGGTCAGGAGATGATCTGCACTCAAAGCTAAACCTGCCAGATTTATTCATTTATTTGAGCAGACCTAACCTCCAAAGGAGAACTCCTTCTTCTAGGCAGACGGGCATTTCATGCCAATTTAAGTGTAGACGGAATTATGGGATTAGAACTGACTTCTAAGGAAACAAAAAAATCGTATTTTAAATGGTGTTTAACCAAGCATTAATTAGGTGTGAAACTCTGAGCTAGTCTATTAATAATGAAGTTGCCAACTAAAAATTTAAAGAAGCAAAGATCAAATAAAGATAAAACAGACTAAATCTAATTTTTATTCTGCATCATTATATAGTGGAGCATTTTATGTAATTTAGTCTTTTCATACTTGGAAGGAAAATTATCTCCTACCATTTCAGGAAAGCTGTTGAACTGGACCAAAACTGTCCACTGAGATACAGCCAATTAAGGATATATTATGAAATTGCACCTGCATGTCAGAATAACATTTAAAACTCACATGTGTGTAAGTTTTTTTTTCAAGATAAAGACCCAGGTTTCCAAAGTTTACAAGAAATTGATTCATTAATATGGGCACAAGAAGAATTTCTGTATAAATCAAGATTCTTCATAGGGTTGCAGTCCCATTGCAAAGGTAGAAGTGAACCCAGATAAAACATTATAACTCAAACTACAAGTGCACTCTCCATTTTAGCTTTCTATTTTTCATATTAGGGAAAGGAATATTGACATTTTCATTAAAATATTTAATGGCAAAGCACGTGCATAAGAGCATGGTTTATGGGTTGCTTTGGAAGAGCATGAGCTAGCCAGAATTATTGAAGTAACTCCGTCCTACCTTTCTTCTCACAGTGAAGATTGCAAGTGATGCTTTGCTTTGTGATTCGTTTTCTTCTCCAGACAATAATTCCCCTGCATCCTTATTTTCCCTTTCCAGACACTTTTATAAACAAAGAATGAAAATGCAAAGCCAAAAGAATTATAAACATAATGCATTATGGTTTATATTCAAATGCATTATGTTTTATATTCAAATGCATTCCATTAAAATTATATTCAAAGTAAGAAATTTCTAAGTGAAAAGTTTTTGTAACTATTTCAGAGTTATTTGCTAATAATTTTTGGGTCATTTTTAAATTGACTACAGATGTTTCACATCAGTCATTTATTGTTTGCATTTGCTTTGCAAATGTGCTCTCAGTGTAGGTGAATGTCTTGGTTTAATCTATTTTGTAACAATATAGTTGGTTCTAATAAATATTTTTAGAACATGTAGTAGGAAACAATTCTGTTTTCCTAAATTTGTATTCTACGTCCCTAAAGATCTTACCATACTGACAGTAACCAATCCCCATGTAACTGCTTTCGGAAGTGATTACATGTCCTGAAGTGGCCTTAATGTAACAGAGAATAAGGCACATTTGATTTCATAAAGATGTTTTATATTTCTATTACCAAAACAAGACTAAACTCAAGTGCTGGCTCTTGTCAAATCTGACTGCTGTTTACGCTAAGACCTCTTCAGAGAGCTGCTGCTTCCTGAATTAGCATTAGTGCAAAAGCAAATCAGATCCCTTAAGTCAAAGACCTAGTAGCTGACAGAGTTAAACCTGGGGGGTGGAGGGAGATGGGGTGAGTGGGTATATAATTGGCTCCTTGGAACTGTTCTATGGCTATTCCTTTAGATGTGTGAATAGCTATTGATTGCAAGAAATAAAACTTTTTATATAGTCCTTACAGAGCCATTTTTGTCATTTCTTTGTGTTTGTCTGAATAAAATTGAAAATCAAAGTTTAAAGCAGCCTCCCTTTTAAGACATTGAGATGATCTAAACTGAACAGGTTCAAGTAGAATTGGTCAATATTACTTTTAAAAGTATCTAGTTGTCTAAAATATAATTAGATGCTTGAGTATGTTTTTCAAAGTCAGTGCTTGACTCAAGACCATTAAGAACCACATGGAATGGAAATCACAAGTTCTAGCACCAGCATCAGCAAAAACTCTGACTTCCACTCTGGATGATGACACTCCATGAACAGTGTTCAAACCCTTGAAGGAGAGGAGCTGGCTCATAGAAGTCCCAAGTGATTATGAATTATCCTTCTAGAGGGTTTGGTGGTGATGAGTTAGCTTACTTTTCAAGTGTTGTGACCAAGAGCTCAAGCAAAACAAGAACAGTCTCATAGGAAAATATTACCAACCAAAAGAGTCTGTATCCAGGTTGTTTAACTGCAGCTCTCGAAGTATCACTACAGGGATGTGTTGCTATCCACATCTTCCAGATAAGAAAACTGGAGAGATTTGCCACAGAATAGTAAGAAAGCAAGGCAAGTGTTATATTTCCTTCACTTTTCTATTCAAGAGACAGAGTCCTTGCACTCCTTTAAGCTATGTGCCATATTCCCTCTTTACAGCAGTAAACCATGGCTACCATTATTTTTTTTTTCCTGTTCCGAAATTGCCTCATTGGAAAACTGCATAGTAATACTTCAAGAAGAATAAAACCTCTTAGCTCTTGCTGTGTCCTTGGCATACATCAGAGCCTCAGCAGCCTGTCAGGTGTTGTATACTCACAGGAGTAATTATGGTACTGTTAAATGGAATTCTGAAGAGAGTTCATCAAGGGTGTTTAGAAATTAACTAATCCATAAGATTGGCTTGTGAATCTGTTTACCATCCAAACATGAATAAAAACATTAAACAGATACAGCAACTGTTAAATACTATTGTAAACATTGAAAGAAACAACTAATGACATGAACAGGCCTCAATATTCATAGGGAAAAATATCTTGTATTTACACCCTTTCAGATGAAAAGTGATGCCTAAAAGTTATTGGACTAAGATGTCATTTTTCCTGCCTCACATCCTCAGACCATTAAAATTAACTAAAGATCATGCTTTCCTTGAGACTCATTAAAGAAGCGAGGACTAAAGAAACATCTGATACTGCTCTCTGAAAGACACACCTCTCATTTCAGCTTTGCCAGGCTCAACTTTTATTGTTCATTTTCCTTCTACTGCTTTAATTCATCTCAGTATAGATGTGCAGAGAGATGACGATAATATTGGAGTATGCTTTCTCTCCAGTTAATCTCTGGTTTAGCTCTTCTTTCTAGGAGAATGACAATTGCTGCTGTAGGAACATCGGTATTACTGCTATCCAAAGCAGATTCCTCCAAAATGTAAGTGTTAGCACGTTGCTATATGTAAAATGGATCGTGGCTACTGTGCATCATCCTACCACCACCCTGAAGCTTGCCCCAAGGCACTCCTGAATTTCCAGGTGTATCTGCTAGTTAAGCACTGCCTCTGATCTGCCCTTCTCCTTCACACCCTTAGTAATGGTTAGTGAGAAAAGGCCATTACAAGGTAATTAAGTACCAAGGAAAACCAAAAATCACCGAATTCTGTGTATGTGGCAATGTTGTTTCTTGGGATGGGGAGCATGGGCTGCAGGGGCAGCCTTTGTGAGAAGAGGATCAGGGGCTGAAATGCAAGCAACTCTCCTGCTTAGTGATAGCCTTTAAAAGATGTGTAGAATCAAATTCGGTGTGTAAGGGACAACTAAGAAGCAAAGACGCTTGGTTACAACCAATTCCACAGACTTCCAAATTTCCACAGACACCTACTCAAACTGCACAAGCTGTAAAGCAGCGTATCTCACTATCAAAATGCCTCAGCTCAGATCTTACATTAAACCTGAACCACTTACCTTTAAAATCCTGCTACTCTCTTACACTTTCTGTCAGATGGACCACTTTTCCTTTTTTTATTCAAATTTTAAATAGCTAATATTACAGTCATATTGCTGACCCTTCTCAACCCAAGTAAATCTCTCTGGGTTGGTTCTCACTATTAGCAGAAAACAACACTGGTAAAATTTCTGTATTTGGAGAAATGATGCTGTTCACACACAACATGCAAACTGCTCTTTTCCCTTAGAAATAAAGTAAGAGTTTAAAGGGTTTCCTTTCCCAGTAGGCATATCCTAAGGAGACATTACTCACTCTCACTTCAGGCTGGGGATGGCATTTCATGTGCAGTCAAGACCAAGTGACCACTGAGCCCCAGCTTCACCTGCTGCCAGACTCACCGTGTTCCCTAATCTCCTGGGCTTTGCTATTGATCTTCACTCAGCTAGAGCTTCTTGGGAGATGCAGGACTGCAGAAGTCACTAGAACAGCCATCCAAGTCCTGCTGATGGTCTTATAAAATCAACCAACAAGCCTGCCAAACAAAAAACCCAAACCCTAAACCCTACAATCCTAAACACACTGCTCTGGTGGTGATACTATGTGGTGCTTGCAAAGAAATGAAAGAACTACCCTTTACTTGAGTATGTGCAGTGTTCCTCTTCAAACAAAGGAGAGGAAAAGATCTCTGCTTTCTCAGAGGATTTCTTCCTGAGATTGGTAGGCTGCTTCAGCACAAGGTAAATGGATTTTTTTCTCTGGAATTACTTATTAATCTCAAGCTGGACTAAAAGATGCAAGTCAGAAATTTGCCAGCAACACTGATAAAAGCATCAAGAGAAAATCCATAAGTCATAATTATAAAACAGAGCAAGACCTTAAGTTTCATAGTGGGTTTAAAGGCTCATTAAGAAGTGCAGGGTTGAGGGGAGAAAAAGGTGGAAGCGGTGATGATAACGAATCTTTTTTCATCTTGGCTGTGTGAAAGAATAGCTCACATGATGTGTTTTGTGATTAAGAGCTCCATTACTAGAGGAAAATAGAAAAATAAACTCAAATTTGTGCAAGAGGAGTTTAAAGCTGAGTGACTTTTGGAGCAAAATTTCTGAATTAACTCTAGATTAGTAAATCAAAGATAGGATTCTCCTGCCCAGTGATGTGCAGAAGATTATGACATCTTACTCTCCCTTTTATCTCCTCATAGTTTTCCCCTTTTCTCTTAATATTAAAGAAATTATGGAAAATGTCTCAGATAAAAATCAGTACAATCAACCCAACAGGGGCATGAGAATGACCTCAGGTAGAGAATAAAGATAAACTGAATCTCTCATAGTCATGTACAAAGACATTAAGCATGGCAACTGTGTGAACAGAGAAAGCAGATATCCCTATTTCCCTCTTAAATGGCCTATATCCTCTAGCAATGACTACTGTGTCAAGATCCATGAGGCAGAAAGTGGCAAGGGGAAAAAATAACTTTTTTCTGGATAGGAACTCTGTTTAAGCATCTAGACTATCCAATCCTATTGAAGCTGAACCTCTTTTAGGCATGAAGAGAAGCAGTCTTCCACATACTTTTGGAAAATTGAGATTAAAAAAAAAGAAGGATGACAGCATTAAAAGAGTTAGGCTGAAGCTGTTTGAAAATGTTTAGGGTTGAAATTTGGGATTTATTAATGTTTTTATCCAAAGTTTTGATGGCCTTAAAATATAAGGTGTGTTTTAAAATGTACTGACTCTTGCTTCCAAGTGCTGGTAGAGGTCATCCAAACTTTTAGAGATCAGTGTTTCTATCAAGCTTCTTTGATTTTAAAGTTTGTTACTTGAGCCCTAGATAAAATTCTCATAAAGCAACTATAAAAGTAAGAACTTCAATCTTATCTTTCAAACAGCATATAGCTTAATTCTACTGACAAATGCACATTTAGCCACTGGGAGAGACAAGCATTATAGTTACTGTGCTCCTGCTTTCAAAATAGGTCCTACACCACCATACGTGCTGCAAAAGGGACTAATTTTTAAATTCCACTTATTCAGCTATTATATCCACATCATACTCTGGATATATTTCCATCATAGACATCTGGAGAAAATATCAACTCATGACCTGGAATCACTCCCCCTACATCCCCACTGCTTTGCAGACCTAGAAGCAGCACAGTGGGTGCTAAACTACCTCCAAGCAAAATAGATATGTCTTTGATATAATGTTTAAGATCAGTTTAGCTATGAAGTATCAGATAAAGAGAAATAATTTACTCATTGAGTAAAACCACATTTCTCTCAAAATCAGGAGAAAAAAAAGAAGGGTGGAAATAAACAAGCTCATATTTCTGCAGTTATACTCAGTGATACCATAAAGTTATTTTCCCTGACTCCTTTGAGGATTTTTCTCACCCTTATCTACATAGTAATTCCTGGTTCTGGATGGGGAAGGACACTGGAGGAAATTCAAGTGCCCACGTAAGTAAAAAACTTAATTCCTCTTATGTAAGTGTGAGGATGTTGGAAGTGGGAAAGGCAGTTTCAGGCCATTTATTCTTTCTGCAAGGCGAATTTCAGAAGGTTGGTAGACACTCCTGAGACTTGCCCTTATACTCGCCCTTAGACTCCTTTAGGATGGTATAGGGCCTTCGAGCCAATGAACAACAAAAATCCTTCCCTTAATGAAATTAAAACACAAACCCAAAACCATACACGCACATAAAAATATTATGTAGCTTTTAGCTATACCATATGACCACAAAAACCCCTTTAAAATATTGACATTCAAAACCAACTAGACACATTAAACAAACCAAACTAGCTTGGCTCTCACAGAAGAAAAGCTCATTGCAGAGGCACCAGAACTTCAACATCAGCTGAGATAATAAAGTTCACCATTAACATCTTGTATGTAAAAAATTAAAATAAACTTTTCAAACTAACATTCCATTTTGTTAGCAATGCTCTTCAAGAGAAATCACTATTCCTGCTGTCCCTGTCAAGTACAGTCAATCTCTCCACTTTACAGTTTATTAATAATCTCCAAGTTTCTGCCAAGATAAGTAAACTTCGCTTGCATTTTAGGTTTAAATTTGTTTGGTTTTTTTCCTCAAGGGTTCTTTCATAGGCAAGATTTGGAAAGAAAGCAGCTGTCAGTTATGTTTTAGAATATGGTTTTGGCAGGGGACGTACTTTTTGAGCATTGAAGTCAAATCTGTCTAAAAACTGATAGGGCAAGGTCAAACCACAGTAATCTTTCGAAAGTAAATAATGAATCTTTTCATGTGTTTTGTCAGGAATCAAACTTTTCTAGCTGAAAGGCCATGGAGATACAGTACACAGAGAGTTGTGCATAAAGATAAATATTTATATACACAAGTACCCAAATGTGCGTGTATACATGATGCCTTAAGAACTGGGGAAAAAATGTGGCTTTTGCTTCTAACATCACGGTCTGAGGCAACCTTGATGAAGAACAGGTTTTAATCTATTATATCCTCATTTCTACAGGAAGTAGGGAAAATGTGTTTGGCTTGCAGCTGTCAGGAAAGCATTTATTTTTTAAAAACCTCAGGCAACAGTGTATTTCCTTCTAAAAAGAGAACTGTTAGAAATTTTAGAATAAATAGCTCGAAAGATACACAAATTAAAGCACTTTATGAAGGAATTGATGCATGTAAAGGATTGTGGTTTAAATGCAGATAGGAATTAAATCTTCAAAACTTACAGATCCTAAATATCTGTACTCTAGTTGAACACAAGGCATAGTGACAAGTCAATGGATGAGCAGTTCTGTCCCTCCAGCCCCTGATTCCTTGGGGAATTATGTTAAAGTATTATGGATAATTCTGTGCTCTTCCCAGAAGAGCCATGGAAAACAAAGCTGCTTACTAACAAGAGCAGCAAAGGCAAAGGCATGGCAGATGAGCTCCTATCCATCCATTCCTGCCTGGGGCTGCATTTCCATGCAATTTATTAGTCTCCTTGCAAACTGTCATGTTGGACTGCTCTCGTCCTGGGGACAAATATGATGAATAGGGTCCCAGATTTCTGTTACCAGATGTAAAGTTGGAATTTCATTTCTTCCCAACCCTCAAAAGCAAAAGTATCATTTTTCCCAGCACAGGTTGGTTAATTTAAATATCCAGATAGAGAAAATACCAGCAACTTTTCTGTTTTCTCTCGTAACCAACATATAACAGATCCCAGCTGGGAGAATAGAGAAAAACAGGAAAATATTCTGGCAGTTTGTCAAGTCTAGAAAGTGATAGAATAGCATTGAGCCAACTTTAGATGAACGATCACTATTTTCAAGGCACAGGGAGATATCTTTATTACAAGAAATATGCATTTACAAGGGCAAAATGCAAATAAAGTAACAAAGATGTTTTCACATGAGGAGTGAGCTTGTTGCTTCCCTTTTTACCATGCCTATATGTAAACATGAACCAATTTTCATCTTTAAGGTTTGCTCCTCAGAACTTGTGGGAAATATGCCTTCTACAATTCTCAATATATGTTTTAAAACATAGTCTGAGATAAGTCAATAAAGATATTAAAATAAACAATCTGATTTTATATTTAGATTTTTGAGGATGCCTGAGGACTTCAGGTGCTGAAACGTTCTGTACATTCTCAGCACTTTCATCATCTACCATCACTGTCTGAAGGACCACACATCTGCATTTGTCCTCTCATTGTCCCTGTGGTTCTCAAATGAGCCAACCCTAGAAACAATAGTCTTTAAAGAGTTCTCCCTACTGGCACGTGCATTAAGTTTACCTCAGCCCTCTTGACATTGATAGAGATTAAAGAAAAAACCCAAGTTTTGTTTAATGTTTGTCTTGTAGTGAAACAAAATCTTGGTTTGCCCTTCAGTGGCAGTGTAACGAGAATGGTAGAATGCATTCCTCTAAAAAGTAGCACGCTGATGTGAAAGGAAGCATTTAAGAGCAATACAATCCGAGAGGGAAGACCAAAACACAGTTTGCCATTAATGTCATTGTGCTTGCAGTTCCTGGAATTATTCCATCTACATGCAAAATGCAGGTCAAGATGGAAAAAATAGAAATTTGTATCTGTAGATTATTTTAAATCCACTTAACACTGATGACAAATGCGGCAACATCACATTTTGAGATCCATGTTAAATACCATCTTAGAAGCAAAAAGGAGTTAGATACTATTTCAGAAAATTTTTTTTAAATGTAGACATCGAAAGGAGTACCTTAATTATTGTGATTAAAAAATTATGTGGTTCTTGATAGTACTGAATATTGCAAAAGAACATTTGAGAGTATTGGCACTCATGAAAACAAGACAGGGTTATTATTTCAAGCCTATTTACATTACAAAATAGAGCAGCACTTTCCTTCCAGTGAAGAGGGAAATAGAAAGCCTTAATGTTCTGCTGCTAGTTTATCGAAGTGTACTCCACTTATCCATGCACCAGCCACTCAGTTCTCTGTTCAAGCCATTAAGAGTAAGCATCTGCTACGTCTCTCCATCTAAAAGCTAGCCTAATAATTCAAATTAACTCAAGTCATGTGTGTTTTTCTCTTTAGATTCACACATGCAAACCAGGACTACTTCTGGATATCACACTGCAAATAACTTTCATGAATTATAGAAAGATGCTGCAATAAGCATTTTAATAGAAACAGAATTAATTTCCTGCTTAGAATTTGTTACATCCATCCAAAAATCTTACTAAAGATTGTTCAAACCTCCAAATTCTACAATTTTTTTGCATTTCTTATTCAGGCAACTGTTTTTCCTTAGTTATTTGGGCTACAGAATCAAATACATTCCTGTTGCATTATTTCTTAGGATATATATAATTTGTCCTCCATTTTCAGCCTTTATGGATCTATGGAGACAGATACAAAGGAAGATGATACAGACCTCGCTTTTAAAAGGGGATAAGGGCCTAAATGTGACAGGAAGGTTTTTTTTTCCTCTGCAGTCAGAAATACTAAGGTGGAGGACAAAGAAATTTACATTGTCCTTTTCCCTCCTTTTCCATTGAGGCCCAAGCTACAAGATTTCACTAACTGGGAGCCTGAAGGGGGGAAAAAAAGCAACCTGTGCAACACAATAGAAAGAGCAGGAAAGAGAATAACTTTTTAAGAATTTAATTTCTTCCACAATCTACTGAAAAAAATAGTAGTCCTGCTGCCAAGCTCCATGGCTCTACTCTAATTCAAATTCGTATTCTTCTGGTGTTAATCATGCATTTATTATCTGACTTAAAACACTAGAACTAACCAATACAGAACTCGCATGGAGAAAGCAAGATCTTAAGAAAACCTTAACAGAGAACAAGTTCAGTGCAGGGAAAAAAAAATTAAAAAAAAAAAAAAAAAGGAATAATTGAGGGTGAGGCTTTTTCAGATAGTGTAACATCAAATATTGGATACAACAAGAAATAGTATGGTGCAGGTCAACAGTATGCTGTAAAAATGGATCATTGATCAAAGAATTATCAATATCAATGCAGCTGTATTGCAATTCTCTGTAATTCCTTTTAGGGCTTTTTATCAATGTCAAAGGGAACACACTAACTTTTGTTTCCTCTTAACTTTTTCCCCTACTGAGGGGTGATATCAACAGTTAAAATGCTGATTTTGGCACAAATAACATCACACTTCTGGATTCTTCCCTGAGCCTGACCCCCAAAGGCTGCCTGATGTTGGTGCTGCACACTGTTCCAACAGCACTTCCACCTCGTGTGGGACATGAACTCTTACAGGGGTGTCCCAGAATCAGGGGGTGGCTTCTTCCTGATGTGGTGGTGGCCACTGCTGTTACATATCTACAGGCTGGTGCTCCTGCTGCAGCTGGAGCTAGGTGCAGGCAGGGAGATGGAACTCTCTGCTAAGATCCTATTTCTGTGTTGCCACTCCATTGGCTCTTCCTTTTCATTCATGTATAAATTGAAAGGCGTTGCATAACCCAGGAGCACAAGAGCAGGTGCTGATGCCAAACCTTCACCATAATTTTCAAACTTGTTCCCATCCTGGACCTCACACCCCATCTTCTACCTCCCCATTTCTTGCTGCTTCTGCCCGAGATTTGGCAAATTCTCCCAACTCATATAATGTAAATTATACTCTTCTGTTTTCACTGACTGACCAATAAGCAACCTTGAAGAGATTCTCTTTAGGACAAATTTTCTTCAGATATTTTTTTTGTACTTCCAAGGTAAGTGATAGGCAAATTGTATAGAGCACATTCAGAGATCTGCAATAGAGATAATTATGAAAAACTGTTTTAATACCAGAAGTAATAAAACAAGTCAAGAAAAATAGCACTGACCTCATTGAGCCTTCTAAGAGGGGGAAAAAAAAATCCAAGTTGAAATCATGTGTCTTTATCTAGTACTAGGCAGATTAAAGCAAAATATAAGCCAAAAAATGCTACTTGAAAGAGTTTGATGCAACTTCATGGATGCAGCCTGTGCTGTGGCCATTATCAGCACTTTTTCACCTGCCTTTTTAGATGGAAGCAGCAACAGTGTGTTTAAATACAGTTTTATTGTACTGATCATTTACAAATATGTCTTATTCACAGTCTCAGAACAGTATCATCTTACTTTACACTAAGACATTGTAAACTATATGAGTATTATTTATTCCCAGTTTTGCAGCTATAGTTCATGTGATGTGCTGTCAGATGCCTCCCAGATTTTGAATATATGCTGTCTACCATGCCAAGTGTTAGGTCTGTGACACTTCAAAAGAGCTAAGCCTTCTCACAACTGCTTCAGCTCAAGCCCAGTGATCAAATCTTAATTGCAGATTTGGAATGCCTAGATATCTAAACCCAGGAATTTTTTTCTTTTTATTTTTTTTTCCTTTTATGTTGAAAGGCTATGGTCCTTTTAAGTCTCAAGGGAAAATACTGAGGACTTTTTAAAAATGCCCTATATTTTATGCCAAGATCTGACCATATAATTGAATATAGCTGATCTTATGTGAAGTTCTGAATAGCAGGGAGAAGTGCTTGCAGACATGTAACACAGTATCTATTAGCAAAGCCCTTCACTTGGAAAAATTTTGGTTTTTGTGGGTTAAAGCTTCATAATAAATTATGGGGAATAAATTTAAATTCTGATGTTTAGATTAATTACAAAGTAAACAATGTGATCAACACTTGATCTTGTAGCAAAGATCTGTCATCCACCTCATTGAAAACTCAAATTTACACTAGGCTAACTGTACTTTGCTTTGGCTCCTCTTTCTTGGTTTTCATTCCACTGGTACTACTGTGACTTCAGGAGAAGCAGACTCTGTCTTCTGGATGGGTAGTTCCTTGTTCAACAGGAAAAAAGTCAAGTCCCCCACATTGGACACTTGCAATTTCAGTTCACTTCTAATTTTTGCTTCAGAATGTTATTGTTTCCCCCACTCTCACTCACCTACAGGGCACTGTTGCTACCACACGCATCTTTTTTTATTCAGATAAGACAGGACCAAAGTGTTGGTATTAAATGGGCACAGATCTCTCACTTGTGCTAAGCCTGGAAATTTTAACCAAGATCTTAAAATCCAACAACACTGCTGTATGTCAACAGTTACTTATTTCCTGTTAGCAGTAAATTGGTCCTTACTGTTGAATGTTTCTGGCAACAGTTTTGTTTTGTGAAGACAGGAGTTCTGCTACAGCAGTATGACCATGCTTAGCAGCTTCTGTAGAGTCACAAATAGCTTGGTCTGTTTTCGCTCTTGAGCATAGATTTTGTGAAGAGACCATTTGGACATGCTGGAGCAAGTGATTTCTGGTAGACAGAAAGCAAACAAAGCCATCCTGCCCGTCACTACTGTGGTAGGCTTCTGAAAAAAGACAAGAGCTACTAAGGAGATACCAGCCCACTTACTCTAATTATATAACCCTTATCATTCCCTGGTGCTGCATAAGGGGAAGAGACACGAGGGAAAAACTGTACCAATCGTGCAAAAAAGAACTCTCCTGAGCTTTGTCTCTTTGTTGTGAATCAAACCTGTATCATGAAATTAAAGCACAGTCATTTTCTTTGCCATGCCTGCTAGGAATGACACGACTGGTACCTTTCTCCCAGGCACCAGTGGACACCTTGTTAGCACCCCAGAGGGAGCCCTGTGGGTGGACACCTGAGGTCAACAACTTCACACCACTCTAGGTGGCAGGGACACCCCTGCCAGCACCTCTTCGGCTGTGGGAAAAGCTCCATTTGGAAGCTGGGCTGGCCTGGGCAGTGACAGCACAGCAAATGGCTCACTAAGGCACAGCAATCTCAGCACCAGGTATTTACACATGTGCCCTGTCAAAACTCCAAATCTGTGTTCTGGAGTAACAGCCATGAAAGACCCTTACTTGGATGGTACAGTCTCCTTCTGTCTTTAAGATGAGGAGATAATTGTTTAAAAGGCATGCCGTGTACATCATGGTTGAACAGTGCCCAGGAGAACATAATACACTATTTCAGAGTGATGAATAGTAATCCACTACCCCACCCTGACCAAAGCTGTTTAAGAATATACAGCTAAAAGTGATTAATTTCAGAAAGCTGCATATTATAAGTGCTAAATTGTGCTGCCAATATAGTTTCAGCTCACCATGAGACTAATAAGGTATAATATGTGTTACTCAATAATATATTTATTAAAATAAATGCCATGTAAATATCTAGGGGGCTTTTTTATTACACTGCAACATGAGCTGACCAGGGTATTATATACTGACAAATAGTCTAAAATTACTTATATTTCATGTTCCACAGTACAATAGTCTATCAATAGTAATATCTGAATTCAGCCATAAAATAAAAGGCTTTCAAAAAGAAAATATCATTTAGCAGGCTTCTAAGTGTTTCTGAGATACATTTTGTCGACTGGAAAAAAAGGTTATTTTCTGCACATGTCTTTTGGCAAAATACAGGTATATAATAAATTCCTCTTCGCCTTGTTAAACCATTTTAATACAGGGAGGTTTCAATTGCAGAAGTGCCACCCAGCTGTTTGACTCACCCAAGGATATGCAGTATGTTGCCTTTTCTATTGCAATTTTTTGCCAAGTCCTATTTTGCCAGTTAAGAAGGTAAAATAGAAAGTGCAATTCCAAACAACACTATGGCACAAAATTGGTCACATGGGATCCGATGTGAGTAGAAAAACATGCAGTTAAGTTATAGGAACTTCTCCTCGAACTGAAGAAACCTGAATTCAAGAAAGGTGCTAAGACTAATATTTTATAAAAATACTTTTTCTGTTAGAATACTTCTTCCCTCCATTTTTATCTTTAGTTTTAGAGTATTTTTTTTAACTACTCATTAACTAGAGCTGTATCATGGTTTGAAATTGATTCATACTTTGAATCATTAAGAGCATGACCTTTATTTGTTCTATCACAACCTCCAATATATCTCTAAGGAATCATTGCAATTTGCTTTGGAACTCCAGATCCCATGATGGTTAATTTGTTTATATTTTTCATCTGTAATTAATTTATCTTGTTAAAAGCATATATTTGTGAACTTAAAACACATTTTTTTTTTTGAGGATAGAAATACCTTGCCATATGAAGCCATCTGCTATGCAAACTTATGGAATTCTGAGCCATAAAATGTGTGTGTATTATCAGATGAGTACAATACTACGCTTACAGGCTATTTTTGTAGAATTTTACTAATATAATTTTCTTCTGAGTATATTTTCTCCTTACTCTTTGTGCCTGTATTTAAGATTATTCCGAAAAAGGTGCCGGCCATTTAGCACAAAGTCTTGACTTCCTTTACACCCTTCCCTACTTTTTTAATCTCTCACAGTTCATGTATACAGACTTTCATGGTATTTCTGAAGTCAGCAGACAGTTTACACCTCTAGATGATATGAGATTTATATATGTATATCTACTTCCTAAACTTGGGGAAAAAAACCTGAAGAACCCATTCAAAGGACAACTCTAACTACAAACAACGTAAAGTCAGCTATGAAGCGGCACTGACTTCAATGGTCCACATTATTTTTTTCTGCACGAATGGACATAGTAACAAAAGATTTTTCATCCCCTCCAAGTCTTAAGAGTGAGTAAGCACGTGTCTAAGCATTCATATCCACAACTTTACGATGAGAAAGCAAGCTTTGAATCATATAACCTCAGTTAAAAGAAATAAGTGTGAGCTAATAAAAACAACTGGATTACGGATAATACTTGATTATCTCCTGAATAACTCAGGAGTTAATAAAAGAAAGTAATAAGAGAAAGAAAAAACAGTCCCATTGGAATCTAAGATAAATGTGGCATTAAGAATAAACCAGAAGCTATATTGTAGAATCAGCAATGGTAGTGATGGTGAAATCTGCATACAAAAATGTGTATATATGTATATGTATACATTTATATACACATATATGTTTGTATGTATATGGGAGGTGAGAAGTAGCACATAAAAGGTTCTTGACCTGGGATTTTTACTAAATGTAGAATAGGTCAGTTCAGATTTATTGTAGGCCTATGCCTGGTGTCAGAACAAGTTCCATTGAGGAATTTGTTCTGCAAGCAAAATTTTTTATTGAATCAGAGTGCATATACAGAGAGTAAATGAAACACCACAAACTCAACCTAACAGGAAAATGCAAAAAATTACACATGAGAAGGCAAAAAAGCTGATATATTGTGATCAGGGACCACAACTGAGAGGCTATGACTTAACAAGATCTAAATCTAGAAGAACAACAGATAAAAGCCTCATCACTCATTCCTGTTGCTGATCTCTTGCACTGTTGGTGTTCTATGGTTTCTACCATTAAAGTCCTTACACAGGTTAAAGTGTATGGTCTTTACATCTTTAACACTGGCTGGCATTTTCTTGAAGACCACAGGTTGACAACCAACCCATGAGGATTACCCAGCGTCCCCAACATTTGCTGAGCAAAGAAGCAAAGCTAAAAGCACAAAACCAACCAAACCCATCACAAAACACCAATCCAAAACAAGTAAAAAAAACTAAGGACCACAAATTCCTTTTCAATAGAGTGGGGGGGGAAATTCTTCAGGAAGGAAAAATCCTGTCCAGAAAATGGGAAAAAATCCAGATCTGATGTCTCTTGTTAATCTGTTAGCTGCTAACAGAGGAAGAAGTTGCGAATCAGCAAATAGGAAGATGGATCTGGAGTAACTTATCCTGTGTTTACTTCTGTTTTCAAAACCCACAAAGCATTTGTGCTTATTTTAGTTAAAGTGGGGAAGGGGTTGGGGAAAATCAGTTTACACTCTTAAAACTGCAGCTTCTTTACAGGCCTCCTTGCAACAGCCCCATTGAATATAACCATTGTTTTAGAGCCAATTACTGATAGTGACCCATTGAAGGCTCTTAGCAGAGTCTTAGTCTTCAGTGGAAGGAAAAAAGGATGGTACAATTGTTAAAACAATTATCATCTTATCTCTGAAAAGTTGTTTAATAGATGGATTTATTTAAGATGCTACTTCATATCCAACAAAAAGATTTTATTTTCTTTTAGAGCATTTCTTTCTCAAATTTCTTCTTTTAACTGCCATGCTAAAAACATTAAGACAAAATAACAAGTCAGTCTTCTCCTGAACTCTTCATGATTGTTACACGCTATCAGAGCAGAAAAGTACCTGTTCTGTCACATTTCAGGATTTGGATTGATTGACAAATCATCACAGGTTTCTGCAAAATGTCTTTTTCAATTAAGTAAGTTAGAAGTAAAATGTTTCATCTTAAGTAAAATTAAAGCACTTCAGCGAACACCATTTGACTGCTCCTTGCAAATATTCAAAGCCAAGCATATACTTTTAGGAGAATGATTGATTAATGAGGGTTTAATTTAAGATAAATTGCATTTTATACAAATCATCCAGAACTATTTTCCAGACAGATATTCTACAAATATATGATGCTAGTCAATTAATGAAATTATATTTGTGTTAGGCTGACAGAATGTTGTTATATTTCTCAAGTTCTACTAGAACAGAGGCTCACATTCCCAATAATTCTTTGCAATAAAAAGTTATTTTATTTGATTACATTCAATACTTTATGGGCTCTAGAGTATTTCCTTAGTGATTAAGTTATACTAATAAAATTGAAATACCTTAAATCATACATTTCTATCTAGCATTACAATGTCACACTTTAAAAGTTTACAAGCTTATATGTAAAGAATTCACAAGGGTTTGGGGGGACCTTAGCTAATGCTTTATTAGTGAAATTGTCCGGGCTCATGTCTTTAATTCCCTCTTACTTAACTTAGCAGCCAATGTACACTAAACAAAATCTTTGATTTTATGACGCATACGTAAAATCCAAAGTTTTTAAGAAGTCAGTTGTCTGACTTGGTCCAGAAGAAACTAGAATGTTTTCTCCAGAAGACTACAGACAAATATTTGGGCAGTTTTCTTTAGTTTGTGTATAAGTGGATACATATGCATCTCCATCCACAGTTGTATTGTTACACCGAGTGGGGACCAGATCACAAACCTGAAATCATTCTTCTTCTGAAACACCTGTAATTGATCGGTTTATAAGTACTAAACAAAGTGCACATGGACTCAAAAAGCCTGCTGAGATTAACTGATACAAGTTACTCCAAGTCAATAGAAATGCACCAATAAGAAAGAGGTAAATATTTAGATTTTACAGAAGGAACTTCTAAAGGTACCTTAAAATGGATGAATTACATAGGAGTGTGTGTTTGAGATAAGAGGGAGTGCGCAGTGTAAAATAAATATTTATTTTTGGTAGAACCTCTCTCGTTGACCTCAAAGACCTTTAAAGTGGGATAGCCAGCTCAACACAGGGAACTTAAGCAATTAAAATTCTATATAAAAAAATAAATTTAAAAGTGAAAATAGAGAAATTTGTTTTCTCTTCAAGCATATACATAGAGACAAGTAACAGAGAGTCCACAAGGAATAAAGAGAATCTTAATCTATTCATCAATTTTCTTCTTTACTGATCATGAGGAAATATGGTCTACAAAGGCTGTAAAGAAAGAAAATCAAGGATCTTAAAATGCATATGAAGAGAATTGCATCTCATCAGATAATGAACTTGTTTTCAAGTGACAAAAATGATAATGAGCCCATTAGTAATGCTATTTCCAGGATTAATAATGAAGATGGTGATTGCAAATGCAGTGTATAAGAAATATTTCCATTCTAGATAGAAGAAAATAGTGTAAACAATAGGTAAAGGAAAGTTAATAAGAGGAAAAAAAGAAAATATATATGCTCACTACAAAAAAGAAATAGAAGATTTAATCAAAAATTAAAAATTTTAGAACAGAATGTGGTATTATTAGAACTGAAAATGGAAACTACAGAAATCAAATCAGATAAACCATGAAAGATGTGAACCTACCTTTTCTTATCTAAGCTTGAATATTTTAATGATTTTGCAAGTCATTTATATACTTTTAGGTAAGTCATGACCTTGTAGTTTTCATCTTACTGTATACCAACATTATTCCCTAAATTCTAAGTTTTGCAACATTTTTTGCTCTTGAGCCTCAGTACTTATACAAAGTCGATCCAATGGAAAGAGGTATTTTTAGTTCAATAGTGATAAATATTACCTTGAACAGACAGCTGATGTTTCCTGAGGAGTTCAAAACTGCACTCACAATAAAAAACTCTATTTTACATATTTATTCTCATTAGTAACTGCTCATCATACATTGAATTTAGATCTCATTCTCTAGGCATTTGATGGAAAATTTCAACTGAATAAAGGTACTGAAAATTTACTTTATTAAAGGTGCTAGGCATTAAACAGTCTTCATAGAATTTATGTCTTATAGTTCAACCACATAAGTGCCTCACCCAGAATTCACCATTAAAGCATCTTTCAAGTGAAATTTCCATCAGCTACTCTATTTGCTGTGTTGTTAAGTGAACAAACAGTAAAAAACCTAATTTATTTGAATATTTGGTAAATAAAAATGCTATTATTGTCAGAGTTACATTCCAACCAGCAACATGCATCTGCTGTGCTAAAACATGTATTTGATATTCACTGGTCTACTAATCACAACTTGATATGGCAATCTGCCAGGAGTTAAAGAAAAGGAAGCAATCAACGCTTTGGGGATTAGTTTTGCTTGGTTGTGAAATCTGAGAAAAAAACAATGCTGATTTTATGCTCAATGTTCAAAAATGGCATCCTTTTTTCAGAGGTAACACAACAGAGCAAAAACATTCAGAGAAAAAAACATTTCCTGAATGGTGCTTTCATCTCTCCTGGCAAAAGGCACAAAGGAGCTGTCCGAGTGCATTCTGTACTGGGAATAGTGGGAGGGAAATGCTGTCTAGGAGTAGTAAATTGCAAAGCATATTGGGACTACAAGTATTCAAGGCCAGAAGAACACAGACTGCAGTACGAGATAAACTCAGTCAGCATTTTTCTAAAAGTGACCTTAGGAAGGAGAGATACAGGTGCTGCTGTCAATGGCTCTAGTAGTAGTGAGGGTACACTACAATAGACTCAGAGAAGATTTTTTCAGTCTGGTTTTTGGTTTTTAGCATTTTAAATAATTAGAAAATGCCTTATCTTTTGTTCTCATCCTACTTTTAACAGACTAGACAGCTTGTCCCTGCTGTAGCTGGCCATGGAAGCTAAAAGCTATCTACTCATATACAGTCAAAATCTGTTCAGCCAGTTTGGACACAGCTCTCCACAGCCTCATGCTGGAAAACTGAAGTACATCCTGCGAAGTGTGTTTTCTTGCAAGGAATACTTCAGTTGATTAGACCCTTATTTGTCAGGCAGGACTGTTTCGTTCCAACATGCTCCATTTTGTACCAAATTCCTGTCTCTTGTGCTCCTAACTGGTAAAACATACAATGGACCAGTTGCACATAAGACTCAATCTACTCCTCCCAAGGCACTGTGGATTTTTCATTACTAGGTTTCACTGTAGTTAAAGTCTACCTGGCTAGTTCATGTCATTTTGTTAAGGTGGACAAGAGCTCAAGGCTTAGAATATGAAATTTATTATAGATTTTTTTAAAGGTTTATTAGAACAGTAGAAAATAGAAGATTAATGTTACTGTGTGTACATCCATTTCAGTGAAGGGATATATAATCCAATTAAGTCACCTCAGGCAAGGCATAATATTTACTAATTAAAAAGGACTATGTGTATTAAATATGCATATACTGATCTAAAATGCAGACTGACACATGACAGCTGCAAGAATTTATAACTTGTTTGATTCAGACAATCTAGCAGCTGGATCTTTCTCTGCCTGAACACATTCACAAGAGACAACTGGTGGGCTTCCTGCTCTTTCAAGAAAAACAAACACTATTATATAAGTAAGTGACAGTGAGTAAAATAAGCTGATGTTCTATGTCTATAAACACCTTCAGCAATGCATTATTCATTGAAATATGCACTGAATTTATTGGAATAACCTTTTTTTAAAGTTCATTTAAATTGACTTCCTGTTTCTTATATAAATCACATGATGCAATAAAGCACTTGTAATGCTGTGAGATACCTTATGTGCTACATTCTGCACAGAAAAGTAATTGACAGAGTAAATCCATCTGAACACACACTTGAGTGTTATAGTCCCAATAATTGTAATGAAACTGTCTCAAATCAACAACAGGATGTTAAAGAATCAATTAAAACTCAATATGAGGCCGCAAGTGTCAGATTCATCATGGAAAGACACTGTTTATGAGCCTTTTAAATTTTTTTTTATGGAATAAGTATAAGAATCAAGACAGCTTTATCTACAGAAGCATCAAATAAAGTGGCCTTGTGTCAAAGAATGAGCAAATTTTACTCTTACTGTATCTTGTGCCAGTCATAGGACACAGCTTCTGAAATATTATAGTAGGTGTTAGATTTTGTTTCCTGTCATTATTTGTTAGTTGGAAGGGTACCATTAATGCATTGCCCTGTAATCTGCATGATTTTCTTCTTGTGCATCTCCACCAGCAATAAAGTGCCAGTAGGTCCCTGGGTGACCCTCAAGGACACAATTCTGCCATCCTCTTAGCCATTAAGGCTTTTTCCAGAACAGAGAGCAGAAACAGAAAAGCCATTGCATCTCCAGTGGCTAAAGAGAAATAAAAACTTCCAATACTTATAGAAGAGATGTAGAAGAAGAAAAAAAAAAAGTATTGGCTACACTAGTTACAGTAGTTGCCTTCAACTTCCATGTTAAAAAGTGCAAGTGGGTAATATATGAAAAGAAATTAGTAGATTAAATGACCAGGAAGAGTTATTCCTAAAAGGCAGAAATTCTTTCATTCTTCAACTTCTCATTTCCAAACTATGGGGGAAAATTGAGTTTTATTTTAATCCAGTTGTGTTCATATAACCTGCACCATGTAGTTTCCTTGTCTTCCCCCACACCTCACATTCACTTAGCACTTACTCCCTCTACATGAAATTTCAATATTCCAATGCACACGATATCACTCTTTGCTGAAGGGCCCATAATCTCATGATTGGGCGTCAAAAGGTAATGAAATACTCAATTCAATTCAGTCACCTTGCTTTTGAAGCAGGCCAACATCCTTGCTAAAACATCCACAAGTTTTTGAAGGATTTGAGTGCAATTTATATGCACAATATGGAGGCATTTGGCCATTTTCAATTATGTGCATATTTGAGATGTTGTTGTACATTAGTCACATAAAAATTAAATATTACAGAGGTATCTAAAACCACACATCTTAGCGTCCCTCTGTTTTCATCCTTCCTTCTCCCAAAAATCATGACTTAGTTTATTTCTTTGTATTTGTCTGTTATTTGTGAAGATTCAGTTGTTAATTTGAAGCATTCTCTTATGTTTCCTAGTAAATAATTGATATTTCCAGAAATAATTGAGCATATTTACAATTATTTCAAATTACTCTTAGTTAAGCAAACTGCACTGTTAATTTGAACTGTTCCATACTAGTTGGCAAAATATACAGTAATAAATATTTTAAAACATTGTGTGATTGAACTTGATTATCAAGTGTCTACTGAGATGTATTTTCTTTTCCCCTTCACTCAGGTCATTTTTAATGAAGTTCAATTATTTGCATGTTACAGTTTCTTCAGCATGTCTTTGCCTATGTAGTGGTACAAATAAATATAAAGATATACCAAACAAAAATCAGCAGACACAGTGACTTTACATGTCACACCAATACCTGTTCTTTTTACCCCTTAGAAATTCACACCTTTATGCAACGAATTCTGTCTTGTTAGTGAAGACATGAAACAAATATTAAGAGAGAAAATCGCCCCAAAAACATATATATGCAAAAAAACCCTTAGCATAATGCAAATTTTAAGGTTATTAAAAGAAGATAATAGTTTCTTACCAAAAAACCCCACCAGCAACATTTTTGCATTGTTTTGAATGGTCAAAACCAACCTACTGCAAGAACAAGGAGTGCTGTAAAGACTACTTAAATAGAGAGAATACACTGAATTAGGCAAGATACCAGAAATTAGAATGATTCAGTACCTCCATTATCCTCACAAAATGAGGAGTGCTTCAGATGCTTAATAAAGAGATTCAGAGCACTCATCCCAGCAGATTGCTTTATTCTAAACACAGTCCTGTTAGCAAAGAACAGCAGAGGTAAGAAGCAAATATTCCCTGAAATCTCAGCACCAGAAACTGGGTACTTACACTTTAAGTGCCAATGTAGGATTGCACATGAACTGGTTTGTGTCCATGTACAAAGCTGCAGATGTAAACAGTGGAACTGATCTTTCCATGTTAGGATGCTCACACTGCTGACACACCCATTAACAAATATTCTCAATGCTTCACACACAAAGTGTACCACTGCCAATCAACTTTCATGTATTGCTTCCAGAAATGCAAATTACTGGAAATAGCCTTTTCCAGAACAGAGTGGGATGCATAAAAAATTCTTAATGATGCATTTCATGTCAGAAAGTTTTACTACATTTCAGCCACTGAGAGAGTGCATAGTGTGATGTCACACTTTGATTCTGCTGCTCTGTAGGAATCAGATCCTCAAACAGCTTGGGAGACTGTAGCTTACAAGGTACACAGCAACTGGGATGTGAATGAGTTAAAAGCGTCACTGTCACATCTACTGTGGCATAACTCATGTATCAGTTACTTCAAGTGACAAAGTCCCTGTTAAAGTCAAATGTGTAACCTTTTGCTTTCTTCGAAATAAAAGACTTAAAAGATATTTACCTACTTTCCTGTCACACATGGGCTATGCTAATGAATGTCAGCCCACTCACTGGTCTGTACTTCTATTCAATTGCTCTTATTTCCCCCAATGCCTTAAAAATGAAGCTTCACAAAGCCAAGTGGAATAGTGTATGATGCCACCCTGTTCTGAAATTTCCTCTTAATCACTGTCAGGTTCTGCAAAGTGTTTTCCCAATTAGAAATTTTGCAAAGTTTTTTTTTTTTTTTTTAAATAATTTTCTGATAACAAATTTAAAAGAGCTAAAAGAACACTGATAAAACGGAATAGTTCACTTACTGCCCCTTACAGTCCTTCTCAAGATTAATCCACTTCAGAAATTTTAAAATTCAAAATAGTGAATGTGTGTATACAGTCAGGAATGTATTTTCAGTTTAGGAAAACAAAACAGAAAAACAAAAAGTCCCCTGCAAACTTAACACAGGATTATTTTGGTCACCTAAAGTCTCTGCATAAATAACTTTCCTCCTACTTCTTTTGTTTCAGCTCTAATGTGTTATTTTGCTTCACTGTCCTCAAGGTAGCTCTCCAAGTTTTTCAAGTGTCCTTTTCCATTTGAAATTCCTCTAAAACTTCACAATTTCTTCAACTGTATTTTTTAATTTGATGAATCAATTAATTTTAACCCATTTTGACAAAAAGTAATTTTTTTTCCCCAATGATTCATCCTGTACCTTGAAGTCTCTCTTCCTTCCACAGTTCTATAAGTATACACTTCGTTGGGCATATTAATCTAGTTTTCCTATTCCAGAGGTAGGAAAAAAAATACAGTAAAATTATCAGTCCTTCCTTTAGCTAGTGATCATCTTTGTATTAGTAGGAAGTACTGTACTTTGACTACATTTGAAATAATTTACAGAAAAATTAAATTATCAGTTTAAAGAAAACATTCAGAATCGTGTTAGAAAGCAGATGATGCTGAAGAAATAGTCTGGCGGATGTATTTTAGTTTTGAACTCTATATTTTGGAGATGGAATGTAAATATCAGGGAAATCATCTAGAAGGATATTAATGGGTGGAAGAGAAATGCCCTTTTCTGTCTCGAGGCCCCTGGAGTTGGTATGTAGTACCAAAGAGAGATTACACTTCATTAGCGTAAAAAAAAGTAGCTTTCAGATGTTATTGCCATTGTTAGATTAAAATTTATACTAATCTGGAAAGCCTGAAGAGCTATTGTATTGAGTAACATTACACAGAAAAGGATGATAATTAAAAGTGAATGTAGGGTTGAAGATTTTAAAGTGAAATATAATGAATTGGAAGAAGCTTAGATGTTACATTAAAGAAAATTACGTATTTTCAGCACAAAATTAATAGAAGCCCACAGATAATTTTCAGCTCCAAGAAATGTGATTTCTACTAATATTGTACCATATTCCATTTAGTCATCTGAAAAAGTATAAACTCTCTACATTATGTTTTTCTGACATATTATGTATTGTAAGGGACTTGGCCTTGCCTGGTTATTGTTTTTTAGAGGGTTTTCTTATTTGCTTCTTCCCCCCACATCTCCATTCCTCTCATTTTCTGCATTGTCTTTTCAGGTTGATCTTCAGAGATGTAAGCATTCAAAGAAACAACAGAGCAGCAAATAGAGAAGTAATATAAAAATTCTGCCAGAGTTTGATCAGAGTGGGAAGGAAAGCAAGGACAGGCAGGATGTGAGTGACAGAGTAGGGATAAAAACCACTTAGAAGTGAAGGTGGCTCACAGAAACAGGGGCACATTTTGTATTTTGTGTGGTGAATGATTTGGGGAATGGTGATTTAGCAAACAGTTGTTTGGTGGTGAAGGAGGAGCTAAGCCAGCTTCGTTGAACACCCTTGTGTAGGAGCAGGGAATGCAGTGTCCCATGGTAATTGTCATTTGTGGGAGGACTGAGCAACAAGGACCTTGGCATTGAAGCTCATTCACCAAGTGATTGGAGCCTGAGGGAAAAAGGAGCAACAATCCTTAGGGAGAGCACACCAGAAGGGAAGAAGCCATTATTAACTGATAATCAATTCACAAGAAGACTACAGACTTGGTGTCAGAGTTCAACATTTTTATATTTTGTTGTTAAGATTTGCTGAGCAACACGCAATAACACAAACTCTTAAGTTTGGGAAGAAAGAGTGGAAAAATTTACAACATCTGCCATTGTCTGTTCAAAAAGCAAGGAAAACTAACTGATAACAAAAAGCCAGGAAAACTAAGTGGACAAATAACCAAAGGCCAATCCTCTGGTCCAGGGGTTTTCCAGATGCCTTTCCATCCCAGTGGAGTCACCAAAAACTGATGCCTAAAGAGGCTACCTGGAAGAGAGGCTAGACAATGTTAAAGGAATAAAGTAGGTTTATTTAAAGGCCTTCAAAGGATACACCTTGGGCAGTACAAGAGCCTGGCCAAGTCTCTACCCAAGATGGACACAACATGGATGACTGCTCACAAGTTTTTGCACTTTTATAAGTTTCGGTCCATTTACATATTGGAGTTAATTGTCCAATTTCAGCTTCAGGCTATGAAGTCCCATCATCCCAGATTGCTCTCCTCAATTTGCTGTTGCTAATACTTTTTGGGCCCGAAGCTGCAATGATGTGCTTGGTTCTCAGGCTGGAAAAGGATTGTTTTGTCTAACTAAACCGTGAAGAGAACTTGCTAACACTTTATATGAAGTTCAGAGTTATATACTAATGCAGTACAAAATCTGGAAAACATGAAAGCTAAAACTTAAGGCATCATGTGTGTTCCTACAGGGCAAGAAAATGAAAACAGTGAAATAAGAACAATACTCTGATAATATTCCCTAAAAAGGTAATGCTTCCTTTTATGACAAGTCAAAACATGACAATGAACAGAAAGTCATCTGAAATACTGAGATACAGGTGCATCTACAGTCCACATGAAAAGAACAGGAACACAATCTCTCCTTTTAGTTTTCATGAGTCTTTTTCTATAATGCACTAACAAACTAAAAGCAGGACGGAGTGAACTGATTGCCCTCTTTTGCATCAAGGGCTGATCTCTACCAAGGATAAGCCACCATTAAGGGAAGAAAATGCAGTGAAAATAAGGATGGATAATAGTAAGATGATTAGACTGATTAATGTTGGTTCCCCTTCAAGCATAAACTATAAAAAAGAAAAATATTGAAAACCCAAAATATATGTTTCTTTCTTTGACATAGGAATTGGAGCTTATATTTCTAATAAATGCTGAGGGGGATCCAAAGTGGGGTTGAAGGGAGATGAAAGCATAAAACAAAGTTTCTGGACTAAGATCTGAATTCAAAGTTGTTGACTTAAACTGTCAAATTTCACTTATCTTCATCTTGATCAATATGATTCTACTTTTTATAATTACTTCAGACTCTTCTGGAAGCTTTATGGAACCTCTGGTACCTTCATATGTTTTGGGTTTTTTTTGCAATCAGAATGACCTACTATACCCTCTATTATATTTTTATATATGCCAGAACTTAGATCACCCCTTTGTACAGTGTTGAGTTTGGCTCAGTGATCTCAGACATATCTCAGCATAAATCTGAAGATTCATTCTCTACCTTAAGCCAGCTGGCCTGTGCTGCCATTATAATACAGAGAGAGAAAGAGAGAGACACACTCCTGACTCCGATGATTTAAGCAGAACAAAAACTACTTTATTTACATTACATGTCTACTTATAGAATTCCAACAATGACCATGGATTGGACAGTGAGGACCTCTTGACCCCATAGGTCCCATCACCAGTCCATCAATCCTCACTTCCTCCAAAGAGGAATGCAAAACATTTATTGTTTAGAAGAAAGAGTGTGAGAAAGTGAAAAAGAATCTATCAACAATCAGAAGGCTGAAACAGAAGACAATAGGCCTGCTGTTGATAATGTCAGGAAAGTATCTCAGAATTTCTGTCTTTCTCATAATGGGAACCTGTTGTTTGGTTGCATCCGTTAGAAAAATCACCACCTATCACAACCTATTTCATGGCTTTTCTACACTTCTGAGTGTCTCCAGGGGGTAAAAATTGACTTATCAAATATCATCATTCTTATTCATTGGAAAATTGTTTGCCTTTACCTTCCAAGAGTCCTTCAAATTGTCAGGTTTTTAAACTGATGTTTTCACACTTCCAAGGTAGTCTATCTCATATACTTGGCTGCTTAATCAACAATTTCCCCCTTCTACCACCCAGCTGAAAAGTCACCCTGAAATAACAGTTCAATAACGCGTGAAGCAACTCCATCTGCTGAACTTTCTGTAAATCTAAATGTTAACAAACATACTTGATACCAATATGCAAGTGGGATTATGCTGTTCATTATGTAAACTTCATTGAAACAATAAATTATGCTAAGTGAGTGCTGGAAAGATAGGAGATTAACAATTCACACTATGATATAGACTAAAAATACCAGAGTAGAGACGTTCCATAAAAAGTCAGTTGTGGGTTGCTTTTCCAATCAAGTGTCTTGCCTCTGTATTGAAGCTTCTTTCTACAAGGAGAAAATGACTCATGAGATTTTGATAGAACATCTGTATTCTACCTTTTGTCATTTGCTCAAATACACAGAGAACACCAGTAAGGGTTATACACTCAATGAAGCAGAAACATGCTGGTAAAGCCTCACAGCCTTTGGTTGCCCATTTGAACAGCCCTATAAGCCATTTGCACCAGGGCAAGCACCTCCCAACTAATGTGATCAGCAAAAGGAGCTCAAGTGCTTGGCAAAGCAATAGTCACCAACAATCGCTGCTGAATGTAGGCTCATTCTTGTATGACAAGGCAGAACCCAATTCTTGTTAGTATTCTTAGACCATCCACAGAGTCTTTGCGGTGAGAGCTTCCCCTGTGACTACCAGAGGAATTGTACTGGTGAACGTGATGTTTTAGAGGAAAAGAAGTAAGACAAAATCTTCATCTCCTTGAGGCAACACAAAATTGTCCAGTTCTCTTTCCCCATGGAGCCGTTTGCATTCTGTTTATAGACAAAAGTTATTTTGTTAGAGGAAAAGCATGTTTAATTTCATGTTAGGAGAACATGAAAACTGCATGAATTAACACTACAAAATCTGAGCTTGCTAAAACCAGTCTGTCTTTCTCAAACAGCATTCATACCATAATCAATCCCATAGTAATAATACATACATGGTAGTTAAGTGTGTCAGTTCTTTCAATAAACACAAGGTTCACCAGAAACTTCCCTGCTTTGGCCTCTGCTTGGAGTACACACACAAAAGCACATCCCTTGAAAACAGGCCTTCAGGAGCACAAGTTTGGAATAAACTTGATGCAGCATTGCATAAGAAGCAGAACTTCCTCAGATAGATTTCCATGAATTCTAATGCCCATAAACCAAGAAATCATCCAAGCTCAGACAGGAATATCCTCCTTCCTAAATTAGTTCTGCTTGAATATCTGGGGAGTAATGGGCTCATCAATGTGAATTCAGGTGTGATGACAATATCACATACTGCTGTTACTACTTTTTCCATGTCTTATCACCACAGTATAAGAAAAAGCCATGGAAGTGGCACTAATGAAGTTCTTACAAAATATTTTCTGAAAAGGCACCAGGTAGATGAGTGGAGTATTAATCTCCTGCAACCAGTAGTAAATGCCTTCACTGAAATATAATAAAAATATTAGGTACTTCAACTATTTATCTTTTTGTTCAAAAGACAAGTTAGACATTAATAGGTTTAATGTTTATAGACCCTCAGAATAAAAAGCTGTTCATAGAACATTTGTGGGTAACTTACAGTTATTGTTGATTTAACTCATTTACAGGCCTTTTTAATGCAGTGAACATGTTTCTTCCTCTCTCTTTCCTCTGAGACTCACGTTGGTGGCAAAATAGACTTCACATTTTTGTTAGCACAGTAGCAGAAAAACACTACTGGTGTTTTTGGTGGACCCCTGCCGCTGCTGAGATTTTCTGTCATTGTTTTGCAGGTTAAAGTCAGTAAAAATACTTAAACGTTTGGGGTCACAGATTCGTAGCCCCAACCTTGGCATTCTAATTCTCAAAGTATATTGTGGGTAATTGAAGCCATGTCACAAGTGATTAGAGTTTTACCCTTGGCTTCTGCACGCAGCGTGCTTCTCTAAGTGAACAGTAGCTTCTGGCATTGAAAATATATTTAACATCTCATTAAAAACAATGCAATATCCCCTCTCTCTACTAATATAAAAAACCCATAAGAAGGTGCACTTCAGTTATCACCTTGCTTAGGGGCTAACAGTGTGCCTGTAGAATACCTCCTGGCTGTCCCTGAAACGCTGCTCTTACTGAAGAAGCCTGTTAAAGACAACCAGTTCAAGAACTGTGTGAAGTGCAGTCGTTGCTGAAGTCAGGGGACAGCCTCTTCCAGGAGCTGTCTCCGAGTCCTTGTCCTTGCCAGAGACAAAATAAGTGAAGCCCTGGAGGCATGGAAGCTAATCAGAAAGCAGTTTGTTCTCCAGATCCCTTTGTGAGGCCGTGGGCCGTGGCACTGCTGATTAATCTCCGATTTCCCAGATGGCAAGACTGCATGTTGGAATTTGGGTCTTTGCAGTGGGGTTTTTTTCACAGCAGAAAACTTAATAACGACCTTAAATTCCTTCATCAATCATGTACTCATTTTAACTGTCCTACTGAAGATACTGTTACCTCTCTTAGATTTAGACTCCCTCCTGATATGAAGCTTTCTTTGAAATTAAACCCATTAATTTAAGTAAAAAAACCCACACAACTGAGATTTGAGTGCATGTGTGAGTACCTTTTTCAGAGCTGATCTGAGCACATGCCAGGAAATATGTTATTTACATCTACACCATTAAGATGTCCAGGAGTTTCCTATGCCTCCCTTAACAGCTTGCCTTCATCACAGCACTGTTTAGTAATTCATGACTAAAATCTTAGACAGGGTTTAAAAGTATTACTCAGCTCTCATGACTTGTTGTCAGTGATGTGTACCAGTAAGAAAACCCACCCCACAAATGCAAATAATGGCTATAAGGGATGCACAAATTGGTTGCCAAGAGGTGCTAAGCTTGTATTGGAGTCGAATTGCTCTAAGTCAGACAACTGTCCTTCCTGGACATGAGATATGGGGATCTATTTAAACTGCTTGGCATGGTACTGCACTTATTCTCTTGATAGGTTTGACCTAAATAACTAAGTTATTTTAAATTATTATTATATGTGTGGCTGCCCTACTGTCTCGTTGTTGTAACCTTAACAAATTAGCAGCTTTTTAGACTATCATCATCTCTGAACTACGTGCTTTACAGTTCAGGCTTCTTTGTAATCTATACTAGATTTTGTATATCTTAATTGGCACAACCCTCCCCCACATATCACAATCTCATGGTACAGCTTTGGCAGTTACTTTTAGTAAAAACTGTCAAAGACATCAAAACGTGCCTTTCCAATTTCACTATTTGTTTTCCTCCATTTTGTCTGAACTACTTACTTTCTCACCTGAGGTTAGAAATGAAAGTTTCATTAAAATAAATTCATTTTCAACAAGTCTGAACAAGGGGAAAGACTCATGTCACGTGTCCAGTGAAATAAGACAACAGGTCATGTATAAACAATGAAGTGTCCAGCATTCAGTTGTGTTTCTGCAAATCAGTCCTACCCTCTGCATGCATTGAGCTTGCTGGGAAATCTGTAGCAAGATCTCACTTAGCAATAGGGGTGTTTACTTGATCTGGGAACAAACAGGTGAAAATGAATAAGTTCTAAAATAGAAGTTGAATTTATCCTCCTAGAGCTGCTTAAGAGCAATCAGCTATGAGAAAAACTTAATCCCTAGAATGGTCTTGGAAAATAAATTGACTAAAAAGCAAATATTTCTTTCATCCTAAAACAAGTCAATCAGGATTTATAAGCTGGTGCTCCTTGCTTTTTTCTTGGTTTGCAAAATTATCATGTGTGCAGAAGATAAAGGTAAAATGTTCTTGCCTCTCTGAAGCAAGAGGTAGCCAGATATAGAAACAATAGACCTTATCTAATTAATCAGAATGTGTATCAGAATCAAGAAGTTGCACTTGGAAGAGCCAAGAAAATAAACAAGCTCCTAAATACAATCAGTACTACAACTAACCCTGCAAAATAAAAACAAATATTTTTTTTAAAAAAAAACAGAGATCCATCTTACCAGAGCACTTTGCCCATGACATGCTTATTAATGGGTAAAGGCCATACCATTTATAATTGGGACCATTATTGAAGCCCTGTATAGAGTTTAAAGCCTCCATAGGATCAAATAACTTTATTTCCTCCCAAGAAAAGTTAGCATTTAGCTAAGTGAATGGGCATGTGTCTTGCAACCATTTTTGTGACTTAAAGTGCCACCAAAAACTTCTGAGCCCTCCATCATGGAAATCTCTTTTCCGGGGTTGTCTTACTGACAAAAAGAAACCTTTGATCTTTGATAATTTTTTCTGAAAACATGTAGCTTTTCCTTTTTAAATTTCTAACAGCAAAGAAAAACAGAACAAAACTGGGTCAGAAACCAAAACCACATTAAATAACAGGTGAAGATTTTCTTAAATCCAAGAAATGCAAGCCTGAGTATTAAAATTGGCATTCACAGTTTTGGTCACTCAAATGAGAAACAAAGTCTCATTAGCCTGAGCAGAACTAGATTGCACTTTTTACTCGTGACAAAAATAATTTTAAAAGGATCAAGTCAACACCCTTGCCTACAACACCAATACAGACACTTCAAAGTTTCAGACATTATATGGACTGGGAGAGTTGTAAAAACTTGCTATGAACTGGTTCAAATACCAAATTAGGGAAAAAAAATACATCTTTAGGTATTGGAGAGACTAGTCCAAACTGAGCTTGTAGCATTGCTTGCACATTCAGTATCCAAATTGTGATGTGCCGTGATGCATCACTTAGGACACATTTAAAAGATTTTCTGCATAATGCAGTTTTGTTCCCTGAGTCAGAAGGATGCACTATTACAGTGCTTTATTCCCATGCTTGGAGCAGGAATAGCTCTATTCCAGATGGCCCTTGCATAGAATAGGTAACCAAGAAAGGGTGGTATGTGTTCTAATGTGTACTAAACTAACTCAAAACAGGCAGCTTGGAAGAGGTAACAGGGTCCTGTGCTGTGCTGTCACACAGAAAAGGTTACTTTTTCTACAGTAATACATATAATTTTCAGCCATCTATTACTCCTTGTTGGCCTGTCACACAGGCTGACATGCTGTCACCATAATCACATATATAGTGGCACAGAGCAGAAAGTATTTTAATGGTGTTTATCACTACCTAGAAAGATGAAAGGAAAAGCATAATAATGAAAGCTCCTGACACAGACAAAGCACTTGTCAACACCACTGATAAAGGGTAATGAAGGGTCAAAGATACCTTATCTTCTCAGCATCTCAAAGTATCCATCCTTTTTTTCCCCCCTCAAAGCCTTTCCTGATATTTTGATGCCTAGTACTAAGTCCTTGTTCCCATCCACTCCCTTTCTATTTTCTTCTCTAAAGCTGGAAATTTGGCAGATGTCCTTGCAAATTAAGAAGGAAGCTTACATATTTCTCCTTCCTGATTGGGCTTTCTGCCGGCTATCGGGAAGCAATAACCTTCAAAAGGTGACTGTCAGCCAGATTATTGGCAAGCAACATCCTTGTAATTCCAAACAGCAAAGTGTAAGAGACAAGGGCAAGTACAATGCTGTCTTTTTTACCTCCCAATATAGCAACCTGCTTTTATTTTTACACAGTGACCATTACTTCCATTAGTGATGTATTTTGAAAAGTTCTTCACCATCAAAGATTAAAACTGACAGTGCAGGATCAAGAATTGCTCCAGCCTAATATTTGGAAATCACAAGCCAAACTCTTGTTACTGGATATCGATCATCTTTTACAATAATACTGATAACGGGAGTGATGGTGGCCACCCACAGAGATACAAAAGCAGCCCTGTCAGAGTGGGGCAAGCAGGAGATCCATCCTCAGCTCTCACTGGAAAGGACGTGGTGCCCCAGGCAAAGCTCCCACGAGAATGTGCAGCTGCCCTGGGCTCAGGCAGCAGCCAGAGCCTGTCACTGGTGTCAGAGGTCAGCAGAGACAGAGCTGTCCAGGTGTCACCAGAGGGACAATCTGCCCAGCCTGGTGGCAGAGCTGAGGCAGGCACTGCAAAGGCTGAGGAGCCTCAGGGACTCTGAGGAGGTAGAATGTGCCTCCCCCAGCCCACCACCCCTGAGACAAATGCACCACCAGCCAGGGATGCCCTCTCACTACCAGGCAGGAGTGGTTGCATTCCAAGGGCAGCTGTTTGCCAACCCCCCTCCCCAACAGAAACACAACAGGGCACTTGGGGACCAGGCAAACACAACAGGCATGAAGATCTATCATGAAGGATGGAGGAATTGCCTAGGGCGAGTCAGTTCTACCCCCACGATCATGCCCACCTCACTAGGAGGAGAAGAGCAGTTGTCATTGGTGACTCCCTTCTGAGAGGGACAGAGGGCCCAAAAGAACCACCAGACAGCCCCCAGGGAAGTGTGCTCCCCCCAGCAAGAACAATGAGCCCAATTAGGAGCAGCCTCAAGACCTTGGGATGACTGGTTGAGGCATCTGGAGCACAAGTTGTGTTTTCCTGCCAGTTGATGTGAATTATGGGAGTAGAAAGAGGAAAAATCATACAGATCAATACCTGGCTCCTAGCCTGGAGTCCTTAAAATAAACTTCGCCATTTCCCCCGTCCCATGTTGTAACTTGCCTCACTTAGCTTATCCAGCCTGTTCTCTGGATGAGCCTAAAAATCTAGCCAAAACCTGAGAAGGAGGCTGATGAGACAGAGATAAGAAAAAGTACCACAGCATCATTTTTGTGCTAGAGTTTGTATTTAGTCAAAAATAAGCATAAACACACAATAATTTTGACCAAAAGTGCTGAGTGCTTGCTTTAAGATGCAAATAACTTGTTTACTTGTTGAAATCAAGCTTCCTTTTTTTCTCACTAGTTTAGCAAAGCATGGTCATGTTGTTAAACAAAAACTTCATTCTTAGCCTTGAGTATTAGCAGTTTGACTGGGCTATGGTGCCTCAAAACACTTATTGTACTGTAAAAAAGGTACTGTTGCTGGATGTTATACAGGATTTTTCAAAGTCAAATTCTCTGTTGCTTAAAATAAAGCCTTTGTAGTTTACTTAACAGCAACAGGACTTCACCACATTGGTCCTCAATATAACTCAAATATACAGCGTTAAATTCTTAAATCTGCTGTCACACTGAAGAAAGGTCTCTAGACTGCCCAGAAAAAGCAACTAGCTTTCCTAAAAGTGCAAGAACAGCAATGCACATAGCCTTAAGACTATAGAATCCACTTCAATGATACTAATTTATCAGGGAAACTGCACTTTTTCTTAGAAGAGAAATGTGGGGCCCCACAGAAATGTGAAGAGCCCCAGGTGTCTTCAGAGATCACAGAAGTGAATGCCAGGCGGTTGCTCTGAAGGATGAGACCATTTTTTGCTATTAGCACCAAAAGCTGCACAACTTCATAGCCAAAGTAAATCTAAGCACAGATGTATCTGCCAGTCCTTCAGGATGCATTTACAGCTGAGCAGCACAGCCCCTGAAAGAATGGCTGTAATTGGAACCTTCAGGGCATTTTGTCCAGGGATTGCTGAGGTCCACTGCTTGTCTGATACATCAGAAACTGCTCAGAGTCTCAGGCTGCCCCACACCATCACATACCACTGATAACAGGGGAGTTGACTTAGTGAGTGACAAAAAAAGTTGATGAAGCATTTCTGTGACCACAGCTTTACACCATAGGGCACTGTTTCCAAACTGAAAAAATACTCTTGCAGATTTCTCTGCACACATCACATCCCTTCCCTAGAAGATTAGGCATTAATAGTCTCACCCACGTTGTCTTGCATACTGGTTTTTTGATTCTACATTATGAAAATACAAGAGACATGTTTGAAGGACTTACTGAGCTTAAGGAAGAACTTGCTTTTTTTTTTGTTTTAAAAAAACAACTAAAAAAGTTGCTTTCCTAAGTCAAAGACACCACTTCCTTTGCAACATATTTGTATGCATAATTTTCTTTACCAACATAGGAGAGAAGCAAATGGCATCTTTCCCTGCCCTTCTCAGGATGCCAGAGAGTTTCAAGTATTACAGATCTTGGTCATCAGCACCATTTTTAGGGTGACAGATAGAAATTGTCATTATTTATATAAATATTTGAAGTACCTTAAACAATTTCTATGTATATTTTTCTGCTTTAAAAATACCTTAAATAATTCACTTTCTTAGTTGACTGTAATGACAATAGAAAACAAAATAAGGATTTGGTACCCTTGCTGATATTACTTCCAAACAGGAAGCTGCTGTAGCTCCTGCTTTCCTGTGTGCCAGAATTTAATTATACATACATAAACTCACACCATGATGTATTTACCACCAGCAGGTTTTGCACTGGGGAGCACATCTCAGTTTATGTGATACAGCACAAAGTGAGTTTGATCTCTTATGGGCTAAAGGCTTGGTGTCTGTGAAGTTATGACACATCCACAGGTGGGGTTTGGGACCTGCACAGAGTCTGCAATGATCTTTCACTGTATCAGCAGACAGAAGGCTAGAACCACCTGGATAAATTAGATTCCCATATGGCAGGTCCAAATAATATGATGTGACCCAGTGGCCACATGCCCGTGCCGCTGTGGAACAAGCTGCAGGTATTTTAGAAGGCAGAATTTCACATTGCATGATACCACAGCACTGAGGTCAGAGTGCACGTTCCATACGGGTCAGGGAATGTGTTCCCTATGTGTTCCTGTGGGTTTACTGCCTATTTGTTCAGCAACACTTCTACAGCAACTACTTAAGCTAGACTGGAGTGACATGTATTTAAAAGTGACCCTTAAAGAAAGGGGGGAGGGCAATTTTTAGATGTGGGATGGTTTTGTGTCTAGTTTAAAGAACAGTCCTCCAGTTTGTACGGAGGCAGCCTCTTGGAATGGATTTAGAACCACATCAGTGCATAGTTGAAATATGAGTGAAGGAAATACTGGTTTGTCATGAAGTAGCCTACCTAAAACACTGCAATTTTCATTTCTTAGAAATAGAAAAGTATTCCTGATTGTGTCCCCATACACAATTCAGCTCCAAATTACAGATAAAGAAAATAAGATTCAGCTTGCATTGCTAAGAAAAAAGCACTTCTTAGGTCTCCTGGTGGCCAGCCTCCACCGTCCAGGTTCTCTGCTGATTTTATAAGCTAGCTACTGTAGAAAGCAACCCATGTCCAGGCATGTCCTGGCAGAGTTTTCTGAGATGGAGCAAAGATTACATGACAAGGATCCTTACTAGTGTAACTTCTGGAGATCAGGCTGTAGAAACAGTCCCTCAAGAGATTTCAAATGCAAAGTACAAAACAGTTAACACAGTGAGAGAATTTTTTCTGAAAACTACCAAGATACAGAGCTCCTCCTCAAGTGAAAGACATTTACTGGTTAATTGAACCTATCCATCCCCAAGCCAGCACAGGAAAGCCATTTTAGTACAAACTATCCAAAAGCTGATGGTGGTAGAATCAGAAGTTCTTCAATTTTTGATTTCCTATTGACCACTGGATTAGCTGAACCATGACATTAGCCACTACTACTGTGGCACACATTTTCCAGTAGATTATGACTTGATGTTAGGAATAGATTAATCCCTTAAAAAGGCAACAAAAATACCTTAGCTGTTGCCAGCAAACACCAGCATATAAAAAAGTAGGGAACTGAATACACCAGTGCCCACCACAGCTCCCAGGGTCACACAGACAAACCAAGCACTCCATGCACCTCCCTGAGAGCTGCCATAGCCAACAGCTTCCTTGCAACATGTACCTTACCAGCTCTACCAATACCAAATTATACAATCACATCAGAATGTGAGAATGCAGGACTCAGGGCAGAGAAGGAGACTTGTTAAGGTACTTTTTTTCTTTCAGGCATCAGTGTCCTGAAGTCACTATTTTTTACCTGCTGCTGAGCTATACACTGCAAATATCTGCATTTTCTCAAGTCTTGAGTGCCTGTCACACATATGAGTCACAAATTTTTTTTTTCAAGTACCCTTCAGAGCAAAGGCTGCTGACAGGAGAGATGATTCCCCAGTTATTAATCAGATAACTATGCCAAGAAGATTTAGGGATCTCAAGCACTCAGTTCCCAGAGTTTTGATATGCTATCCCATTGCTTATCACTGACAAGCCTGGTAGTGTCCCTTTACCACCAGTTTAAAGAGCCCTGCTAGCTTCTGTAGTAAAATCTTTTTTCCCCTTTGGGAAAAGTGCATCCCATGAGGTGTCAGTAGAACTTCACAAGGGAGGATGCCACAGAAGAGACCTAAGAAAATGTTACACCAATACACATACCCATTCTCTGAGTTTTTGCTAGTCTTCCAATCAAAACAGAAATAATAGTCACCAGAATATACCCCCAGGAATTTCCAAAGGAAAAAGAAAAATGTCAGCAGGTTGATGGGTCTGAGATTTCCTTTACTGAGCATATACAAATTCTTATTACTATCAGCCTTAAACTTCCACATTCTAGTACAATTAGAAGGTTAATTATATTTGAAAGGGTAGGACAAGAATGTTAAACTTATAAATGAACTTCTAATTAACTTATACTCTATTTCAAAAGTGATTATAACAGTCATTTGCTCAAAGCTGTCCATTGTTAATTTAGCCGTCCTTCTATACCACATCCAGCTTCTAGTTGTTGCTCTGAAGGAGCTCAAGTCTTGATTTTTACTTGTATTTTTTCACCTCCTTAGCTTGTATAGATCCATAGGCAGAACTGTTAGGGCCAGCCAGACACTTCGTACAGGCAAACAAACAGTCCAAGTGGGGAGTGGGAACAGAAAAAGAGTTGGGATTCCATGAAACAGTGGGGCAATTCAACAAAACTGTCACTGAAATAAGATACCAGGATTTTGAGATGACTATAACAGCTAAGAAGTAGAGGTGGGATATCAGCAATTGGAGGCCATGAAGTTAATAAATAAAAATACCTGTATCACTGGCAGAAAGCAGAAGGGCAAGTAATCTCTGAGCAGACAATTCAGCCTTAATGTCAGTGTCAAGAGTCACCTGGTCACTGAGGCAGCACTGCCTTCTGGATGAAGTTCTTTATCAAGGCATAACCTGGGAGGGTTTTAGGGTTTTTTAGATTGTTACAAACAGATAGACCAGATTTTAGTTCTGAATTTTTTTTCCTTGGAGTCTGCCTTTCAGTCCAGGAACCTGAGAGCAGTATCAGAGCTGCCAAAGTCCCATTGAACTTAACTTGGATGTGCAAAAACCTTTAAAAACTACCCCAGTTACTCTGCATGATGCTTTGCCTTTTCCATTCTAGCAGCTTTTCCAGCTGTTATGAGTTAAAGACCTTCCTTTCACAGCAAAAGAAGATTTTCATTTTGCTTTCATTAATCCTGTTACAGGGTATAAGCCTTTTGAGAAACGATGTGGGTCAATATCTAGCAGTGCCACCTCCCAGTCCATACAAATTGCTTTATCACAGCAATATATTGCAGTGCTATGGTTCCAAGACTCAGGCTTTTAATTTAACAGTTAGATTGCCCCCACTACATATTACAGTCTTCTTATGCCTTTACACATCAGACAAACAGTGACACTGTTCACACGGTTGAATTAATGCTGCATTTTGTGGACTACTTCTTCTTTTGCTCTATGTAGTGGTGTGTTACCATAGAAACTAATAAAATTTCTTACTTAATCTGTGCTTTATCAGATAATTCTCTAGTTCATACTTTTTAAAGTCTTGGTGCAGCTAAGACACTGAGGTGCCTTAGCTCCTCTTAATAGAGCAGAGTGCAGGGAAAATCCCACAGTTAGGTTCCTCTGTTGGAGTCAACACTTTCCTATTGCTCTTAAGAGTACTTTTCACTCCCTCTCCTTCTACTCCAAGATCCTATCACAGTATTTTTCTTCCCCTCTTCTTATCTAGTTTGGGCTGCTTAAAAAACTTAACTTAGATCAAATAGACACAGGAAGAATTGTACCTCTGCAGCAAGAAAGCAAAAGGGCTTCAAGAAGGGGTAGCTTACAGTAGGTTGACATACAAAATTTTACATTAGATTTTGTGTGTGTGCACGTCCATGGGTTAGAACAGACCACACATCTGGATGTTTTTCACACTTGGGTCTTAAAGATCAAGAGTCACGGGCCTTAAGCTATTACAGTCTGAAAAAAAAAAGCCAAAACAAAATGCAGTAACACAGAAGAAATAACTACCCCAGGATTACACACCAAGTTATCACACACATCTAGCAGAATTAGGAACACCGGTCCACACAATCTTAAGTTGTAGTCAGAGCTCTCTCCACTAAACCATATTAAGTAACAGAAGTATCACATTGACTTTAGTAAGCGCCATTCATGTTTCAAAATGAAAATCAATTTAATAGAAGGAGAAATATAACAGGAAAATCATGATAGACTAGCACAACTAATAGACCCATAAGCATAACAAACTAAGGGATTAAACAAAACCCAATATTATTTAATGGGTGCAAAAACACTGGACGCCACAGCACAACCGTTTCCACTTAAATATTTCAGAACACTAAACCATAAAAATGCATGGACTTACCAAAGCACTTCTTCAGCTGGTCGCTTATAGCTTCTTTTGTACTGACAAGTCTTGAATTTGTGCACTTAAATCAACTAGAGCCTTAAGTAATATAGTCTTAAACCCAACTAAGCAAACAACAAAAAATCCACATAAATCAGACTATGCTGCTTACAGGGCTTTACATTACCCTACCCCAAAATACACTTCCTCCACCTTTTCCTGGGCACTACCCACCCTAAACACCTGCTACTAATGATGGTAATAACTACCTTTCCCACCCTTACCTCTTAAGGCCTGGTAATTAAATCAACCACAGGTGAAACTCAGTTCCTAATGTTTCCAGTGTCTTAAAGGAGTCAGAAGTGCTGGGAGTACAGACAGAAATTTGTAATAAAGGGAAATATGAGAAAAGGAAAAAAGTGAAGGGTGGAAGGAGGAATGGATTAAAATAGCTGATATAATTTGGAGCAGTATCTGCATCTAGACAGTGCTGCAAGCAGGGCTGGTATGTAGCAGCCCAAGGGTAGATGCTGATTCCTTTGACACTGCTCTGCACAACATCAGGGTGCTTGCAACACTGCTGCATTGAGATGTAATTATGTTTGCAAATACTTTAACTTGCACTTAGTCACTATATGCAATATTTTTCCAAATGACGTTTAATGCTTAGAAAAAGTATTTCATGTTTGTCATCAAAAGAGAAATCGAGCTATGCTGATTATTAGTGTGCTTCCAACACTTGAAAAATCAAAGACCAATTTCCTTTAATTTCATATTAGTACGTTTTCAATCTGAAACTATGTTTGAGACTTAGCTCATTCTCTTATATGCAGTTTTTCTAATGCAACAACATTTATATTATTTTTTGAGTTATCACAACATAAAATATTGTGAATTATAATACATACGAGCTAATTGAGGAATTACTTTGCTGTCTGATGAATATCGTTTCACTCTCAGTAATCAGTAGCTTTTGAGGTATTTTTGTGACAGGGAGAAAATTCCTGTTTTGTTGTTTCATAAGAGAAGAAAATGCTTTACAAGGGAGTAAGAAAACATATATAATGTAACAGTGAGAAAATTCTCAGGCACTTTAAAGACCATCACAACACAAAGACTAAGCTGTCCATTATTTTGGACACACTTAAGTTTCATAGAAGTGATGCTACATGGGAGAGCCTACTCAGCTCCCAAGCACTTTGCATAACCTGTGCTAATTTCAAAGAACCTTCCACTTTCCAGCACTTGCATCTAGTTTGATGTTTCTTTAGCTTAATTTAGTAGAAGGCTGATAATACAGTAATTTAAATTCGCAGAAAAACATCAGATTGAAAACTCTTCCATTTCAGCTTTATTTTTCCTGAGAAGATTATGTATGAAGTCAAATAACCTATTAAGTTTCATATTCCTGCCAGGGACCCAAACACTCCAAAGAGTTCCTATAAACAGCACTGAAATGGAGCAGCTATTCAAGAGTGGATAGCACCAGGAAGAAACAGCTTAGAGTGGGACATATATTTTAAACAGTATTACTGGGAGAGTAGTAGGCATCTAAGTACTGTGAAATGAGCTACAGCCATTTGTAGATGAAGCATTGGAAGCTGAGCTGAGGCTTTCAAAGCAGGCACTGAAAATGGTGCACTGGTGGTGATGCAAAAAAAACCCCAAACCCACAACCCAAACCAATAACCAGAACCCCCCCAAACAAATAAAACTCCTACTCTGAGAATGCAGCCCATAAAAATTATTTACATGCAGGCAAAAGCTGAAATGGAACTCAGTTATGATACGCTGAGCAATCAATTTGGTCTTCATGCTTCTTTTATTTATATACTACTGTTAGTGATGACAAATGCTTTATAGCCTTACAAATGTGAAAGTTTGTTTATTTCTGCTATATTTGAATTAAAGTAATATTAATGATTTTGGCCTTTGAAGATGAAGACATTTCATTCTGATACACTATGGGGAAAATGAAGCAAAGTAGAGGAGTGCTTTGTAAGATCCTTAGTTGAAACCTGGGATGGACAACACAAAAATACACACATACTATAAAAGCATAAGAATATAGTGAAACAAGATGCTAAAGAAAAGAAAAACAAAAGTAAAGACTAATTTTATTTATGGAAATTACTATTTTCACACTAAGAACCACTGAGAAGTGGAGTAGGAAATTGAGAAACGTTGTGTATGCAAAATTATTTGGACACTCAGGAAATAGTGTAATAAGGAATTTGCAAAATACCAAGGCAGAATGTTTTGGGTTTTTTTCCTGCAAGACAGTAGAATTTTTGAATATAAACTTTAGATTTTATAAAATGTTCTGCACAGATGTTTGTACTTTATTATTACCACAGTATCAAATATCTTCAACCTAGTGTTCTCATTAAGTGATTAAAGAACCTCAAGAAAAAATGATACATCTCTTGATTGTGACAGATTGCTAATAGCATTAAGGCATTAAAGAATTAGTGTTTATTAGAGTGCAATATATATTTCCCAGCAAAAGTATTAATAAATGTTAAAGAAATATGAACTATTCCAAACACAAAACCAACGCAGGCTCATCTTAGAACACAGGATTTTTATTAACAAATAAAATTTCGGCAGCATGAAAAGAAAAAAAACCTGTAAGAGCCCTTTATGTTAATTTCAAATATGGAAATATATGAATGTGAACCTCTACAATGAGATTTAAAGTTAAAATTCTGTACAAATATTCAAAAATAATATTTCTTTCCATAAAACATAGAAGAAAAAATAATGCCAACTAAAACCCGGAACAAACAAATGACCATTAAGTAATACCAACAGAATCCCATAGTACTGTTTTACAAACTGCCATAACTCTTCAGAGTAATCCACAGAAATTATTTACCCAATAATCTAATTAAAAAAAAAAACAAACACCAGAATTCAAGATTCTTCAGAGACAACAGTGTTCTCACCTAAAGGCTACATTATCTGTTTTCAGTCAGTGCAAAATGACTGAATTTGAAACAATCACATTCTTATTGCACAGAAGTTACAAAACCTCAAAACAATTAAAAAAAGAACAGAAAAGAAAAAAAAAGACAAAAAAACAGCGGATGTTTGGTACTAAAGTCAAAGATTAGGGTTATGCCTTGGCAATTCTTAAATATTACAAAGTAATTGCCCATTAAATAAGAATGAGTTTAACCAATTAATGGCTTTGTAGAGTAGAACCACTAAAATCACTAAAGAACTTGTTTAATCAGAATTCAGATACATTTTACAGCTTTCTTTTCAGATCACATCATGAGGCAAATACCTTCACTGTCACAAATTCTGCTCCAAGCTGATTTTTAAGTGTGTTATCTCTTAGCAAAAATATTCTCATTTCTTTCCTTTTAAATCTAGGTTACCATCTAAATCAGCAGTGTGATCCCGGACTGACTGAAGTGTGTTCAGTGAAAAAGCTTTATTTTGTCTCCCACAGAACTTTACTCTTCAACAGTCTTCAAAGGCCCATTACATATACTTTACCTTCAAGCTAATATTTCCCCCCTTTTTTCATCTGTGTTGTTCTTTTAAAGTCTCTAATTCAAGTAACCGCTATAGTATTGCCAATTATATTAAAAAAAATAATTTCAATAGCATGTAACAAGTAGCCTTGCCATGTACTGTTATTAAAATTAAATGGGTGTTTAGAAGCACAGAATAGAAAATTCAGTTTCTTATTAGTTATTAACTTTTTATAGTGGTCAGTAGTTTTAAAAAATATCATCCTGGACAGAAGGATACAGACAAATTCACAATGGGGAAATGATCAGATAAAATGTGCTATTTTAATACATGAAACAGAACACTTTTGTTTACAGAAAAATGCCCAAAGCTCTCTAATGGCCCTCAGCAGTACTAAGGAACATATTTTCAAAAATAGTTGGAGTTTTAATCCATTTTTTTAAATTAAAATTTTAGTTTTCCCCTAACCAGTCTGAAATTCACATAGGCCAAGCTGTTTGTGCGGATGTTTGTATAAAGGTTTTCTCCCAAGATCCCTGATGCCTTATTGGAAAGCAAAACCAAAACTGTGACCCTGTTAACCAAGTGCAGCTCTTGATGTAGGCTCGGGGTCATGACTCTCTTCAATGTTTTCTCCTTGTTGCCCAACATAAGGGCATTACCACAGCTGCATGAAATAAAATTACATAAAACTACTTCAGATAGTTAGAGAAGACTGTAGAAAGTGCAAGGCTTTAGAGACAGAATCTTTTCATTTATTCTTTTTGTCTGAATTGTTTCTATGTTACAATGCAAATTGCACTGTTCTGATGACACTTATCCTTCAGATAAAGATAATACCCCAGTAATAAAAAGATGTAAATTCACTCAGATGTTGTTTGATCAAATTATGGAAGTACCCTTAACCATACTTCGGGGTGTTACACAACCATTTCATCTCATTTCTTGTTATTCTAATAGATTTACTTTATAAATATATTGCTTCAGTGTTATTTCACAGCAAATGGCTCTGCACCACCAGCCCTGGAAGAGAAAAAGAGCTATTAATCTGTCACCCTTCCATTAGACTTTTCTGAGCAACAAAACATCTGCTCTCCTCTTACACAGATTTTTATATCCTATTGATCCTCTTGCTTTAAAAAAATCAGATGCATCACTGATTAAGGACTATGATTGCTTATATTTTCCTTATAATATTGATCATCCCTCCACACACTCTGTAGAGCATGTACTAAAACATTTTATTTTTTCACACTCTTAACCATGGAAAACAAATACATTTTCTTTAAAAAGATTTAAAATGATTTGGCAAAGCCTAGTGGCATAGCTGGACAGTGACTTTATAAGTGACTTTAGTATGAAGGCCGTTTCTTATCTTTTCTAGTTGTGTGGAGTGTTTGAAAAGTAGTTATATTTAGATTTAAGTAAAAATACTTTTTATACATCATACTTTTCAAACAATAAACATGAATGGAATTGTTTGTCAGAAAAAAATATTATTTATTTGTGTGTTAGCATTTAAAGAAGAGGGATTTGACTGTTTATGGGATTGGTTACATGCTTAAATTTAAGTAGAGAATTCTGAAACCTGTTGAAATGAAGTTTAGGATTGAAAAAAATATAAGTCCCTGTGTAATTAGTATTAAATCATTATATAAAGTGCATTGACATAATGGAAAATTCAAAATAAACTAAAATTCTACTACTACTATTGATAACCATATGCATTTTAAAACTACATTATTAGGGCCTTTTCAATGTAACAAAAGCAGGGTCAAACCTGGCAATGTATTTGTCTACGTAAGAGCTAAAGAAAGTTTGACAGTTCTTGGGTAGATGTAAATCAGCTGTGACCTCAACTCACCAACAGCCTATGCAGATGGGAAAGGGACATTTTCTGTGAATGCACTGCTTTCTACTACCCCAGCAGCATAGCAGTTCTGGGGAAAATGTCAAAACATTGTAATCATGAGATATTTTAAATTAAAAAAGAGAAAATAAAAATCCAGTGGAGCCTTCTCATAGCAGAAATAACACTGTGGTGCAACCTGTCTACAGAGTTATCACAACTCCACACCTAAGGAAAATGTTCCTGAAATCCAGAGAGACAGAAAGGTCATGATACAGAATATAAGGAGATAGTATTGGCCCACTAGAAAAATCTTCTCAGTGGAGTATTTTCTGTTCCATAACTTCTACGTGGACGTAGAAACCAAACAGATCTAATTTTTGCCACATCCATCAGATTCTCACAAATCCTTCATAGTCAAGATCACTCAGAATAGGTTTTCCATCCCCAGGTAAAACTCAGAGACCTCCAGGTAAGTTTCTTGCTGCGCTGCTTTCTGAGTGCCAGGACTACTTCTGCAGAAATCCTCAAGAGCCTGTGTGCTTCAAGTACTGGATTGATGGCAAAAACCCCTCAGAACTAGAGGTAATGATTTCCAGATAATGAAGGTGACAAAAACAGCAAATCCAAAAATATTTCACAGGTGTACAGAATACAAGTGACAGCTGTGGCTAGCGAGAATCACAGACTTATGGAAAATATATGCTGATAGAAGTTTTTTTTCCTTTTTTTTCCTTGTCTTTAGAATAGAGGGAGATAAATTTTAAGTATATTTTAAAATAAAATTAACCACAAAATCTTTCCAAAATACTTCAATAAATAAGTTTCTTTTCCACTGACTTTGCAACAACTGAAGATCCTTGAAGAAGAAGATAATTAAATCCAGATAGTTCTCCTAGACTGAAAATACATTGCAAATCTCAAGCTCCTCAGGGAAGAGATCCAATATCTTTATACTGTGAGGAGTTACTATCATATCCATTACAGTGGATAAACTCTCACATCCTGGGTAGATCACCAGTGAGCAAGCAAGTTCCAGAGTTTCTAAGGTTAAAACTAGCACATGGCATTTTTATCTCAAAAAAACCCCCCTCCAACAACCCAGCAAGGTGTGTTCTGCAGCTGCTGGAATTTCCATATTATTTTAGAACTGCCTTATATGGGACATGTTAAAGTCAAGTCCATTAAAAGACAGTCGTGGTCTGCATGATTTGAGGCTGTTCTCCTGAGGAATTTCTGTTAACTTCTTGCTGGCAAAATAACACTAAGATACATCCTGGAAAGGATGCTGTGTGTTTCTCCCAGCTGGGAGAAATGTACTTTCAATGCACTATCTCACACTGTACTGCCTGCTTTCTCTAGAACAAGCTTCAAACAGCAAATTCTCCCCCTGAAAAAACTCATCAGAGTGAGAAGGGTAGAGGCCATAGAACATGCTTCATTACTGCACTCAGATACAGAAATTACCAACATCTTTACAAACTTACCAACTTTACAAACACCTGTGAGAAGACCCCCCCTGTACTTTTTTCTCCAGGTATTTATTTCAAGATTTTGTGTTTTGATAGATCTTACTCTATGTCATTTGTGAACTGTGTAGATCTACAAAGGGGTTTGCAGGGTTTTTTTACTTTTGAATGTGAAGGGGAAAATAAAAGTGCATTCATCATAGATCACAATCTGATGTTTTTGTTAGATTAAGTATTTTCTTGTCTTTTTTGTGAACCAGGAAAGATTTCCAGATTTAGAGATCTCCTGTGCATAAACTGAGATTAGATGGATTAAAGGCCACAATCCCAATCATCAGGTGACTGAACTTGGTATAACCTAATCGAAGTCAATGTCACACTCATCAATCCAGTAGAGATATGGCACAACTCTTAGGGCATGTAAAGTACAGTACTGATAAGGTAAACTCCTTATTTTTATTAGTCTGAAGAGTGTACTGTGTATTTAACAGTATAAAGTGCATCAGCACAGTAAGAAATCATTACTTCCAAACTGGCTTTTTGGAAAGGGCAGAACACCATCTTTTATTGGTAATGAACCTGTAATGACTGGAATGAACCTGTATGACAAGCATGAACATTTTGGTAAGCTTTTGAATGCTTATCTAAACATCATTTGAGCATCTTAGTCTGGATATACACCCTTTTAAAATTTCCAGAAAAGAAGCCACATAAGGAAAGTCCTTCCAACATTTATGTGGAAGTGTGTGGAATAAAACCCAGTAAGAGTCTGGATTGAAGTAAAGGGATCTATTCTGTCTGTTTCATTTTACACACAGAGGGCTGGCCTGTCTGGAAAGGTGGCAGACATGTCTGTTGCTGGATGCTTTCATATACTGCTGAACAGCCTAAGAGAGGAGAGCTTTGTAGCAAGGTTTCTTTTTCCAGTACGTACAAGCACACAGCTTGAGCTTCATCCACATACACAAGGTACACAAAAAGCCCTTTCCACTGCTCTGAAAGCCAAACATAAAAACAGTATTGGACAAATGTTTTCCTTCCACCTCAAGAACTTATGACGAGGGCTGGCCCTAGCATGTTATTGTATCTTATGAACATGTCCTAGTCAGGGTAAGTGTAGAGATGATGATAAGCACATTTCAGGTGTGGCTCTGTAAAATTATTAAAAAAATATTTATGGCACAGAGCTAAGGTTTTTTTTTGCCAAGTAATTGCTCTAAAAAAGTGGGAAGGACACTGCTTCAAGTGGAAAGAGTTTTTCTTTGGGGATTTCCTCCTCCTTAAAATGCCCTCTATCACACTGAAAGACATGGAACTAACAAGGAATTTTAAGCAGAAAATCTGCAGTTACGCTTTGTTGTATGGAAAGAGAAAAAAAAAGAAGGGAAGAAAGGTACATGCATGGGAAAAAACAATAAATGCCTTTTCCCCCTGGTGTCATGTCTTTGGATATGTACAGCCTTGGAGAAATGTATAAATCATTTTGTACATGGAACTCTTAAAAAACTAGAGATTTTTAGTACAAAGGAATCAATTCACTGCAAGAATGTCCACATGCTGTTGCTTTATGATCTCCTATATACACAAGAGGATCAAAGAAAGGACCTCTTTTACAGTTACTGCTGTACTGTACATTAACATGTGGCTAATATCCTTCTCTGGGTGAGATTTACACTTAGTATTACAAATAACGTAACAATGCTGAAAATACTGATACAAAACAGCTTCAAGATGACATTTTAAAAATATCCCTCACTTTCAATGCACTGTTTTTTTCCAGTTTTTTTAAGTTTTAGCTCTATAAAAGATTCTCCAAGAAAATAGTAGCATTTAAGATGCTATTTTTGAAGTTTATAGATGGATTTTTTTAAATAAAGTGTAGTCCGAAAGTCCATTTTCCCAGGATAAAAACAACTATAGATACAGTACTTAACCTAAAACTGAAGAGGGTATTGAGTTTTTTTGTTTGTTTGTTTGTTTTTGTTTGTTTGTTTTTGTTTTTGTCTTGGTTTTTGTTTTTGTTTTTTGTTGTTATTGTTGTTGCTGCTGTTGTTTCTTTGTTGTTTTGTTTTGTTTACATAGTACAGTACATTTGTATCCTGGAAAAAAATTCCTTGATAACAATGTATGTTTAATTTATTTACAGATCTGAAATTGAATTGCATACATCAGCTCTTGAGATGAGCAATACTGAAATGAATTGTTAGTAAAGAATTAATTGTCCTTTCAATCTACCATGACTTTAAGATACTGCTAAGAAGAAGAAGTGATTCTGAGTAGTGAAATTATCTTATTACTACTTCTAGCTTGTTTGGTAGACTTTAAATTATGAGTTTCAATGCAGGACTGGGAGTCCTGGATACCCACAGTTAATTCAGTAAAGCTGTGTTTGCAATTTTTGCACATTCTGTTTTGGCAGTAGCAATGCACACATGAACATGAAGAATTTTGGCAAATGTTTGTCTTGGTTCTTATGCATCCATCTCTGGATACCCAAATTATCACTACAGAACATTTAGACAAAACCTGCTCTCTTCAACATCAGATAATGTAATAAAATCTGCTCTAATAAAAATAAAATCCTCAATAAACAGAAGCGTGAAATTTTAGGCTGCTGAAATTACTTTACAGAATATCTGCCAAGCTCATAGTCTATTGTTTTCCTTAGTCTAATCAAGACTTGCTAATAAAATTTCCTTATTATATAATCCAAATATTAAGTAGTGAAGCAGAAATATTTAACACTAGGTAAAATTTTGTCTTAATTTCATATACTCTAAGTGACTTAACTTTCAAAAGTTGCAGATTTTTAGTGGCTACAGAAGTTTTATTTTTCATTATAAGCTATCTGTTAAGTCACAATGGCTTGTTTCTGTGTATGAGAATGTGTTGCACCCTTGTCTTTCCTTATTGTCTTTCTCTTGGTTAAAGAGAGAGGTGACTTGTCTCAGATCTGCCTCAATTGTACTTATATGTGCCAAATTATTTTTAAACTACTAACTGCATGTGCCATTACAATTCAAACACATTACCCAGCATCAGAGAGGTTGTAAATTGTCATGTTTCACATGTACCACAGGTTTGAAGTAACTGGACTGAGAGGTTTCCAAGCCTCTTAGAGGGGAAAACCAGATCTTTTGCTACTGACAGGTCTCCAGGTTCTGTGGCATGGTCAGATGACTTCATACTCCCATGAGACCAGGCAATAAATTAATCTCACTTGTCTGTAACACGTCAAGACTAACAAACCTACTGAGCTGGTGTAAACCATCAGGTCCTTAAGTGCAGATGGCACAGCCCACAGAAATTATGACTGATGCAGGTTGTTCAGCCTGGGTAGTAAGATGATTTCTCTTACTTCAATCTTTCACACATTTTTGGTTTGGGAAGTGAAATGAAATTACAGGATGAATTACACAGCAGAATGTCACATCACATCATGAGTGCTATAGTGCCTGTATAGCACAAAGATCACCAGAACCTGACACGCCCTCATAGAACAGAAATGCTCAGAGAAATGTAGTTAAATAGAAGTGTGAAGAGGGAATGGAAGGTTGAGGAAACAAGCTGACATCCTCAGTTTGGGACCCAAATTACTGACTGAAATACCTGGCAACTCTCTATGAGCCTGTTAGAGAAAAATCAATCGCTTCCTCCACTTGTGGCATGAGGCACTCACTGTATTAAAAAAGAGGGTCCTTAAAGATTTCTGACTCTTTATTTCCCTAATCGCTATGAAATTCAAGAGGGTTTACTAATTACTTATCTATTAATTCCTCACATCTACTTTAACAGTAATATTATTAAACATACAGGTTTTATTTAAGATAATCTTCTAGAATTTCAGGGAATGATAGTGACTTATAGAGGGGGAAAAATATATTTAGCCAATATTGGATTAGCAGTGCCAGCCAAATGGTCCCATTTATTAAACCCATGGTGACTTCTGTATGATAAATAAGCCCAGTTATTTAATGATCTCGTCAATTCTTTCGCCTAAGTCCAAGGTGGAAAGTATGGAACCTACAAACAATGTTAAATTTTTATTTTATTTTTTTCCACATGAAAGTAGCAGTAGATGAGAACTGAAGACAGAGCTCTAGGTGAGCTTACATCCCTCTTTAATCAACCCTGCTTCCATGGCAAGAAAATAAGCACCTTGTTAGCCATCTTGTTGACCTAAAGTCTGCAGCTCTGCCGTGTGTAAGTTGTGGTGGAGGAAAACATTTTTCCTGCTGTACATGTGTAAAGAGATGGGTCCCCTGGGGGGCTGCCCCAGCCTCCCTGTGAAGGTGGTGTGCTGCCGAGGCACAGCAGCTGGGTCTTTTGGAGCTCCTGAGAACATGGGGAAGCCGTCAGCCTTGGACGCCGCCTTTGCTGTGCTGGGGGCCGCGACAGCCAAACCGTTCTGGGTGACCTCCGCAGCCAGGCTTTCGTACGTGCCTCGGGTGTGCTTGATGACTTCCACGATCTCCTTCTCCTTCAGGAGGCTGCTCAGACACAAATTGGACAGCTGGCAGCTCTTGCTTTCATACGCTGCTGCTTGGTTGCCTGGTGGGTGTCTAAAAGGGTCCTCGGTGGGAGTATGTGCTGACTTTCTGTCCCTTTGGCTCACCATTCTGATTGGATATGTAGTCTGGGGAAACAAAACAAGACAAACCACAAGGTGTTAGTAGTACAACACAGCAGAGGAAATGGTGTGGAGTACATAAACCACTCACTACACATGAACAGCATGTGAGTCTGGCAGATTAAAATGAAAGAGGACTCCAATTGATGGTAAAACTTCCAAAACTTCAATCACATTTAATTGAAATGGTTCTGGATTGAAAAGCACTAGAATTGAAAAGTGCTTGCTACAAGTAACGATTTGGGCATTTTCCTTAAAAAAATAGTTTAAATCAAAGGAGGATGTTTTTTCCAGAATATAATAAATGGATAAGAAGTTTCCATGAATCGTAAGCAGATTTTCAAAAGCATTTCACATAATGAAACAAAGAGAATTTTGATTGCATAGAGTTCAACACTTAATACTCTCAAATCCTTACAACAAACTATAAGGAACATATTTGTAAATATCTTCATGCCTCGTTTAAGTTCAGAACATGCTCAATTTTCACTGTCCCTTGAATCCAGTTGTTTTGTTGTGTATTTACAAGTCAAATACATGCTAGAGAAGAGCACAAATTTCATTTCAGCTGCCTGGAAAAAATACAATGTAAGAAGATTCCAGCATGTCACCAACTTCTGATGCTGCACAAGCATGCATGCATCTGATTTTGTTCAAATGATGGTAATTTATCTGTGCATGGCAAACCAGATCACTGCAGACTTTCAGCATGTACCTGGTGTAATACTTCATACTGTCCCTAGAACACCTGACTGGGGGGGAGATGATGGAACCCTTTCCCAGGGAATGCCTAAAGCAACTGGAAACAATTGTCCAATTTGGAAACAAAAGTCCAGTTTGGCTCCTTACAGGTTTTCTGCAACAGAACTCTGAAAGGACACAGGAGCAGCTTCTTGACATTTACAATGACATATGGGCTCTGATGTTGCAGAACAAAGCTGAGAGAATAAAACATACTACCAAGCCTTACAACAGTATTTGGCTAAAAATATTTCAGGGCTGTTTCCATGATTCCACAGGAAACTCAGATATATTGTTTCAGAATGAATTGTATCACTTCACATGCATTTCTATTTTAAGCAGCACAGAAGAATGATATTGTCAGTATTCATAGCTTAAATGCTTTTTATAGTGCAGGCTAATGGTCATGATTCCATGCAGAGCCATATGCAGGTTTAGGTATAAGGATTGCAGTGCATTTTAGGCATCAGAGATGATTATTAGGGCTGGAACATCATTTTTTCCCACTTTATTAAGTGCTGATTACACATAGATTCATAAATGGGAGTAGAACACTTCTGGAAAACATTACTTCAGTTTTTACATCTACAGCACATAGGTGTTGAAATGACATTCCATTTAATTCCTAGGGTACCATTCTTGGGAGGACCTGTCTGTAAGTTCAAACACATTTTATCTGCCTGTCTGTCTATCTATCTATCTATCTATCTATCTATCTATCTATCTATCTATCTAAATTATTTATGTCTATGACAGTAAATATAATCTTCCTGCTGGGATGGGAGTCAAATTTAATGCCCTGTCAAAAATCCAAGCATTTTTTGTGAGGGAATGTTTCTGGAGTTACCATATGTCACCCTTTACCTTTGAAAACCTAAAGATTGAGCTAGAACCTTAGAGGAACTTCATGGTGGGAACCTCCAGTCTATCCTGAACTTCTGGTTAACTCCAGTTTATCCCTCTGGACACTTACGGTCCTTAACCATCTGTTAAGGACCTTCATTGATGTAACCTGTACAGCCTTCTCCTCTAAGATTTTTTCACTATATTACTTTTACTTTTAGAAAAGGTCTTGCTAATGTCTAAACTGTATCTTTCTGGCTTCAAGACCATTCCTTCTCTCTCTTGTGAAAACAAAGAAAGAATTTGTGTTGATCTTGAATACCTGTTTATGTCTGCAAAGAATGCTGTCAAACCACCCCTTAATCCTCTGCTCTAGAATAAAAAAATACCACATTGATCTTTTCTCATAGGACTCATCTGCTAGACTCTGAGTCATTCACACTTGTCTTCTCTACAGATCCCCTTCCGTAATTCCACTATTTTTTTCTTGAAGTAGAAGGCTCAGGAGTACAGTACTGAAGGTAATCCCCCACCATTATGAAGCAGAACACACACTATTAATCCTACAAGAGACTTCTTCATCTGCTTCTTATTAATTACTCCAGTAGGAGGTTAGTAATTTTATTTGGCAACAGCACAAAATTGGCCATTCATGTTAATCTAGTTGTCCACAATAGTTTCATGATTTTTTAATGCAAAATTATATCTATGTTCAGCCGACTATCATCACCTATTGCTTTTTAACTTGATGAAATGCTGTTATCTAGCACTGGAGTGTTTCTTTCCTCTTCCTTATCAAGGTTATATTTCACACGAAATATTTTCAATTTAGAAAATAAATTCTGGTTTGTAGGTCTATGAAATACTTGCTTCTGGTTGCTGGCTGATGGGGGGAGACAATGTGTGTGTATGTATCAATAAATATTTAATATATATGTGGTTAGGGAAGGTCTTAGTTTTGTGAAACTGTAACTTGCTGAAATTTCCCTCCTATTGAATAATTAAACAAACACCAGGTGGTGACAAATTAAGAGCTAATCCACCTACATTAAAACACCAACAGAAATTCAGACTATGCCATCAGAATTTTAAGAAATTGGTTTGGCCCTGTCCCTGGCAATAAGATAATGAGATGGTTAACAAGGAAAAACAGACTCATTCTATCAGACGCATAGTTACACATCAAATGAGCAGAGAGTTTAATGAAACACTGCCAAAACCCAATACTATTGTTGTTATATATGATAAATTACTGAAGAATAGCTTCTAATCAGGAAAAGAGAGAATAGTAGTCATATGGGAGTCAAAATCAACAAGAAATCCTCTCCCTTCTCCTCACCCCACTAACATTATTCTCCCTCCAAAATATTGTCAGTTATAAGTGCAGTGCTGCTTTGATTTTCATGCAAGTTATTTTTTGGTATGACTCTAACATTTTTATAGAAATTGCAACATACAGAATTGAAATTAATTAATCTTTCTTTTGCTGAATTCCGGTAATTTATTTTGAAAGAATGCAGTGCAACCAGATTTTCTTGCTGGTCCATTTTACAGTTATTTAGGATCCTCATGAACTGGTCAAAAGAAGAAAAATGTCCCAGAATGAGACACATAAAAGTAAAAGCCACACTTGCCACGCCAAAAAACTCCCAAACCAAACCAACTTTGGACAAACTTAAACATTTACTTTTAACCTATTTCTCCTTATCTTCCCGTAAGCGATTAACGCAAATTTTCCGGCGCTGAACTTTCAGGTACCAACCGCACTCTCCGAGCATTAGACGCGAGCGAGCAAAGCCACAATCCCAGCGCATCTGCTGGCCAATTCCAAGGCTGAGTCCTTGTCCAAAGCCGAAGGCGGCTTCGTGCCAGTCGTGCTCCAGCCCAGCCTAGAGCAGCTGCAGGGCTGCTGTAAACTGCTGCTTGGCGGAGCTCCAAGGAGCCGATCTGCCAGCTGGTGACTGCTGAAGCAAAAAATCCATTCATCTTTTTCCCTTTTATTTTTCAGTAGCTCAGCTAGAACCAACAGTTTCTCTGCCCCAGAAATCCCCAATGCCACTCTATAGTCTGCCTAACTGTGGACTCAGGAAATGGGCTGCAATTAGGATGCAAATGGGGTTCTGAAATTTCTTTCAAAAGTAGCCCATTTTAAATATATGCAGCAGAAAGAAAAGGCCTCCTTTGTTGTTTCAAATATGTCTTAACCTTTAAGCAAACATCTGGATTTGAATTTCCTGATCATATTAAATACACTCACAAGACGTGCATGCTTTCATGCTTGAGTCTATCTCTCAAAAAGGAAAAAAAATTATTTCATTAAAATCTGATTGGCTGTAAAATTTTAGGGAGTCTGTATTGTGATCACTTCTGTTTTAAGGTACATCAGTGTGAGAAAGTTCAAAATACTTTAGATTTCATTATTCCACACTAGCACTAAATAAATTAGTATTGAACCAAAATGGGAACTTAATATTCTTAAAATATTCTTTCCATAATTTTTTGAGGGTTTGTTTTTGTGATTGTAAGTCTAATAACTTTTTCTTATATTAAGAAAAAAAAAAACCAAGCCCTTTCAAAGACCCAGTTAAATAATGAAAATGTACTACTTTCATAGAAAGCTCCAGAATGAGATGTTATAAACAAAACACTGGAGCCATTCATCACTTTCCATTTTCAAAGCCAATGAGTGAAATATGACAAGAGTTAACAACAAGACAACACTGCTGCAGGACATTTGAAAATTAATACTGTTTCTGACTGTCTGGTGATAAAGTACTAATAAAAATGACATGAAAAGACATGAATTACAAAAACACCCCAAAAAGGGTGCAGATTTTTAAGATGTCTGGGAGTCTTAGATGCCTATGATGTAATTCTTCCAAGTACAGCAACTTTCTTAAATATATCATTCTGACAGCAGAATTAAAAGCAAACAAAACATGCTCTTATCAGTGTACCTGCTGCACCAACAACCAATGGTGTACTTCAAGAAGATGGTTTTTACCACCCCAAAGGATTTTACACTTTCAGAGGTGTTAATGGAAGCACACTATAGAGAACAATTATTCTGACAGGAACCTGAAGACTTTCTGGATTCTGTCATGTTTTCTGCTGCTTAATTATTTTGTGTTTGCTGATACACAAGGAATGTAAAAATGTGTTCTCCAATGTAATATTTACTATAGGGCCCAGCACGGCTCCCTTGGCCCGTGTCAGGTCCCAGCTGGATTGCAGCACCTCCTGCAGAACTGTGTCCATTTGCAGCCTAACCCAGAATTCATAAAATACAAAGCAACATTAAGAAGTCCAGACACAAAACAAGGTGCTATAGCTCTATATTTCTTTTAAGGATGGAAAGGATGTAGCCCTTCAAGATGCTTTTGAATTTATACACCTTCAGATGCCTTTTGCAGTTCTGACAGTTTATATAAGTGCAGATCTAATTTACCAAAACACAGGTTAACTCAGTGCTTTGATATGCCACATCTGTCACTATGTCAGCTTCTTAATTTCTACACCTCCTCATTTCAGTGCTTACCAGCTTTCAGCCTAGAGATGATCCAACACAAAATGTAATTTAGCTGCAGCAGGTAATTGTTCTTCATTCAAGTCTCTTAAAAATCACTCACTCTTATTGATTTCAGTAGCACCTGGACTGAGAGAGCAGCTTATACAATCCAGACCTGCATCTATTGAACATCTGATGCTGCCTTCTGGCAACATGGGACAAATGAAAGAAATAAAGTCCAGTGTGGCAAAATAAGGCATGGACTTGTATCAACAGGTTATGGGTAAGACCCAGCTGCTGATCAGTTTGTCAGCCCTACTGTAGTTCTTTACAAAACGAATGCAGTCAACATAAATCACAAACATTTTTCTTTCCGCCTTTCAAACACTTCCATTTCCTTACTGAAAGCAAAAATTATGAGATACAAAAATGCTGCCTCTTTGCCATAAGGCCATTTAAACAAACAGGCAAATTCAATAAAAGTTAACTAAAGTGGTGAGTTAATGTCCTAAAAGAATTTTATGGTAGTGATGATACAATGTGATAAGTAACAGACTGAATGCTTAAAAAAGATCTTCATCTTCTCACAACATGGAATTATCCTTGACAAATTTTATTTATCTGAGTAATAATGCACAGTTAAGACAACAAGGTGTAAAAGATGTAGTGCTGTTTTATAAAGCAATAAGAAATTTCCACAAAATACATTTAGATGATACTGAGTACACCTTGCTATACCCTATGTTTTAAAATTCTAAGTAACTCCAAAAGTACTTATGAAAATGAAAGCCACTAAATAGTGTGGATTCTTCAATTACAGAACTACCAAACATTAGGACATTCTACGTGAAATAACAAATCTTATGTGTCTCAGTCTGCATCTAAGTCTTCCCCAAGATCAGAAAGTCAAAACAGAAAAGGTAATGAACTTTTCTTTTGTTGTAGCTGGAGAAAAAAAAAATGGTAAAAAAGATGCAATGGACTTTTAAACACGTTTAAAAGATCTGTTAAATCCTTAATCTCAGAAACATTCTGTCTTCAGCAAATACTAGCTCCCCTATCCCCAGCAATTCTCATAACACCTCTGCTTCTACAGAAGCCTTTAGCATCTTTTTTACTGATCCTGTATCCCCTCAGGTTCTTTGGGCAGACATAGCTATTGCACCCAGCAATGAGGAAAATCTCTTCATCAAGCTCTTTTTATACATAGACTCCACCTTTGGTTACAGGCAGCAGAATCTATAATAAGATGCCCAAGTCAAACTTGCCCTTGGATATCCCAGGCTGCATTCCAGGAGACTGGATAGGTCCCATGTTCACCCAGCACATTGGGTCTCATTATCTCTGTGCAACCCAAGGGAAATGAGGGCCACTTATGCCATGCTTTTACCTATAGTCATGTAGAAAGCCACAGGTGTGTACAGTCAAGGTCCTCTTTGGCATAACCGATGCAAAAAGAACTGATAGGAAAGGAGAAGTGGATCCATGGGAACACAAGGGTAACTTCAAAAGACCACAGTTTGTGTAGTGTGGGCAGTGAAGTAAGACATAAAGGTCCTGAGGAAACACTAAGGGAGTCTGCTCTGGAATTACAAGCAGGAAAACTGCACAAGTGCTAATTAGCCCTTCTGAAAGTGTGTGCTGCTCAGCTGACATTTACTGCTATGCTGACAGGGAGCTCTGGCTTCACAAGCCAAGCCAGTATTTCTGTACAGCATTTGATGTGCCATGTAGATATAACAGGTTGTTCAAGGATCTCTGCCTTGTGCCTTTTCTATTTTATTGATGACCAGCTGTCTGAAACCTGTGAAGTCCATTTCTAGCCTCAGGCCTGACATGTGGTCACCAAAACCTGATAATTGTACCTGTAGATCATCTGAATTAAAACTGACTTGTAGGTGGCAAGTACCCTTGACAACTACTAATACATACACGCTTAGTCTTTACTAAGTTTCCAGTTATACACTTACGTGTTTTCTCAATCTAATATCACCTAGCATGATTTCCCAGAGTATCAGAAATTTCATATATAAAATGAAATTCATATGATGATGTATTCCCTTAGATAATATACCAGGAGACAGCAGCCTTTGAAGTGGTAGTCTCAGGAAGATTTTAATATGCATTGTAGAGTTGCTTATATCCTATATTGCTCTGTATCTGAAAAATACTTCTAGGATAAGAAAGTAAAACTACAGATATTATGCCTGCAGATGTTATGTTTAGGTAAGAACCTTAATACTTTGGCATGTGAGACTTTTGCTTTAATAGCTGGGCATATTACAGGGTCTCAAATTGTGTCTCTGTGTATTTTTTTTGTATCTTACCTTCTGTGAAAAAAAAAAAATCATATATATTTATCTTTGAGTCCAGGACTTTCTTGTCTAGCTTTCAATTAGTGAATGCCATAAATCAGATTTCTTATGAATGTCTGCCTTCTGAAATAATCATTGCTTGCTTTTTCATAAAAAGAACACACAAAACCCCAGATGGATTGTAGCCAACACTCATCTTTTTTCATTACATTATTTAACAACAAAAAATCCTTCTATTAAGTTTTCATAAATGAGTTCCATAAATTAGTATCCTTACTGTTGAAGGCCATAAGGGCTGAACTCATAACTATATCGGGGCAAATTGCATACATTGGCAAATGATGATCAGCTACTGTCATATTAATCAGTGACACTGTCCCTCAGGTCAGTATACAGTCTGCACAGGAGAAATCAGCAGACTAATAAAAAGGGCAAATTTTATCCTGATGAAAAGGAAAGAACCTTAAATTGAGTTGACTTTTTATTTTTATGATGAGATTACTGATGCCAGGATAGTCTTGAATGGAAAGTGAAAATATTCTTTTTATTTTAATATCTATATACGAGGACACCTGTTTTAGGAATGAATTATCACAGAGTAGTCAGATTTTTTTTTTATCCCAAAAGTAGATTTCTATAATTAAGCCTTTCCTTGTGGCTGGACCAAAAAGTTATAACATAACTATAATCAATCCCTAGCCTCAACTTGTTCGGTTTAGTGTGCTGAATAAGACGAAGAAATAGACTCCTATGACAGGATGAAGCATTACTATTCCAGAAAGATACTGACTCCCTGCGGTAGAATTCAGTCAGGAAAAAAACCTGCATAAACTTTGTACCATAGGACAATACTCAGTGAATCAGGCTTCATTCATAATAGAAAAAATTACCTTAAAATATTTTCTTCAAAGATCTTACTAACTATGATGGTTATAAATTTATGCTGAGTGAATCATTCTATGCCTAGTTTTTTTTAAGGCATTGGCAATCTTAGAAATAGCAAAAGAACAAATCCTCTTGGAATAGGGAATATCTCTACTTTTTTTTTCCCTTTTTCTGTTAAACCAAGAATGCTTTTGCCTTGTTGGTATGGAATTGGTTCATATAAATTCTGTTCTTTAATCTCCATCTGTCAGTATCAAATACATTTACAGCAAGAAAATCTTGTCAGAGGGAGGAAAGGGATTCCCAGACAAGAGGTATAAGTAGTCGTAAAGGAAATGTGGCCTCCATAAGGATTCCATGCAACTGATTTATGTGAAAGCTAAGTTGCTTTAACAAAACAGTGTTTGCAGTTGAATGATGTAATCACAGAACCACAGAATAATTTGGGTTGGAAGGGACCTTGTTCCAACCCCCCTGCCACTGCCAGAGACACCTTCCTGTAGACCAGGCTGCTCAAAGCCCTATCCAACCTGATCCTCAACACTTCCAGGGATGGGACATCCACAACTTCCCTGGGCCATCTGTTCCAGTGTCTCACTACCCTCCGAGTAAAGAATTTCTTCCTGATATCTAGTCTAAATCTCTCCTCTTTTAGTTTAAAACCATCCCCTCTTGCCCTGTCACTATCTGTCTGCGTAAAAAGTCACTCCTCCTCTTCTTTCTAAGCCCCCTTTAAGTACTGGAATGAGCTGTAAGGTGTCCCCAGAGTGTTCCCTTCTCCAGGCTAAACAGTCCCAGCTCTCTCAGCCTGTCTTCACAAGAGAGGTACTCCAGCCCTCTGATCATCTTTGTGGCCCTTCTCTGGACATGCTTCAAGAGAGGTCCATGTCCATCCAGTGTTGGGGACCCCAGAGCTGATGCAGCCCTGCAGGTGGAGTCTCACCTGAGCAGAGCAGAGGGGCAGAATCCCCTCCCTCCCCTGCTGCCCACGCTGCTCTGGATGCAGCCCAGGACACAATTGGCTTTGTGGGCTGTAGGCACACACATTGCTGGGTCATGTCCAGCCTCTCATCCACCAGCACCCCCAAGTCCTTCTGGGCAGGGCTGCTCTCAATCCATTCTCTGCCCAGCCTGTGTTTGTGCTTGGGATTATCCTGACCCACATGCAGCACCTTGCACTTGGCCTTGTTGAACTTCCTGAGGCTCCATGGGCTCCCCTCTCCAGCCTGTCCAGGTCCCTCTGGATGCCATCCCTCCCCTACAGCACGGCAGCCACATCACACAGCTTGGTGTCATCACCAAACTTGCTGAGGGTGCTCCTGATCCCACTGTCCATGTCACCAACAGTGATGTCAAACAGGGCTGGTCTCAACCCCGACCCCTGAGGTCACCACTTGTCACTGAGCTCCACCTGGACACTGAGCCATTGGCCACAACTCTTTGAGTGCAACCATCCAGTCAACTCCTTATCCACCGAGTGCTCCATCCATCACATCCCTGTCTCTCCAGTTCAGAGACAAGGATGCCATGTGGGACAGTGTGAGATGCTTTGCACAAGCCCAGGTAGATTACGTCACTTGCTGTTCCCTAAACCACCTGCAACCCTGTCATAGAAAGTCACCAGATTTGTCAGGCACAATTTGCCCTTAGCAAAGCCATGCTGGCTGTCATCAATCCATTGTGTTCTAAAAATATCCAAAACCTTATCTCCTTAACATTTCTAAATTGTCAATAATTGGTGGTCATAGAAAATTTCCCTTACTGTGTAATTTCAGGCAAACCAAGTTTCACATAGGTAAAATAACCCATCAGATAAATACATGAAATAACCTCTTTCTGCCTACGCTAGTGGCTCACACAAAAGAAGAAAAATATTTCATAGCATTTTTACTGTATCTCTCTAAGGATCCATTCCATTCAGCTTTCTTTAACCCAGCTAGTACAGGACAGCATTCATTATGAGACACACTATTCAGTGTCCAGGAAAATGAACTCTAACAAAGTAAAACTATTTAATGTATTTCATGTATTTTAAGGCCAGAAAATGCTGTTATAATCATCTTGTTTGCCCTTCTCTGTAGTCGGAGCCATAGATTTCTCCTGGTGAATCAGGTAATCCTGAAGAGGGAGTGGAATTACAGCATAATTTAGAAGACTAGAAGTTATGGAGAATGTATTTTATTTCTTCTTAATCCACTAAAGTATTTTTAGAACAGTGCTATCCAGGTCCTTACTGGAAATGTTGCTATATTCTGGTGACAAATTCTACATTTGTATTTGAACAAGAAAAAGTAGGCATATTGCTGCTGACAAAACTGCTCCTAGGAGATAGTGTCCCTACAGAGCAGAGGCAACTAATGTCTAGGACATATAGGAATATGCAATTCTTGGAGAAAGTGCTGGTTGGATTTGGAGCTAAGCCAGTCTGGATAAAGTTTTGGTCATTTAAGTAGTAATGATGTATGACTTGAAGGCCCTATTCTCTTACATAAATTATTATATAAGATACATGACCATGAGGAACCCAGTACAGCCTTCAAATGAGAAAGAACCCAAAACTTCAAAAAACCCCAAACCTACAATACCAAGACCATGTTACTTAGAAAAGTAACTTCCTTTTCTATCTTAATTTCTTAATTGGAAATATGAGAGAAAAAAAAAAAGAAAAAGGCAGTTATATCAAAATATTCAGCATAAAAGCTTCTTCTTTCCTTCTGCAAAACTGTAATACACAAACTTAGCAAGGGAAAATTAACAAAAGAAAACAAAACCAAACAAACATCCACTGAAAATTTCTTTTTTGCCTTTCCTTCTAGGATAACCAACATCAAAATTTGGCAAAAATACTGGAATACTTCTATTGGTTTCTGCTTCTCTATTCCCATGCCTAGCCTAGGGAAAGTTTGCAAGATTATATTTTATATTATACCTCCAACTTTCTGTAATAAAGCACATAGGAAGGCACTTACCTACTACCTGTTACAGCATACCCTTTCTCTGTAGAAGTTTACCCTTTCTTTTCTTTACAGCCCATAATGTCAGTTTAAAAACCCCTGATATATTTTATTTGCTCACCACTGTCACCAGAGCTGAAGCTCTGAAGAAGGGCTTGGACCTAAATAAGACCAGAAGACTTTACAGAAAAATCTGGTAAGGAACACAAACTATTCCAAGGGGTGAGTCCTTTCACCAGCTTGAGTGGCACGACCTGCATGGTTTGCAGTCAAACCATTCCATCAACAAATAGCTCTCAAGGCACTCTCCAGAAGAGAGATCTCTGAACCGACCATCAGATTTTCTGCTGCAAACTGAAACCCCTTTGAAGCTGAATTCCTCAATTTCACAGTGTTACTACTGTTGTGGATATTCTCAGTGTTTTCCCTCAGCAGCCAAAACAGCACATTTTAAATGCCTGCTGACCTACAAAGGATCAGTTTAATGCAATCCATAGACAATGAACCTGCCTCCTGGTTGAGAGGTACCAACAACACTTAAACTGGCTAAAAATTTAGCCAATACAGCTAAAAATTTAGCCAATATAGCCAAAACTGTGCTTCAACTCAGGAAAGCTACAAGCTGGATAAGAAAACTTGGTACACAGACAGCAAATGTCTCTAAGACAACATCCCAGACACTCCAATTAACTGTACAGTGAGAGGTAAAAGATGAGCAATGTTTGAAATTCATGGAGAAGGACAATGTGAGTGCACACACACACACCCTGAGGATTGGTAAAAGACAGTCTCACATTTGACTGACATCCACCAACTCCTAAAATTATATAAAACACACATAAACAACTCCCAGAATATTCCAACTCAAAGCAGGCTCTGTAGGCTATTCCTACCATGCAAAGGTGATCATTATCTGGGAGGGGATATCTTCTAAGCTGCCTATTTCACCTCTGGATTTCTGCCTCTCAGCCACTGGCAAATTGCTCACTCACTTTTGCAAACCTTGCAGGAAACAGGGAATACTCTCTAATTCAGGGCACACACCCACGCTGCTGCCTCCAGACATTCAGGTGGTGCACGTCATCTACATTTCAATCTCTTCAACACAATCTCCGTTGTGATCTGGAAGATGCTTAGGCACTAGTTTGACAGTTCTTTGCTCTGGTCCCAAAGTAAAATCCTTCCTCAGCTGTGGAAAGAGAGACTGATTTTAAGCAGGGTGTCCTGGATTAAAAACAAATATGCTGATGACTATACTACTATACTATTTTAGGAGTGCTGAAAAAGCACCCTTGTTTTATTAGGAATCTCAAGGCGAAATTTTGAAAACTGCAATTTGCAAACCTTTTCCTATCAACCACAAGCAAATATGATGAATCAAGTTTTGGCGCATCAGAGCACACTGGAACCCAACTTAGCCTATTTGTCCTAACACATATCTAATTTATGGCTGCCAGGATAGTCCCAAGATTACATTTCCCCCCAGCTGGCTGAGCAATTGCATGCAGAGCCATGAGTAACCTCAGGAAGTTTGGCAAGCAGTAGGACACCCACCAACTGGTACCTGCCACATGCAATAAGCAGCTCACAGCCACCCTGTCAGAGCAGTCTCAACAGCTCACCTCCACAGCCAAACAGGTTAACAGCTGACTCCTGGCTTTCCATGTAGGAATAACTACACACTTCTCAGCAGACAAACTCCCATGCTGACATCTGCTTGCATAGTGCTAGGGTAGGAAACAAAATGCAGAAGCTCTACACCAAGCCTGATTATCCCAAACCTGCAACACAGCCCAGCCGCCCCGACCAGTTATCCCTTAACGCACAGTGCATTGCTGCTTCGGGAGAACTCAGGTTAAAGAAGCATCCCTGTTCCATCTTTCTTTTCCTTGTCCTTCTCTTTTTCCATTTCCTCATTTTTCTGGAGGCAAAGCTACAAGGAAGAACTTACAGCTTGCAGTTGCTTCTATGCCAAAAATCAATCTGTCCAACAGCCACAGTGACAACATGACAACAGAAAATGTTGAATGTGCCTGAGTGCCAGGCTGCAGAGCAGAGAGCTGCTCCTGCCCTGAGCTCCAAAGAATTTGAACAACCCTGCCAGAATAGGAGCAGACTATCAAAGCTGGAGTGATGCTCTTTCTGCAAGCTTGACCAGGGACATGACACAGTGATTCCCTTTCCATGAACTATCCTCTCTCGACACACAGAAACTTGAAATCTTTCCATGAGATGCAGTGATCTATGGAGGAAATTGAGTTGCAAAAAAAACCTCAGACTGACTCCTTCGCAAACTGGGTTTGAATTGAAATGGGGATCTTAACTTTTCAGGCTGCTTCCCTTTAAATTCAGAAAAGCATGTGTAGGAAAATAAGTAAAGCAGCTGCCGTGGAGAAAGAAAAGCACTCTCCTGTTAGTACCTGAAGAGCAATGCTGAAGGTGTATGTGAATAGAAAATCTTTATAGGTGAAGAAAAATACATCCCACGCCAATGCAAAAATGAAACTGCTTCTAAATAGCAGAAACACAAGTCCTCCCTTTGCTTTATAAATTATTTATTTGAAAAAAAATCTGCACTCAACAAATTTGATTTCAAGATAAGAGCACCATTCCTTTGAAATCATAACGCTGGATTTACCTAAATTTATGCTGTAAATTCAACAACAAACCTTTATGAGAATCTATAATCAAAATGACCAACCATAGGTTTTCATTAATATTAAAACACATCCTCCTGAAAGCTCTAATAAGTACATACAATATTTTCTTTTTTTATTTTTTAACCTGGTAACAGCCACTAAGCTTTATGATAATAAAATTTAAATATCACAGTATCACCTTAAAATAAGACCAGGCAGACTTGCATATTAACATGAAGAAAAAAATACAAAAATTATACCTACAGTGCAAGCTCTTCTATGTTTAGTAGATATTTACACAGAAAAAATATTATTGATTGTTATATAAGATTCTGCTTAATAAAAATCTTTTACTTCCTTCTTGGAGCTTTTAATATTAAATAGTGTTCAAGCAATGTTGCCTAGAACAAATCTCACGAATGTAGAGAAGGAAAAAACTTCCATAGATATCAAAATGCAGAAAGGAAAAAATGCTTTAGTGAAAAAAAAAAAAGATTAATTTCTAACCCACAAGAAGTGTAAGAACAGGTTAGGTCACACTGCAGAGGTAATATTTTCTATAATGTTGCTAGAAATGCTGAAATGATGTACTGGCTGAATTTGACCAGTGTAAATGTGAAATATATTTGA